>JAZKJV010010703.1:0-359880 GCA_037367405.1 Ottelia alismoides | reverse complement strand
TTCATCATCCCTCGATTGTTCAATCAACTCAATTTTCATCCCACGTCAACCCCCTTTCATCTGCTCCATCGATTCTCCCATTTGTCCCTCCCAGTCCCATCATTGATCTGGGAGTCAAGGCTCCCTCTGCCACCCTTTGCTGGAGCCCCATCTCCATTCCATCTCCGATTGCTTCTTGCTTCACCCTTTGGTCGAGGAGATAGCCCTCGAACCAGGGATGATTTTGATGCAAAATCGCTACTCCAAGAAGCCTTCTGGAACTTCAATGGACATCTGAAGCACTCCCATGTCCTCAAACACCACTTGAGCTCCCTCATCTTCATCGAAGCTGGCCATTGCACATAGAGGAGTGCTAGGAAGTTGTTGGGCCCTTCGGATTGAGAGGACAATGCTAGAGAAAGGAGAATCGCCCGATCAAAGTTCGTCAAACCTAAGTTCATAAGTTGTTCTTCCTCCCCCTTTGTCGACCATTGGATGAAGAATAAGGCCCAAATTTAATCTAGACCGTTCATTTTATTCAAAGGGGTACCCAAGAAGAGCTGTCGGATCACACACATGGTGCGCCAGCAAGGGTTGGATGAAAGGCGTTTAAGTGGTAAATTTTTCTTCCAACCCCCTTTATCTTTTTGTTATTTATAAAAGGTTATGTAATTATTTAATTAAGTACAAAACTTTGTGGACTTTTGGCCTAGTGTCATGTCACCTCACATGGACCCCCATGTGAGTGGACATTTTGTAGGTGCAACCTCCTGCATTTTATATTTATTGTTTAATACTTAAAAATCAAGTTGCAATGTAAAATTTGTGGTTATTTTGCATGGTATCTCCTAAAATATAATTTATTTGCAAATATGCCCCTCACAGCTTGATTTAGTTTTATTTATGCATTTCTTTTTATTAAAAATAGCTTATGTACTCTAACAATTTTCAATAATAGGTGCAAGAGTATGATTGGTTGTTTATTCATGCTAGATATTTTATATGCCATGTTTTTTGCATTTACTACTTCTTAAAAATCAAATAGATCTATATTATTCTATATTTGACTTAGAAAATAGAAAATAATTACATCTTTTCTAAAAACTTCCAAAAAATCATATTGTTTATTAACATATTTTATAAACTCCATACCAAAAATCACAAAAAATCTCAAAAGAAACCTCAAAAATAAGCAAACCCTTGCTAAATCTAAAAAATTATAAAATATTTTAAAAAACACAAAAAAAAACTAATTTATATCTGATATTTTATATTTACATTTTTCTATCTATTAAAATCGAGTTTAAGAAATTTTGAACCTTTTTGTTATTTTTAACTCTCAAATCAATTCGACCTATTTAAAAAAGTCCTTGTTTTGCTTTATTTCTATTTTTAAAACAAAAAAACTACATTCACAAAAATAGAAAAATATTTGAAAAATATAAAAAAATTATTTGAAAATATTTGACTATATTTATCTACATTCATAATTGGGATTTTTACCCACCAGACCCTATAAACTTTGCTAATTACCTCCATGATCTTTGAAACAACCTAATTCCCCCCCTCGACCCCGTAAACTTGCCAACTCTTATCCCATGAACCCTCCCGGTTAAACTATTTGAAGCCCTTGAGGGTTCTTGGGGTAATTTATAGGGTCGATGGGGTAATTACGTTGTGTAAACTGTTTGAATCCCTTGAGGGTTCATGGGGTAATTTACAGGGTTGATGGGGTAATTACGTTGTGCAAAAGGTCGTAGAGGTAATTTAAAAAGTTTATAAGGTATGTCAGGTAAAAGTTCCTTTATAATTATAATATCTATATATAGCCAATATTTACTGATATATTAATATATATAGCTTATATTGTCATTAATTATATAAATATATTTAAAACCTTTAAAAAATAATAGACTATTCTTTTAGATATTTTCTTATTTTTATATATTTATTATATATATTTTATTTAATATTAAATATTATATATATTATATTATAGACCTTTATATATACTCATTGATACATATATTATTATATTTTGTTAAATTAAAAAGAAACTAAAAATAATATATATACATAATTAATATATAGATATATTATTTTTAATTAATTAAAACCCACAAAAATATTGAGTAAATATTGCGCATACTTATATACACATATACTTGAATTATTTATTTATACATTAATATACATTGCTACGTCCCTTGTTCAATGTGTTCGACGCCCTACTCTGCTTGTCACTATACATGCATTTATTATAGAGTTATAGTAAATTTTGATCCACATTTGGTTTGGTTGCTTATTTATTCTTATATTGTGGGTTGATTATTGATTTAAATCGTTGAGTCTTCGAGAGCTGTCATCAAACGACTATTGGTCTTGCCTTGTGTGGACCACAAGACAATCCCTCAAATTTTCTCGATTAATCAATAGCAATGTTGCTATGCAACAACAAATAACGTAGTAGTTTTGTGTATAGTTGTTCATTATTCCTTTTTTCTTATTGTTTTTTTATAATTATTTTATTTGTCTTTGGCCCATATCTCATTATTTGACTTTCTTACGAGGGACTACGTGGCGATGACTGCTTCTTAGGAGGTGGACGCACCTGAGCCGCGAGGAGGTTGTCTATTCTACTTGTGAGCCAATCAAGAGAGGGCAAGAGAGAGGCAGAGAGAGAAGGAAAAAACAAGCACACTCTTCTAGACTTTTTATTTTATTTGTGAGAGAGATTTTATTTATTTTTTATAACATAATTTGTAATAATTTGCTCCTTGGACCGTTCCACTTCACGAGGTCCAGTATCGGGTGTCTGTTCACCTGGGGGCCCATCAGGGCTTTCGTATTTTTACCGCTTTTATTTTCATTTGTTTCACAAAGTATTGAGTTTTCCACCTTTATTTTTCTTTTATTTTCTGTCATTGAACCTCTAGATTTAGGATTGTTTGATTCAGTAAGCTAGGTCAAAGCTCTAATAGAAACAGGCACCTATAGTCTCTTACGCTTGGATCTAGTCAAAAATTAATTGTTAATCACTTGAATTTGGAACCGCGAGCCATGAGAGACTCCACACATGCTTGCATGTCCCGTTGTGGCGGGCATCGAGGGTCTCCAAGACCAGACACCTTGGATCCATTTTTTAGTGATTGACATTTTGTTCATCCTGATAGTAGCATTTCTTGTTTAAGACGCTTTATCTTTTTGCATATCGTTCATGTAGTATAGGTTTATATATTTTATTTATGGAGAGCGTTGGGAAGCATTATGAGTCTTCTTACTTTGCATGCATCATTTAATAAGAGAGTGAGATTTCCACTCTAGTATCCACTTGCATTGCTTTTCTACCTTTTCCTTTATTTTTGCACACTTAGGTTTAAAAAATAAAAATCATTAGGCATTTTTATTTAAAAAATACTTAAAAAGTTGAAAATCCAAAATTAAAATAAGGATACGGCTAATAAAACTTTGAAATTAATTAAAAATCGTAATGGACATCTTTATTTTGGGTTCATAAAGCCCTCCTTACTTTCAATTACATTCCAGACTGAGTAAGGTGGGACCCCCTAAGGAATAGAGCCAAAAATCTGATCTGTGGCAGCATTGATTATCACCTAGGTTGGTGAAGAATTGGCGCTTCTATCGTATGTGGGCGAGTAGGGACTTGTAGATGACTGTATTCCTGCCTTGTGTAGAGCATCCTACTTGTCTGAAGTATTGAGCATAGGCCACGGCTTCACGAGGGTGTTTGTCTCATTGTCATGCAGTCGAGTACCTCGCTTGCAAGGGAAGTATTAGTCTCTCCTATTGGCTTCCTTTCTCTATTCTTTGGTTGAGTAGTCATCTAGGCACGAGATCAAGGACTTTAAAGCGCACATATCACATGTTACAAAGGAGGTGGAAGATTTGCGGGGAACTTTCTCGGCAGTACACACTCCCAATAGGGATAACCCTCATAAGGACTTGTGAAAAGATTTGCCTGCAAAACAACCATAAAATTGAAAAGATAAAATATCAAACTCTAACGGCTTCACTTGGGTTGAGTTGGTGGATCCAAAATTTGTTTTGTGTTTGTTTGATTAGATTAAAGTCAAAGATCATGTCCCTCACATGTGTAATTTTTGCCTTTCATTTTCTCTTCTTTTATTCTCATTTGCCCCCCCCCACTTTGAGGCATTCTACTATTTTGCACTTCTTTTATTCTTTGTCGACCTTCGTATCATTTATCCATTCTCGATTTTCCCTTTGACCATGAGATGGTGACTCATGGATGGCTTAGTCGGGACTCCACCGACACCCACATCGATTCCATGCAGTCGACCTCTTCCAATGATTCGGGACAATTCCCGAGATCATGGTTTGGACTCCGTGAACTACTATCCAGATACCCCCACCTTCTTCAATAAATCGGGATCATTCTTGTCCTGAAATTTGCCCATTTTGGATGGAGATTGATTTCACTCCTTATACATCTCCATCCTTAGTGAAATTATGTATTACGTTAACACATAACAATTTTTTCCATCAGGTGCTTCTATCCAGATTGATCGAGGCATCATTCCTTGTGTAGAGTAAGAGCTCGATATGGAGACAGAGATTTTGTCAGATTCTAACTCAGTTACAGACATGGCTCCGAATGGAAATGGACCTCAGCATCCACAGCTACAGACAGTCCTACGACCAGATCTGAATGCGATGAATGCCCATCTCCTTGCCTCCATACAGGCAATCCAGCAGCTGCTCACCGACCAGGCATTGGCCCAGGTTGCCTTTTAAGATATGTTGAATGATCCGCGGAGAAGAAGAGATCGACCATGAGAAGGAGGAGGAAGAGGAAGATAGAGAAGATGGAGCCCGTGGAGGGCCAACAGATGAGCAAAGAGGAGGACGGCCCAAGCCAACTCTCAAGGAGACTTACAACCCCGGTATTGGACAGATGACAAAATGGATTCAGATTCATGTTGTCCACGCCCATTTGAATTGAAGCCACAACTCTTGGATCTACTTCCCACCTTCCACGGGAATGCAAATGAAGAACCATACATCCATCTCCAATAGTTTGGGCGCATCTGCGGAACCACTCACTACCCTAACATCCCGTTAGATGTAGTCAAAATGGTGGCATTCCCGTTCACCTTCAATATAAGACACTCTACTTGATCAATCATTTTGGAGAAGGTCATCACCACCTGGGAGGAACTGAAGTCTGACATCTTACATAAGTTGTACCCTCTTGGGCGGTTGAATCAGATGTGTGCATGTATTGTCAACCTCACCCAAGCCACCCACGAGTCCATTCAAGAGGCTTGGGAGAGGTTTATTGATTTATAAGAGAAATGTCCCCATCATGATATCCCGCAGACCAACCTGGTCCGGCATTTCTTTGGGGACTTACCATTGATAGCTAGAAGCTCGTCGATGCCTCTTGTGGCGGGTCGCATTTTAACAAAGATGAGGACATCGCATGGTAAATTTTTGAGGAAGTGGCAGAAGGAGAAGTTGCCTTGTAATTGTCACGAGCATACTAGCACCAGCCACAGATTCACCAGAAGCCACTACATATGACAGCCTCGTACGAGCCGAATAGGGATGAAAGCTCTAATTTGAGCATCATAGGGAGCCACTTGTTCAAGGTGGATATTATTTGAAAACAGATCACATGACCTTGAGAAGATCGTTCTGATCAAGCAAAGGACCCAAAATTTGAACAAAAACAGATCATTTTACCAAGCAGTTGGAGTTGCTAGTAAGTACAATTAGTGCATGCCAGTCTGTGTCTACATCGGCTTCGATGCCTGCAGAGATGGAGCCCTCATCGCCTTAGCCTCCTCAGCAGAGTCTGTCCCAACCAGCGGTCTAGCACATGTATTACATGCAAGCCCTCGAGCCATCATCGCCTCAGCAGCCACAGTAGCAGCTAGTTGTATACCAACCAGAACCCCTAGATTATGTCAGATCAATTCTCTCCTCCGCCACCTCTCATTCAGGAGGTGAATGGAGTTTGGTATACGATGCGGAGCTGGCCCATCCAGGTGGACCTCAACAGGGTCAGTCTGCTAACTCCCGTCCATTCCCTTAGCCACAAGGAGGGATATTTGTCCAAGGGAACCAACACCCTCACCCACCAATAGTCTGGACCATATCAACAGGGCTGGAGACAAAATCAATACCACCAACCGTAGTACCATCAAACACAGCAGTATCATAAGTACTTGGTTGTTCCTTATCAACACCAGCCTCCTCTCATCATCAGCAATATCAGTCCCTTCTTAGTTTTGTTCTCAGTATCCCTACCAACAGCCTCCAAACCATTCCTAGTCCAAGCATGGACAGCACGTTGAAACATCCGAGGTTGCTCTTGTGAACCCTGCCCTAGAGTGAGTGGCTCAGCTAGAGCCTTGCATAGATGAGTCAAAAGTTGGATGACCTCACTGCGGCCAAGACCCCCATTCTGACATAGGTGGAGGCAAATCTCAATAATTTCAGAAAGTGAGAGCAAGTAATTTTGTGATGTCATGTCCAAATCCATAGAGTCATATATTCATGATATGTTTTTATCTAAATGTAGTTACTCTCATGAGTGGTAAGATTTTGCAACCTTTTGCCACAATAAAGGGAGAGAATAAATCTCCACAGGCGAGTCATCATCTTCTTCTACATAAGTCAAACCAACTGTCAGGTCGGGTGAGGAAGAAGGAGAAGACAAGTACTAGATGCTAAAATTCAAAAAAAAATAAAAAACAACAAAAAGAAGATAGCATCCGACCGGAGTGCCATCCAACCAGCAACGGAAAGGATAGCATCTGTAACTAATCTGGAATTAGCCAATGGAGACCCGTCTGCTATTTTTGGATGCCCACCATAGATGGATGAAGACTCTTTTTTGTCATCCTGTTATACATCCAGATTTTGGGCATAGATTTTGATGTCGATAAGAATAATATTTCAGTATTTAGTTCTGTAAATATTCCTTTTCTAAATGCTTTACAAAAATCCAAAAAATAAAAAATTGAAAAATGTCTTGCCAGATCCAAACGCGTTGAAATATTTAGTATCTTGTTCTTGAGATGCCTTTGTAGAAGGCCATTAAGTGTATTCCAAACATCAAGAAAATACTCAAGGAGGCATGTACTTAAAAAATACATTCGTGTCGAGCCAGACAGAGAAATGTGAAACACATTCTGACTGCGGCCACATGTAATGCAATCAGTACTCTCCCTAGCAAGAAGAAAGACATGGGAGTCCCTCTCATCAGATGCATGATGTTTGATCAAGAGTTTGACCGAACTCTTCTTGATAATGGATCATCCATAAATCTGATGCATACTTCACTGCTGAAGGAATTTGGGTTGGGATTGCTAAAGTCAATAATAATGATTTTATAGTTCGTGGATACATCAGTTAAACAACCTCGAGGAATTTTGGAGGATGTCATCGTCACCATTCAGGGATGCAGTTCCCAGTGGACTTCCTCATCTTATAAATGGACACCTTAGCTCCTCTTCTGCATATCCCTATATACTTGAACGGTCGTCCCTCCCGAACAGCCGAAGCAGTAGTGGATTATGGCAAGGTACCCATTTAGACGATCCAAGTGACAAGGTACCCATTTAGACGATCCAAGTGACAAGGTTACCCATTTAGACGATCCAAGTGACAGACCCTTCAGAATCAACATCATATGCGAGCATGCCTTTAGAACATATAGAAGATTGTGACTTTCTTGTTAAGATACGAGATACAAATCATTCATGGATGACACTGAGACCTACGAATTCCTCTCTATCAAGGAAGGAGTGGATAACACAGTCAATTTCCCCCCATGTCGTAGAAGATGAGATTTTTGTTGATCTACTTGAACAACTGATTGGTGACCACCTATCCTTAGCTGAGGCTGAAGAGATCATTGAAGAGTTTTGCAAACAAAATTTTATCATTGAAAAATTTTGTGCATCATTAGATTCAGAGCTTGAACCGTTAAAAGGGGCAGTGTACAGTCGAAAGATTTGGCACCCCAGACAACCTGCACAGTCGCAGAAGTTGCCACCGATATGATTCAGACACCATCAGAACTCAAGCCGCTTCCCAGCAAATATGAAGTATGTCTTCCTTGCGGGTGCGCCGAACATGTTTCCTATTATCATCAACTCCCAGCTGACTCAGGAACATGAATCTTGTCTGTTTGAGGTTCTAGAAAGAAACTGCAAGATCATAGGCAGAAAAATCTTTGATCTCCATGGAATTAGTCCGTCATTGTGTTCCCATCACATCTATCTAGAAGAAGATTGCAAGTCGTCCTGAGAATTTAAGCGAAGATTAAATCTGAATCTCATGGAGGTTGTTATGAATGAAATCACAAAATGAAGTAATGTAGGCTTCATATATCCCATATCCGGCTCAAAATGGGTGAGTCTCTTGCATGTCGTACTGAAGAAATCGGAGATCACCTTTGTGAAGAATGACAAAGGAGAGGAGATTGCAACCATAGTTCCACCATCTTGGTGCTTCTGTATTGACGACAAAAGCATGAATTTAAAGATCAAGACGGATCATTTCCCACTTCCATTCATCGACCAAATAGTTGAAAGATTGGTTGTGAAGGATTACTTCTGCTTCTTGGATGAATACTCTAGATATATTTAGGTTGCAATCACCCCAGAAGACCAAGAAAAGGCTACTTTCACCTGTCCATTGGGACATATGCCTTTTGTAGGATGCCATTCAGATTATGCAATGCTTCTGTGACATTTCAGATGTGTGTGTTAGCAGTTTTCACAGATATGGTTGGTAGTTTTCTCGAGGTGATTATGGATGATTTCTCGATCTATGGAAACAATTTTGATCAGTGTTTATCTTACTTAGACCGAATTCTGAATAGATGTTGTGAAGTCAACTTGGTGCTTTCGTGGGAGAAGAGTCACTTCATGGTGATTGAAGGGATTGTAATAGGTCATGTCATATCCAAATGTGGCATGGAGGTTGATCGTACAAAGGTAGAGTTCATTTCGAAGATAGAGCCACCTACAAATTTAAGGCAAGTCCTGGTCATTTCTGGGGCATGTTGGTTTTTATCGTCGATTTATCAAAGATTTCAGCAAAATTGCCTTACCGCTGATTGAGCTTCTAGGCAATGAGGAAGATTTCATTGTCGGTGCCAGAGCCTCCAAGCCTTCAATAAATTAAAAGATCTGATCACTTCGGCCCATGTTTCTACAACCGTTGGATTGGTCTCTACCATTTGAGATCATGACAGATGCATCAGACTATGCCATTGGAGCAGTTATGGGACAAAGGAGAGACAAACTTCCATTTGATATTCACTATACCATCGAAACTCTTGATGAAGCACAAAAGAATTATAGAGTCACTGAGAAAGAGCTACTAGCAGTTGTCTTCGCCTTGGAGAAGTTCACAACTCATTTTCTCGAATCCAAAGTAATTGTGTACACAGGCTATTCTGCCATCTGGTACTTGCAAGCCAAGAAGGATGCCAAACCAGGGCTATTCAGATGGATCTTTCTTCTCCAAGAATTCAATCTTGAAATTCGTGAAAAATATGGAGTTAAAATGTGATGGGTGGATCGTTTATCACGATTACCAGAGCCACTCAGTCTGAAGCACAGCCTATTGTCGATCACTGAAACCTTTCCATATGAGACAATTCTTCCAATCACCTCGCTCCCTGGTTCTTCGATATTGTGAAGTATCTTGTGTCCGAGAGAACTCTACAAGGTTGGACAAAGTTGAAAGCCGACAAGTTTCTATAGGATATTATTTCTATCAGTGGGGGGATTCATATCTATTTCATGAGGGGGCGTATTGCATATGTAGGAGGTGCATTCCTCAGGAGTAAGTTCATAGTGTCCTCGAGCATTGCCACACTAGAGAATCTGGAGGACACCATTCTGGGAAGCGTACGGCAACAAAAATTCTACAATGCGACCTATGGTGACCAACTCTCTTTAAATATGCAGAAGATTTTGTGAAAAGATGTACTAACTGTTAGAAGATGGGAGGAACCATTAGGATGAGAGATACAATGCTCCTGAAGTACATTCAAATCTCAGACATATTTGATATGGGTCATTGACTTCATGGTCCCATTTCTCAATAGTCAGGGATATGAGTATATTCTACTTGTTGTCGATTATGTAAGTCATTGGGTGGAGGATATCCCAACCCAAGCCGTCGATAGTTGCACCGTCTATCGGTTTCTGAAAGAATACATCATTACAATCCAGATCCCCAAATTCTAATATCTGATGGGGGTAGCCATTTTATAAACAGAGAAGTGAATATGTTGACTCTGGAATACTGTATAGGACATCGAGTAGCTTCTCCATACCACCAACAATCTAATAGATTTGTATAATGTTCTAATAGAGAAATCAAGATGATTCTCCAAAATCTTGTATGTCCAGATAGAAAGAACAAATCTCCACTGCTCGACTTGGTTCTCTGGGCCTATCGGACTATGTACAAGTCACCTTTCGGAATGTCTCCCTACCGCAAGGTATACGGCAAGCCATGTAATTTCCCATTGAATTGATTCATAAATCTTTATAGGAAATCAATATCTGTAATTTTGATTCAAAGAAAGCAGGAAAGAACAACAAACTAGATTTGAACAGACTTCTCGAATTTTATGACTATGCATACGACAGTAGCATGATGTATAAGGAGAAGATCAAGAAGTGGAATGACAAGCACGTCTGTCGCAAGACTTTCAAACCTGGTCAGAAGGTCTGGTTGTTTGATGCAAGTTGAAACTATTCCTAAGGAAGTTGAAGAGTAAGTGGACCAGGTCGTTCGTTGTGAAGCATGTGTGTGATAATGGAAGAATCATCATATCAGGATTGTCAGCTGACGCACCACCTTTCATCATCAATGGACAGCTTCTGAAGCCTTATCTTGAGCATGATACCTTCCTGTTCGTTGTTGACTCTATTTTGGTGCTCAACAATGCAGAACTTTCAGCAGCAGCATCTGAAGATTCAGACAAGGAATCCAAAAAATGGATTAGTTAAGTCTTTTTCTTATTTTCTTCTTTTCATTTTTCATTCTTTTACTCTTCTAAAAGCTTCATGCGTCCCATTCATCATTGTTATACTTAGGATATACTTCATCCTAAGTATAGGAGGATGTGTGTATAAGGGTAATCATTCTTTAGTCCCCTCGCATGTCTCCTCAACTCTTGGTATTCTTTCTATACTTAGGGATATTTTACACTAAGTATAGGGGAGACAGGCTGAGTCGTTCATTCTATTCATTCCCACCCTCGATCCAGTCTGCCCTGTGTACAGTCTGTTACACTTTGGATTCATTAATCCTAAGTATATGGGGGCCGGTCGACTTCTCATTCATTTTTCAGTTGTTATAGTATAGATTTTCCTATACTTAGAATGGGTTTTGACATCTTTTCTCTTCTCTGCTCTATGAGGACATAGCTCAGCAACAGTATAAAGGGTCATATATACGTTGTATATATTTTAACCATCAGTTGTAATTGCATATTTTTAAAATATGGCTAATTAATAAATTTCAAAACATGCATCAATTTTTTTTGTAATTACAGTTAATAAATCGATTAAAAATATTTTGCAAAATGTTTGAAAAATGGTTGGAAACTTCTTTGAAAAACTTTGAAAACTATTTGGAAACTATTTCGTAAAATGTTATCGAACCTTTGTAAAAATGTTTTTATTGTAAAAAGTTCTTTCTTTTGTTTGAAAAAATGTTTCAGAAATTTATTTGCAAATGGTTTAGAAAATGGTTGCAAAAACACTTTAAAAAATCTATACATACTATTTGAAAAATCTTTGCAAAATGATTTTCAAATTTTGTAAATTCTTGCAAAATTATTTGTCAAATTATTCTTTCAAAATAAAGTTCTCAAAATATTTATCAAAATATTTACAAATTGTTTTGAAAACCTTGTACATAACTCAAGAAAATGGAAATTGTTTACAAACTTTGTACATAAAACTTGTAAAAACAAAGTGTAAATTCTATCACCTAACTTTTGTAAATAACATGATGCACCCCTATGTAAATTTATGCACATTATTATTTGCCAAAATTCTTTTGTTTTTCAAAAATCACTAAAAATTTGCAAAACCAAAACCAAATAAAATTTTGAAAACCAAAACCAAATAAAATTTTGTAAAATATTTTCAAAAATTTCCCAAATTTGCTAAACTTTTTCAAAAATCCATAAAAAGTTCAAAATCGGAAAATGGCTTCACAAGAAATTTTTCCTGCATTGCACACCATTTATATTCTTTGGATTAATAATAAAAATTGAACAAGTCTAAATAAAATCTGAAGATTGGAGCTTGGTTGGACCTTAGTCCAGTTAATCACAAAAACCTTAGAGGAGCTGGAATTGAGGCACTTC
Organism: Ottelia alismoides; assembly: GCA_037367405.1. Lineage (NCBI taxonomy): Eukaryota > Viridiplantae > Streptophyta > Magnoliopsida > Alismatales > Hydrocharitaceae > Ottelia > Ottelia alismoides. The sequence goes on along the minus strand of JAZKJV010010703.1, from coordinate 347,504 downwards.
GGGTCTAGTAAGAATTATTTCTTCGAAACCACAAGACTAGGTTCAGTGTCATCTTGACTGCCTAAGTAGAATATCCTGGAATACAGACACAATTCTTATCGACGGTGACCTAACTTGCACATATGCACCTTGCACTTTGCTCAACTCAATTGAAGTGATAGAGAGATGGATTTGCCAGCATGAGACATAAGCGAATGGAAACATACAAAGTCACGATACCGTGTCCTTTGTGCCCCAACCCGATCTAGTAGACATTAGGTCTAATGATAGAAGTTGTGTGTTGCAATAATGCTTCAGAAGAGGGATAGTCTATGGGCTCAAGAGGAAAAAGTCCTTGTGTAAATCATGTTATATATAGTATTCACAAAATGCAAAATCAAAAACTCCAAAAAGAATAGATGGGTAAAATCAAAGAAAAATCAATTCTCGTCAGAGTATGTATATCTTCAATAAGAAAGCTTGAGATTCAAAGTCAAAATACATGTGAGCATGCAGCAGGATGACTTGGCTACACTGGTCAAGCATCCTAGGATAGGTAGCTACACTGGGTATCGTCCATTCTCTTCTCCACCGCCTTCTCTTGAGCCGGTTGTACTATAACTTATAGGGGAATACCCCGCCTCTCGAGGAAAGATATATTGAATAGGGGAATTAAGGTCACCATGTTGGAGAAGCCTGACTTTTACCGCATCAGCCGAGAGGATCTATATATCACTGACACCGTACAAGATAGACTCATAGTCATAAGGGATTGCGTATGACATTGACTTGTTCTGACATGGTTTTTGAGGAGACTTGGGCATGGTTTTGTGATTCTCAGATATCGTTGTGTTTCAATTCTGGTTCCCATTAAGGTTCCACCCAAACTAAAAATCCAAAGGTCTGACTGAGCTCAAAACATTGATATTATGAAGGCAAGTTTAAAAGTCAAAATTGATCCAAGTTATTTATTTTTCTTTTATGTATTTTCTTTTCTGTACTTATAGGAAAAAAATGTTTCCTAGGGAATAGAAAAGATAAGGGCGGGGGTGATGAATCTCCATTTCATCACCTTTATTCTTTCATTTTGCCTTAAATCTCTAGCTAAATGCATGCATATATCATTAATTTTCAAAATAAACATTGTATAAACTGTACAAAATATTGTATAAAATAAGATATATTTAATGTATTTAATTCCAAAATAAAAGAATAAAGGAAGAAAAGAAAAATAACTGAGACACCATAGGTGTTGATTGACCCTAGACAACGAGACCTAGTCATCATGATGTCTTAGTTGACAAGGAATATAGTAGGGGTAGATAGGGCAGAGAAATTGTACAGAAAATACATGAAAACCCTAAATTTTAATTCATATAATTGATTTGTAGGACCTATTTTATTTCGTTTTTTTACACCTCAAATAATAAAACCCTCAACATGAATATCGTAGATAAAAATACAAAGGGAAATATAAAATTGAGTTCACCGAAAAATAATGCAGATTGTGCACGGGACACACAAAATAAAAAAAACAAGAATAAAAACTTCACAAGCCTTTATATTCTCCATATTTTATCAAGATGGACGAAAATCATCTTTAATTATATATAACTTTTAATAAGCCATTTAATGAAGGCAGTTTCATTAGTTTGGAGTTAAGATGCAAAATTTAGGTTTTGGGCACCTATTGTGCAATATATCTGTATATTTTATTCTATATATATATATATTCTTTGCATTTTTCAAATTATTTTATTTTTAAAAAATTATAAATATCATTTGAAACATACGTACATATTTAGACTAAAATAAAATCATTAAATAAAATCAAAATAAATAATACATTTAAATACGTAAGTAAAATATACGTGCATATACCTATAATGTATGCATACCTAACTAATTAAGTGTACATCTAAACTCAGAGAAAAAACAATAGAAATACTTAAATATGTATTAAAATAAATCTAAAATATATAAAATACATGTATAAAGCATTAAAATGTATAATACAAAATAAAAATAAAAATTCCCAAATACATTTTATCTATATTTTACTTGTAAATATTAACTTATAATAAAATGCCTCATAAAAACAAAGAAAATATGTATAAAATAATATATTAAATTACAATTTTTTTCATGTTTTAATAAAAATTTAATTAAATTATTTGTTATTTATGTTTGATTTTACAAGTTATTTCAACTGACACCTCTCTCTTCCAAGAGCCGCGAATTGTCAGAACCCCCGATCTTCGCCCATTTATCCTCTTAAAATCAGCATCGTCTATCATGGTGTGTGCTTGATTCCTGGAGACTAGATCTCCCTAATTCCCTCTAAGGCCTAAGATTGCATTGATCTTCTTCGACTCGATCAGAATGCTCGATCAAAGTTCCCATTTTTCGTCGCCTATAAATAAGTTCCGCCTCCAATTTTAATCCCTCTCATGGTGTTATTAGACCATCAGATCCAACCTATCCCCTTCCTCTTGGTGACAGCCCGAGTTTGGGAGGTTTTGCAGTGAGGAGGAGCTTCGGAGGTGGTGGTCCAACCTATCGCCGGAGGAGCTCCGACGATAGGTTCTGCCTTCTCAACTCTAGTCGAGTTGAGGCCTCTTTCTTCCATTCCTACGGATATATTTAGTTCTATTTCAATTCTCGAGCATTAATTTTAGGTTTAATAGTTTCTTTATTTATATAATTAAAAAACCCCAATAGCCAAGCTTCGGGGCAATCCATCGTCCCTCTACTGTTCAATCACCTCAAGTTTCATCCCACATCAACCCCCTTCATCTGCTCCATCGATGCCCCCATTTGTCACTCCCAGATCCATCGTGGATCTGGGAGTCAAGGCTAACCTTGTTTCCCTTCACCAGAGCCCCATCTCCATTTCATCTCCGACCGCTTCTTGCTTCACCCTTCGATCGAGGAAATAGACCTCAAAGCAAGGATCAATTTAGTGTAAGACCGCGACTCCAAGAAGCCATCTGGAACTTCAATGGACATCTTAAAAGCACTCCCATGTCCTCAGACACCGGCTGAGCTCCGTCGTCTTCATCGGAGTCGGCCATTGCACGTGGAGGAGTGCCAGGAAATTATTGGGTCCATCGGATCGAGAGGACGACGTAGGAGCAACGAGAATCGCACAATTAAAGTTTTCTAGACTTGAGTTCATCAGGTGTTCTTCCTCCCCTTTTGTCGACCGTTGTATGAAAACCATCATTCATTTTATTCGAAGGAGTACCCACGAAGAGCCGTCGGATCACACACGTAGTGCGCCAGCAGCAGTCGGATGAAACGTGATTAAGTGGTAAAATTTGCATCCAACCCCCTCCGTTTTTTGTTATTTGTAAAAGGTTCTGTAATTACTTAAGTACAAAACTTTATAGACAAATTGCATATGTGCCCTCACACCTTTTTTATTTTGCACTTCAGTCCAGTGCTAGATCACTTCATGTAGACCCCCACATGAGTGGACATTTTACAAGCATAAACCCCTGACTTTTATAGTTATTGTTTAGTATTAAAAAATCAAGTTGCATCGTAAATTTGTGGTTATTTTGCATGTAAGCCCCTGGAATATATTTTATTTATAAATATGTCCCTGCCAGCTTGATTTATTTTTATTTATGCATTTTTTATTCAAAATGTCTTATATACTCTAAAAAATTACAAAAATAGGTGTAAGTGTGTGATTGGTTGTTTATTCATGCTAGATATTTTATCACCATTTTATTTGCATTTACTATTTATTAAAATTAAATAGAGCTATTTTATTTTCTGTTTTAATTAGAAATTGCAAAAAAATATAAAATCTTTTTTAAAAAATCCAAAAAAACCCTACCATTTATTAGACTATGTTATAAGCTCCAGACCAAAACTCACAAAAAATCTAAAAAGAAACCCCAAAATTAGCAAACCCTTGCTTACACTAAAAAATTATAAACTATTTTAAAAAATCCCCAAAATACTAATTTCTATCTCATATTTTTATATTTACATATTTCTATCTATTAAAATTGAGTTTGAGAAATTTTGAACCCTTTTGCTATTTTTAACTCTCAAATCAATTAAACCTATTTAAAAAAGTTCATGTATTGCCTTATTTCTATTTTTAAAAAGAGGAAGAATTTTATAAAAATTCTCCAAAATTAACAAAGGTAGAAAAATATTTGAATAATATAAAAACATTTTATTTGGAATTTTTTTACTAAATTTATCTACATTTTTATTTATAATATTCTATATAGCCTATATTTACCAATATATTATTATATATGGTTAAATGGGGCTGCCCCTATGATGATCGAGAAAAGTCAATCCGAAATCCGAGTGAAGGTATAAAAACAAGGGACGTTGCGACCCGGATCTCGAATCTCAATCAACAAGAAAAATCAGACCACCAAAAGAAATATAACAATCAAAAATCCGAATAGCGGTCTCGCTATTTATTTAACCTGGTATAACAACTAGGGTCGAACTTAAGGAGCACGGATTGGCCAAGTGGCCTACGAAGTAGTCAGAAAAAGAAATAAAATAAAGAAAAATGTTTTTGGTGGATTTTATAAACTTTTAAAAGTTTTTATGATTTTTAATTATGAGGAAAAAGAGGAAAAAGGCAAAAAGCTCACAAACAACAATTTATTAAACACTCCAAAACAACTTAGAAAAATCAAATAAAATTATTTTTATGGTTTATATATTTTTAAGTGTTTTTGATAATTTTTTCAGAATTTTATAATTTTTAGTTGATTTTATAAAAATAGAAAAGGGCAGAAATAAGGAACTAATGTGTAGCCATATTTGAAAGGTTAATTAAAAATATATAATTAGTCTTTAAAAATCTGAAGACAATTTTTATGAAAACTAGAAATAAAAACTAAGCTACAGAAACCAAAATTGCAATTTTTCTATTTTATAGAACTTTTTATAATTTTTATAAGGTTTTTAGGGTTTTTTAGTTTTTATGAGTTTTATAAATATAAATAAAGCAAAAAATAGATTAAAGCTCAAAGACACGAAAACAAACAAATAAAAAAATTTTAGAATTTCTAGATGAGTTTTTATATTTTTTAATTGATTTTCTAATTCAAACAGTAGCAAAAATAAGGGTTTTTTATTTTTTAAAAAAAATATTAAATAGCAATAAAAATATCCCAAAAATTTAGTGAAATTTTTACACAGTGACAGGGGCCACGTATCCAAATTTCACCAAATTTGGATTTGATTTGTTATTTAATTCAACAAATAAACAAGCAACAACACATAGGGACCTAAATGTAAGAAAAACAAGTTTGGAGGGATAAACAAAAACACGTGTGCAAAGTATAAGGGTGTCAATCAAATTCCCCATAAAATCTAGCACGTGGTCAATGCAGTACGTACAAGGGCATATGTGCAATATTCGAAACTAAAAATCCAATTCAGAACATCCAAGAACCCCAGCCCAAATTATGCAAAAAGCTCAGATACTCACGAGGCACGCACGTGATTAGCAATTAAAGGGACTGAAGTCTCATTCCTATTCATAAAGGGGTAAACAATAACATCCAGAACCCCAGAGGGCATACATGCAATTTGTCCAAAACCTCACGTGTCGAAGCATGTGCACCACATACACAGGGACGAAAATGCAATATCTTAAACTACCAGGTCCAAAGTGCAAATTACTTAAAATAAAAAAACAACTGCTCTACGTATTTACAGGAATAAACTATAAATGCAAAAAGGACAGGGACCTAAGTGATATTACCCCCATTATTATGAGCCGACGGCTACAAGGCATCCATGTATGATCTGACGGCTGTAGATGGTGGATGTCCCTTCAGCGATGAACGTCTCGAATCTGATCCTCAGATGGATCGTATGGCTCCGAGCCTCCCTCAGACGAATGGCGATGATCGAATCTGGCGCAAGGGAGCTCGATCGACGGCTCTGGAGGATACTGGAAGAACAAGTAGCCGACGAGTTTCGCCGGCCCAACGTGCGCGCGAAGGACCTCCTCCGGGGCTGCGGATATGGGAGAATCGAAGAGGAAGGTCGTCTACGGCGATGGGAGTGCTCAGATGGGGCCGGGAGGACCTGGAAGGTCCCCGGCGGCGAAGAATGGCCGGAGCACCTGTGACTGAACATTTGAACCTCCAGATGAGGTTCTTAGGCCTCGATACCTGCACAGAAAACAAGAGGGGTCGAGGGCAAACTGCCTCGACCCATTAGCAAGCGAAAAGGGGAAGTGGGTGCGGCGGAGCGTGGATCTCCGGCGAGGAGATGGCGGAGGAGACCTAAGTCCTGGTTCCGGGGCAAACCAGGATGATCGAGAGTGCGGAGAAGGTGCGGAGAGGTCTAGTGAAGGTGATGCGATAGTCGGATGATCGAAAGGACAGTCGACGCGGTGTGGATTGGCCGGCAAAGACCGGCGACGCAAAACCTAAAGATTGGAACGGAAGCTAAGCTACTGGCTAACTAGTGTACCTGACGAGCGAACGCGTCTGTGGGGAAGATGTTGTGTCTCCTGGGATCCTCGCCTCAATGGAGCGACGCCTCCAGAGGCTCGAGCTCGTCGATGGGTGGAGCACGGCGGTGATGACCACCGGACCAGGGTCTAGAGCACCTCTTTCCTCATTGCGAAACGTCCTACGGCTTGCTGTCACTCAAGGCAAGAAGGTGGAGGTCCTTGGAGTCGAAGATGGTGGCCGATGGTGGCGAGGAATGCGGCTGGAGCTGAGGTTTTATACTGCAGGGGTCCGACAAAGAAGGAGATTGGGCGCGCAATCCAAAGCTCGGATCCCTAAGATGATTCCCGAGCGTGAATCTCGGATGTGAGAGTTGCAAATGGAACCCAGGGTTTAAGGAAATGGTTGGCGGATCGATCTGGGAAAAATCATAGAAAGTCGGGTCGAAGACCGGGTCTGCGAGGAGTTGGTCATGGGGGGAGAGTTGACCGGGGGTCAACAATCCCTCGTGGAGCAATGGGAAAATTCCATTGGAAAAGATTTAAAAATTCATTTTCAAATAGAAAAAGGCTTTATTTCAAAATATTTATAAAAAATGTTTATTTATTTATAAAGTATTCTTTAGTGATTTTTATATATTTTTTAAAAAATAAATTATGTATATACAATATATATTATTATATGTAGGTATAAATACCTATGTATTTTTTATTTTTTTGATTATTTTATTTATGTACAATTATCCCAATTTTATATTTTATTTATTTACATCATAAAATTTGGAATATAAAATAATTTTTATTTGATTTTTATTAATTATTTACAAGGGTGAAATAAATATGTCTTTTATTTTATGTACATGGTATATATACATTGAGGAGAGAGAAGTTATTTATTTTTATTTTTATTTTATTTTTCCCATTTTTATTTTATTTTTATAAATATATACAAAATGTGAAAAACACATAAATATTTTTATTTTTGGAAAATAACATATATACACTAAGAGGGGATTTATGTACAAGGCTGAGTTACCCTATATCTCTCTACTTATTTTATTTGCGGTCAGGCCCATATTGAGCCCTCCCTTGGGTTCAGGTCACTCAATATTTATTCTAAATATTTCCCTCTTTTTCTTTATTTCTTTATTCTTTTATTTTTGCACAAAATACGTGCTAATTATTGGTATATACACAATGCATGCTATTTGACAACTTATTATATTTACAAACATATACATGGTGTTTTGCAAAGGTTTTAGCTAAAATAAAAGAATAAAGAGTGATGAATGAGGATTCATCACCCCCCCTATACTTAACTTTGCTAGTCCCTTAGCAAACACTTATTTGAAAAAGAAGTGAAAAAGTAAAGAAAAAGAAAAGGAGGGGAAATTGAATCAATGCTGATTATTAAACTTGCCTTCATTAAATTGAAGTATAGAGCTCGATCAGATCTTTGGATTATTAATGTGTCGGAACCTTATTTGGACTTAGGTTTAAAACTTAACAGGCTCTAAGTTCCACTAATCTATAGTCAAGACTCCTCAACAATCCAGATCAGAACAAGTCTACATACACAAACCCTGAAGACCATGAATCTTTCCTCGTATTGTGTAAGTGAGGTATAGCTCTCCACCTCAGAAGTAGCAAAGTGACAACCCTCCCAAAAAAGTAACTCTAATGCCATGGTCTGGTAACTCTTTCCTCGAGGAGCGGGTATTCCCTTCTAAGTTCAAGTTCAATCGGCTCAAGAAGAGGGGAAGAAGAGAATGGACCATGGTCAGTGTAGCCATGTATCCCTGGGAGCTCAACCAGTGTAGCTAAGTCTCACTGCTGCAAGCTACATAAGATGGAACATGGATATCAAGCTTTGCCTATTGCACTATATACACTCCGGTGGGATTATCATTTTTTCTCTCAGACCCACCACTTTTTTGGAGTTCTTTTCTTTTTGCATTTTTTTGATGTGCATATTTACAACATATCTACAAAGTGTATCATATGTACATAAGTAGTTTTTCCTCTTGAGCCAGTAGACTATCCCTCTTTTGAAGCATTATTGCAACCCACAACTCCTGTCGTTAGACCTCATGGCGACCAGACCAAGTTGAGACGCACTTCCTTCACTATAAGAAGAAGAGAGGTTCCGCCTAGAAGTACTACCCTCATATGTTACCCCAAGTCAAAGAAGACTGCCTCCTCACCACCTCATCCGTAGAGAGCTCGGTGTAAAGTGCTGGTCCAAGTAAAGCCATTGTCTGAAATAGTCGTGTGTGTGTGTGTGTGTTGTTAAGTGCTCTACTTAGGCTCATCGAGATGACATATGATCATAGCCTAGCGGACTCAAAGAATTAAGTCACCATGGACCTGAAAAGTCTCAACCCTAAGCCCTATAAGGTTCCTCTTAGAATTAGGTAGATTAAGATCTTAACCAAGCTCTATTTTCCAATTTAATTCCAGACTAGTTTAAATGTCAACTATGATTCAGGAAAAACTGTACAATATTTAAAAATATGCTATTTACAAAATATTTACACATGCAAATTTTTTGAAAAAAAAATGTTTTGAAAACATGGATGTATGCATGAATGCAAGTTTTGCAAAATATTTACACAAATTTACACAAGGTTTTTGCAAACTTTTTGTTTTTCAAAAATTTTACAAAAATTTTGTACTATATACATAATTTTGATATCAAAATATTTACAAACTATTTTCACAAAAGATTTTTACAAACATTTTTACAAAAATACTTTGTACAACTAGCTATGTATGTGCAATAAAAGAATTTTATTTATAAGAAAAAAATAATTTTTATGGATTTTTGGGTTTTTAGCAAATTTTTATTTATTAACACACTCACACAAAGTATGAGTTATGGCTAAAGTATATATGAAATATATACGACACCCCCCTATACTTAGCTCGAACGATGTCCTCAGAGTCAAGAGCGATGAAGAAGACATAACTCGTGCTTAGTATATGGAAGTGAAAAGGAAGTCTATATACAAAGACGAATGAAAGAATAGAAATGCAAGAGATCTCAGGGTTTCCCCCTATACTTAGGATCAGGTAATCCTAAGTATAGCAGGCTGTACAAAAAGGGAAATTCGAGTGAGAATGTACAGGGTCTACCTCCCTTATACTTAGGGTAAAATATCCCTAAGTATATGCAGCAAAACAGAGGTAGAAATGAATCAAAAGAAACTCAAAAGTCTCACACCCCCTAAACTTAGGGTAAAGTGCACCCTAAGTATAGCAATGTCGAAGATGTAAATGAGGAGTTGGACTAAAGAATAGTGTGATATGGACAACTGGATCTATACAAGTCGGGAGAACAATGATAATCAGGCGTGAGATGCAATAGATGTGAGTCAAAAGACCACATCTCACGCAAAGTGAATCGGGCAACGTCAACGACCAGCGGCTCATGATCTAGATATGGTTTGAGCCGCTGCCCGTTAACACGAAAGGTACTCTCAGAGGACAACTCAGATATATCAATACTCCCATTGTCGTGTACCTTTCTAACTAGATATGGTCCCTTCCATTTGCTCGGTAGCTTCCCTGGAAATAATCTCAACCTGGCATCGAACAACCATACTCGTTGTTCTGGCTCAAACTGCTTATGGCTGATATGAGAATCATGCCACTCCTTCACTCTCTCCTTGTACTGAAGGCTGCTCGAATAGGCTCCAGGGCTGCTAACTCTGCCCTCCTCTGATCTCCTACACTCACTGGATCCATGATAATGTCTGTGACTTCCCAGAGTGACCTATGTCTAAGCTCAACAGGTAAATGGCAGGGCTTGCCATAAACGAGGCAAAAGAGAGACGTACCCAAAGGCATCTTGAAGGATGTCTGATATGCCCACAAGACCGAGTCCAAAAGATGTGACCAATCCTTTTGGTCAGGGCGGACGACCTTCTGCAATATAGTCTTTATCTCCCTGTTCGACATTTCAGCAAGACCATTGGTTTGAGGATGGTATGGTGTGGCTACTCGATGGTCTATGCTGAACTCGCTAGCAATGGCCTTTACCTTGTCGTTGACAAAATGAGACCCCCCGTCATATATCAAAACTCTAGGAACCCCGAACCGTGAAATGATATTCTTCCTCAAAAAACTGCAAACCGTCCTAGCATCTGCGGTTCGGGCGGGGATGGCCTCAACCCAACGACTCACATAATCAACGACCAACAAAATGTACTCGAATCCCTAACTCTTAGGGAATGGACCAATGAAATCGATGCCCCATGCGTCAAAAACCTCACAGAAATGAATGGGTTGCATCGGCATCATATCACGCTGTCCACAAGTGCCCATCCTATGACAGTCGGTACACCTCTTCACGAACTCATCAGAGTCCTTGAAAAGGATAGGCCACCATAGGCCGGATTGGAGCACTTTCTGTGTCGTTCGCCTCCTAGAGTGATGTCCTCCTGTCTCAAGCTTGTGGCAGTAAGTGAGGACGCTATGGTGCTCCTCCTGAGGAATGCACCTACGCCAAACACTATCCCCTCCTTCATGATAAAGGACGGGATCCTCCCAGTGATAGAACTTGGCCTTCGCAAGGAAGGTCTCAAGTCACTGCTTGGGCCAATCTTGTGGAACCTTCTTGGCAACAAGAAAGTTCACAATATCGTTGTACCATGGGAGAGAGGCGATAGCAAGGATCGCCTCATCTGGGAAGGTCACAAAAATAGGCTCGATCTGCTCAGAATCCTTAAGATACTCCAATCGAGAGAGATGATCCCCCACCACATTCTTGACTCCAGGCTTGTCCTTAATCTCTATATCAAACTCCTGGAATAAAAGGATCCATCTGGTCAATCTGGCTTTGGCATCCTTCTTTTCCATGAGGTACCTGATGGCAGTATGATCAATAAAAATGGTCACTAGATCCAATGATGTAAGATCTGAACTTATCTAGGGCGAACACTACGGCTAGCATCTCCTTCTCAGTGACGGTGTAATTCCGCTGAGTGGAATCCAAAGTCCGACTAGCGTAGTGAATAGCAAAGGGGACTCCATCCCTCCTATGTCCCAGCACGGTCCCTACGGCAAAATCGGAGGCATCCGTCATGATCTCGAATTGGAGAGACCAATCAGGCGGCTGGAGGATAGGATACTCTACAACTAGACTCTTGAGAGTCTCAAATGACGCTAGACACTTATCATCCACAATGAACACGGTGTCCTTCATCAGCAGATCAGTCAACGGTCGGGCAATCCGGCTGAAATCATGAATGAATCATCGGTAGAAACCGACGTGCCCCAGAAAAGACCGTAACTGACGCAAGTTGGATGGTGGACTGAGTTTCTTAATGATATCCACCTTGGCCAGATCAACCTCCATGCCCCTGTTGGAGATGATGTGGCCAAGCACCGTCCCTTGAGTCACCATGAAGTGACTCTTCTCCCAAGAAAGTACCAGGTGCACCTCAATACATCGCTGGAGGATGCGGTCTAGGCAGTCAAGACAAGAATCGAATCCGTCGTCGTAGACCGAAAAGTCGTACATGAAAACCTCCAAGCACTCCCCCACCATGTCCGAAAAGATGGACAACATGCACCTCTGAAATGTCGTCGGAGTGTTGCACAATCCAAAGGGCATCCGTTTAAAAGCATATGTCCCAAAGGGACAGGTGAAGGTAGTCTTGTCCTGGTCCTCTGGTGCAATGGCCACCAGGTTATATCCGGAGTACCCGTCCAAGAAACAGTAATGGCTCTTCCTAGCCAGCCTCTCAATAATTGATCAATAAAAGGCAGGGGGAAATGATCCTTCTTGGTGGCATGGTTCAATCGTCTGTAGTCCACACAGACTCGCCAAGAAGTGGGTACCCGGGTAGCGATCTCCTCTCCAGACTCACTGACAATTGTGGTGATGCCCGTTTTCTTGGCACCACATGCAATGGAGTGACCCACTTGGAGTCGGAGATGGGGTATATAAAATCGGCGCTCCACCATTTCGAGATCTCCTTCATGACAACATCTCGAAGGTTCGGGTTCAGTCGTCGCTGGAACTCACGCGATGGCTTCGCGTCCTCCTCGAGATAGATATGGTGGGAGCACAGGGTCGGACTTATCCTCTGGAGATTGGCTACACTCCATTCAATCGCCTTGCGGTTCTTTTCAAGAACCCCCATCAGACGGGATTCCTGCTCTCCAGTCAAATCCGCTGAGATAATGACTGGGTACATCTCATGATCACCCACAAGGAACCTATACTTCAGCGATGATAGAAGCAGCTTCAGCTCTGGACAACATGGTGCTGGTGGATCTGGCCTCTGAAAGGTCTGAGTGAATGCTGCCAAATCTGCATGGGAGAATGAGAACTCTTGCTCGCAATCTGAATCTGGCGAAGGTTGCTCTGCTGGTGTGTCTCTGCTCTGTGTGGAATCAGCCTCCTCCCTAGTTGTAGGCTCTGTGGAAGTCAGACACGGTATCAAATCACCAAACTCAGCCCAGTCAAAATCTGACTCCGAGGGATCTGTATCAGAATCACAATCAAAATCTGCCTCACGATCGGGAACCGGCTCTGCTGCCTGAGATGTATCCTGGACCAGGGATGCGCTCTCCAAGCTCTCCTCTGTTGTCATTTGTGCATCAGCAGACTCTGAAGGTGAGAGGATGGCCTGTGCTACTGGGTCTGCCCAAACTACCTCGTCATCTATGATCACAAAGTCGCAGTCCTGCTGGATGTCTCGCCCTGCCTCTGACATATGCTCTGAATCTGAAGTCAGCTCGGAGCAAGCTGAATCTCTAGCTCTAGTCTCCTCGATCGTCTCTATTTGTATACTCTCGCCGTCGACGCGAAAGTATACCTTCCCGCTATCATGATGGGATACTGCCTTGGCTGTGGCCATGAACGGGCATCCTAAAATGATGGGGGTATCGGTCATGGATTCAGGGATCTCCATGTCCAACACTACGAAGTCCACGGGGAATTTCAGGCCCTGAATCATGACGACAATGTCCTTCAGCAACCCCTTCGGCCTCTTGACAGATCGATCAGCAAACTGAAGGATCGTCCTGCTCTGTCGTAGAGGGCCCAACTCGAAGCGGTTGAGTAGGGCTGTCGGAAAAAGATTGATCGAAGACCCACTATGTGATAGAGTATGATCGAACCTCTGCTCCTGAATATGGCATCTGACATACAGAGCTCCTGCATCTGGCCTCTTGGCTGGAAGACGGTCCTGGATCGCAAAGCATGTGGTGCGAGTGAGCACATGGATCTCTGATTGGTGGTTCCTCCTCTTCTTCCGAACTATGGTCATGTCTCTAAGTGATCTCTGGAAGAGAGGTATGTGCTCCAAGGCCTACTGTAGAGTCAGCTGTATCTGAAATATGTCCATCATATGCTGGTTGAACTCTAGCTGGTGGGACTTTTTTGGGTTTTTGGTCCCCTTAGCCAAGCGGAGTTCTTGGGGGAAGGGAACTGATGGGTCCTTCTCAGATGAAGGACTAGGAGAGGGTCTGGGCTGCTCAAGCACGGCAGAATCCACACATACATCATCATGCAACACAGGTGGATCGGAATAAATCAAACCCTTTCCTTTATTCACAGAAATGTCCTGAGGTACATGCACGGAAGGAAAAACAACAGGACTAACAGTAGTAGTAATGGCAGCCTCAGCACCACCCTCGACATCTGGATCCGCAGCATCAGTACCGCGCTCTGGCTCGACAACAAGTCTGGTGGCATCAGTACCACCTCCTCCATCTAGTGAAACGATAGCCTCAGTATCGTCGGCTGGATCATCATCCTTGGTGTCGTCAGCACCACCGTCATCATCTCTAGCGGCATCAGCACCGCTCTCCTCCTCGCATGGAGCTCCTGAAGTAGCATCGAGTCGTCGCTCAGACGAGGCGCTGCCTGCTGGCATCCTACCGCTCCTAAGTGTAACAAAGTTAGCATCAAACAGATATGTAGAAATGTCACCAAGTGAATCACTAGGAGTGGTGGTCTCTGTGAACTCTACCTGCTCAGACTTCCTCTTCAGGTTGTTTGGGTTCGGCTCGATCTGGGTAGGGATGGAGGCCTTCCCTCTCACAATCTCCCTCATCTCCTGACGGAACTCGTCCATCTCCCATCGAAAGGTAGCCTACTGCTCGGACATGAGGCGGGCTAGATTATCCAAGGCGGGATTCTCATAGATCAGCCCATGAGAACCTGACGGGTGCCCTCGCAGGTAGTGAGGTTGCTGCTGCTGGTGGTGAGGGTGAGAAGGATACTACTGATAATACTGTTGTTGAGGCTGCTCTCGCCTCCATAGCTGTCTCTGAGTGTAGAGTCAGGTCTGATACATCACGGTGTAGTTCTCGGCCATCTCCTCATAGATGGCCCAGACCTAATCCTCATCCTTGGCGAAGTAGGAACCGCCACAAGAAGCATTCACCAAGCCCTGCAGCTCTGGTGTCAGCCCGCAAAAGAAGCTCTGAACTAGGTTCAGCTTCGAGATGTCGTGGTGCGGGCATCTGTTGGTAAGCTCTCTGAACCTCTCCCATGCCTCATTAAACTGCTCGTTGGGAAGCATGGAGAAGTTGCTATCAGGGCCCTCGCTGCATTGGTCCACCCGAGTAGATAGTACTTGTTCAAGTACTCGATGCGGAGCTGCTCCCAGGTAGTCACGAATCTCCCCAAATGTTTCAGCCAATTGGTTGCTCTATCGACCAGGGAGAACGGAAAGGCAATCATCCGTATGGTATCCTCGTCCACCTGCCGATCGTGGACAGTGCTGCAGATCATCTCGAATTCCTGGAGATGCAGATGGGGCTCCTCAGTCGCGAGCCTGTAGAAGCAGGGAAGAAGCTGAATCGTCTGCGGGGGGAACTTGAAGTCCCCCACGATCGTCGAAAGCATGATCCATCGGTGTGTAAGCATCGATCCGGGGTTGTGCAACTCCCGCATCGGTTTGGCTACTGTTGTTGGCTGGACCGGCTCGTCAGGCTGATCTGGTATCTCTCCCGCTGCTGTGGTTCTTGGCTGCTCTCGCTCTGTCCTCATCCTCTCCATCTCTCTCCACATATCCACCATGAAAGCTCCCTGATCTCTAATCTGCTGATGCATCGTCTCAAGGGAAGCTATCAAGGTGTTGTTGATTGCACCCTGATCCAGCACATATGTCTGCTCTGGTCTCCGGCCTCCGGTATGGTCATCACTATTGCCGGCCATGGTCTCTGCAAAGGCAAAAGACCCAAGCTCAGGTGCCGAAATGTAATCTGTCTGCTTCTCTATCTGATCGGGCACCTCGAGACTGTCAGAAGAAAGGTGGTCGGAGGGAACAGGATGGAAGCGAACTCAGGTTCGGAGAGCGGGTCTCGGCTCTCATGAACCAACCTAGATGAACGGGCCAGAGTGCTCGTAAGCGGTGCAGCAAGAGGTTGTCTAAGGGACCTCCGACCCATCATCGTGATCTGGCGAGTCGGGCGAATGGGATCTGAAAAGCAAACAGGATGAAACAGACAAACCCCAATTTCACCAACGTGACGCGAGCTGATGACGGTAAGAGTTCGATCTTTTATCTTGTATTTTTTATTTTGGTGACAATATAGTCTAACAGAGCAATTAAGCGAGTTGTTGGGAATCCAATGCCCCCAAAAGACTGTCCCGCTCCTGAACTAGATCTTTCCCAGCCAGTACAAGCCGCGGACCATTTACCGACTACCCGATCAGCTCGCTCTGTTAAGGATATTGCGGCCCACTTTACCGGAGACCGGAGCGATCCTCACTGGAGAACGACTAGCCCAGAAGCAGCAGTCTGAAGAAGGGTCGGATGTGGCTCTACCTAGTGTGCGGATCACTCTCTCACCCAATCAAACCATACAAGGTGGGGATTACTGTCCCAATTCAAGATTTTTGATGAGGTGAATTTTAGGTCCAGTTTACTTTAGCAGTCCCAAATTTTATGATTTTTCTTTTTTTAAGTATTTTTCAAGCAAATAAATGCCTAACAAATTTTTCCGGTTCTCCTGATTTTATTTAAGTCCAAAAACAGGGGGAGAGTACGAAAAAGCCGATGCGCGAAGAAATCAATGATGCATGCAGAGTAAGAGATGCGTACCTGACTCCAGTAGTCTACATGCAGAGCGATCCGTGCATAAAAATAAAGACAGAAAGTAAACTACATATATGATGCACGAGGAAAACGGCCTTAGACGAAGCAATTTCTACACGGGGAGAACAACAGCTAACGGGTCAACAAGAGGGGTCGGGGTCCGGTCTTTGATGCCGATTGGTGTCCACTACAACGGATCCTACCAGCGTTGTATACCGCCTCTAGCGGCACGTAACCCCTCGAGTGACCTGGTTAGCTTTTTTCTTTATTAATTATTAATCAGGTCCAATTAGACGGTCTATAGGAGCAGGAAATCTAATTAGGTTGGGGTCCTAATTAATTACGGCGCAAGCACAGAAAATCCTACGGCTAAGGCTAAATCCTCAGAAATCAGATAAGCAGTAGAAGGAGAAAAATCAAAATCGGCGGAAAACGTAGTGAGGACCCCCGAGCACACCGGTGCTCGGCGAAACAGACCCCGCAATCACAAGTCTGAATGTCTCTAAGTCTCTGTCCCTGTATTATTACAACAAAATGGTCTGCAGAGAAAATAAAGCTGATTTAATCTAGACTACAGCTCCCGCACTCCTACTCGCCTCCTCGCACTCTCCTGCGGCTCTGTAGAGAAGAGAGCTGCCTCCGGCTTCCGCAGTTGCTTCGACTTTCCGAGAAAAGCCTCCTCAGTCCTCGGGCCCTCGCAAGAAAACAAACAGAAGTGTATCAGACCAGATTATTATAAAAATATACAAGAGAAAATAAAATAAAATGACAACTATATGCAAAAATAAAAACAAAATAAAAATAAAAACAAAAGCAAGGAAAATAAAATAAAATAAAAATAATAGAAAAACAAAAATAAAAATAAAAAGAAAATAAAAAGAAAACAAAAAGTCGCGAAAACCGTGAAAGAAGCAAAAGCTGCGGAAAAAACCGGAAACTGAAAACTAAACAAAAAAATAAAAATAAAAGACTACTAAGCCGTGCTCCCCGGCAACGACGCCATTCTGATGACCGAGAAAAGTCAATCTGAAATCCGAGTGACGGTATAAAAACAAGGGTCGTTACGATCCGGATCTCGAATCTCAATCAACAAGAAAAATCAGACAACCAAAAGAAATAAAACAATCAAAAATCTGATTAGCGGTCTCGCTATTTATTTAACCTGGTATAGCGACCAGGGTCGAACTCAAGGTGCACGGATTGTCCAAGTGGCCTACAAAGTAGTCAGAAAAAGAAATAAAAAAATGTTTTTGGTGGATTTTATAAATTTTTAAATTTTTTTATGATTTTTAATTATGAGGAAAAAGAGGAAAAAAGGCAAAAAGCTCACAAACAACAATTTATTAAACACTCCAAACAACTTAGAAAATACAAATAAAATTATTTTTGTGTTTTACATATTTTTAAGTATTTTTGGTAAATTTTTCAGAATTTTATAATTTTTAGTTGATTTTATAAAAATAGAAAAGTGCGGAAATAAGGAACTAATGTGCAGTCAGATTTGAAAGGCAAATTAAAAATATATAATTAGCCTCTAAAAATCTGGAGACAATTTTTATGAAAATTAGAAATAAAAACTAAGCTACATAAATCAAAATTGCATTTTTTTGTTTTTTATAGAATTCTTAATAATTTTTATGAGTTTTTATGGATTTTTAGTTTTTATGGGTTTTATAAATCCAAATAAAGCAAAAAAATGGACTAAAGCTCAAAGACACGAAATCAAACACAAATTTTAGAATTTTTAACTGAGTTTTTATATTTTTAATTGATTTTCTAACTTAAATAGTAGTAAAAATAAGGGTTTTTGATTTTTTTAAATATTAAACAGCAATAAAAATGTCCCAAAATTAGTGAAATTTTTACACAGTGGCAGGGGCCACATCTCCAAATTTCACCAAATTTGGATTTGATTTACTATTTAATTCAACAAAATAAACAAGCAGCAACACACAGGGACCTAAATGTAAGAAAAACAAGTTTGGAGGGCTAAACAGAAACACGTATGCAAAGTGTAAGGGTATCAGTGCAAATTCCCCATAAAATCCAGCATGTGTTCAATGTTGTACGCGCAGGGGCATATGTGCAATATTCGAAACTAAAAATCCAATTCAGAACATCCAAGAACCTCGGCCCAAATTATGCAAAAATCCCAGATACTCACGACTCACGCACGTGATTAGCAATTAAAGGGACTGAAGTGTCATTCCTATTCATAAAGGGGTAGACAATAACATCCAGAACCCCAGAGGGCATACATGAAATTTGTCCAAAACCTCATGTGTCGAAGCACGTACACCACATACACAGGGACGAAAATGAAATATCTAAAACTACCATGTTCAAAGTGCAAATTACTTAAAATAAAAAAACAGCTATTCTACGTATTTACAGGACTAAACTATAAATGCAAAAAGGACAGGGGCCTAAGTGATATTACCCCATTATTACGATCCGACGGCTGCGAGGCATCCACGTGTGATCTGACGGCTGTAGATGGTGGATGTCCCTTTGGCGATGAACATTTCGGATCCGATCCTCAGATGGATCGTATGGCTCCGAGCCTCCCTCAGACGAATGGCGATGATCGAATCTGGCACAAGGGAGCTTGATCGACGGCTCCGGAGGATCCTAGAAGAACAAGTAGCCGGCGAGTTTCTCCGGCCCAACATGTGCACGAAGGACCTCCTCCGGTGCTGCAAATGTGGGCGAATCGAAAAGGAAGGTCGTCCGCAGCGATGGGAGTGCTCAGATGGGTTCGGGAGGACCAGGAAGGTCCCCGGCGGAGAAGAATGGCCGGATCACATGTGACTGAACACTTGAACCTCCAAATGAGGTTCTTAGGCCTTGATACCTGCACAGAAAATAAGAGGGGTCGAGGGCAAACTGCCTCGACCCATTAGCGGGCGAAAAGGGGAAGTGGGTGCGGTGGAGCGTGGGTCTCCGGCGAGGCGATGGCGGAGGAGACCTAAGTCCTGGTTCTGGGGCGAACCAGGATGATCGAGAGTGCGTAGAAGGTGTGGAGAGGTCTAGTGAAGGTGATGCGATAGTCGGATGATCGAAAGGACAGTCGACGCGGTGTGGATTGGCCGACGAAGACCGGTGGCGCAAAACCTAAAGATCGGAATGGAAGCTAAGCTAATGCCTAACTAGTGTACCTGACGAGCGAATGCGTCTGTGGGGAAGATGTTGCGTCTCCTGGGATCCCCGCCTCAATGGAACGACGCCTCCATAGGCTCGAGCTCGCCGATGAGTGGAGCACGGCGGCGATGACCACCGGACCAGGGGCTAGAGCCCCTCTATCCTCGCCGCGACACCTCCTACCGCTTGCTGTCACTCTTGGCAAGAAGGTGGAGGTCTTGGGAGTCGAAGACGGTGGCAGAAGGTGGTGAGGAATGCGGCTGGAGCTGAGGTTTTATACTGTAGGGGTCCGAGAAAGAAGGAGATCGGGCGCGCAATCCAAAGCTCGGATCCCTAAGATGATTCCCGGGCATGAATCTCGGATGTGAGAGCTGCAAATGGAGCCCGGGGTTTAAGGAAATGGTTGGCGGATCGATCCGGGAAAAATCAGAGAAAGTCGGGTCGAAGACCCGGTCCGCGAGGAGGTGGTCGTGGGGGGAGAGTTGACCGGGGATCAACAATCCCCCGTGGACCAATGGGAAAATTCCATTGGAAAAAGATTTAAAAATTCATTTTAAAATAGAAAAAGGCTTTATTTCAAAATATTTACAAAATAAAAAATGTTTATTTATTTACAAAGTATTTTTTAGTGATTTTTATTTATTTTTTTAAAAAATAATTATGTATATACAATATATATTATTATATATAGGTATAAATACATATGTATTTTTTTATTTTTATTTTTAATTATTTTATTTATGTATAATTATTCCAATTTTATATTTTATTTATTTACATCATAAAATTTGGAATATAAAATATTTTTTATTTGATTTTTATTAATTATTCACAAGGGTGAAATAAATATGTCTTTTATTTTATGTAAATGGTATATATACACTGAGGAGAGAGAAGCTATTTATTTTTATTTTTATTTTATTTTTCCCATTTTTATTTTATTTTTATAAATATATATATATATAATTTGAAAAACACATAAATATTTTTATTTTTGGAAAATAACATATATACACTAAGAGGGGATTTATGTACAAGGCTGAGTTACCCTATCTCTCTCTACTTATTTTATTTGCGGTCAGGCCCATATTGAGCCCTTCCTTGGGTTCAGGTCACTCAATATTTATTCTAAATATTTCTCTCTTTTTCTTTATTCCTTTATTCTTTTATTTTTGCACAAAATACATGCTAATTATTGGTATTTACACAATGCATGCTATTTGACAACTTATTCTATTTACAAACATATACATGGTGTTTTGCAAAGATTTTTACCTAAAATAAAAGAAATAAAGAGTGATGAATGAGGATTCATCACCCTACCCCATTTCGGGTATTTTTTTAGTTTTATGAAAAAATATCACTATGTATATTCATTTATAAATCCCTACTATATGTCATTCGAATTTTGTCAGAAATAGAGACTCTTATGCCCTCCATCTAGAACAAGTCAATTACAACAATGTTTAGACCATTGAAATTACATGTTGTAGATGTAGGGCATAGGAGTCCCTGTTTCTAAAGGAAATTTGAATGACATATAGGAGGGATATGTATACATGGTGATATTTTGCAAAAAAATACTTAAAATGGTGTAGGGGCAGCCCCATTTTTTTTATTATATATAGCTTATATTAATATTAATTATTATAAATATTGGAAATATATTTTAAAACCTTTAAAAAATAAAAGGATTATTCTTATGGATATTTTCTTATTTTTGTATATTTATATATATATATATATATTCTACTATATATTAATCATAGTATATATATTACATTATATACATTTATATGTACTCTTAGATACATATATTATTATATATTATTAAACTAAAAAGAAAATTAAAAACAGAAAATTAAAAACAAAATATACATAGTTAAAATATATATTATTATTTAATTAAATATCAACAAAAGCATTGAGTAAATATTGTGTATACTTATATGCACATACACTTGTATTATTTATTTATGGATGATATACATTGCTACATCCCATGTTCCCTGTGTTCGACACTATACTCTTCTTCACACATTTATTATAGGGTTATAATAAATTTTGATCCACATTTGCTTTGGTTGCTTGTTGATGCTTATATTGTGGGTTGATTGTTGATTTAATCATCGAGTCTTTGAGAGATGTCATCACAGCAATTGTTGGTCCGTCTTGTGTGGACCACAAGACAATCCCTCATATTTTCTCAATTAATCAAATCGTGTCATTGCTGGGGAACAACAGATAGCATAGCAGTTTTGTGTATATAGTTGCTCATTATTTATCTTTTATTTTTGCCTTATATTTTTATAATTATTTTATCTATTTCTGACCCAAAACTTTGTTTGACTTTCTTGTAAGGGACAACATGGCGATGGTCGCTTCTTAGGAGGTGGATGCACCTAAACCGTGAGGATGTTGGCTATTCTACTTGTGAGCCAATCAGGAGAGAGCTGGAGAGAGGTAGAGAGAGAAGGAGAAGAGCATCACACTCTTCTAGACTTTTCGTTTATTTTGTGAGGAGAAAGTTTATTTTATTTTAGTAACCTCTATATACGTTATTTAAAGCTAGGTCTTTTACCTAACAATAGACACATGGCTTCCTCTGAGTCTTTTCCCTTTCTCCGTTTTTCATCTCCCCGCATCTCCCTTTGGCCTCCACACTATCCCACCAAATTCTCTCTCTCTCCACGCACCAACACACATGATCTCTCCCATCCCCCCTTCTATAAATAGACTCCTCATCCCTCTCTCTTTCATATGGCGTGTAGATTGTGGAGTTTTTGCGACAATACCCCTACTACCTACAAATGCATATTACTGACCTTATACTATATTGAAATAGTTATGAAAATTAAGCTCATTTTCTTTTTAAGTAAATAAAAAAATGAAAATTACATATTAACATTTTAATTCCATAAAAAATCAAATAAATCCATAAAAATTCCATATAAATAACAAACCTTTATTTAGTAATTCTTAAATATATATATATATATATTGTCTTCTTAATTATTGGTGGTTGCATATTACGATATATGTAAATTGTTTAATGATATAATCATCAATTAATAGTTATTTTATGTAAAGTTGTACTTTTGGATTTGATCAATTTATTCGAAAAATGTTTTATTCACTTATCATTTTTGTTTAAAAGTCTTATTTTATTATTTTAATCTTTTAATGATTTATTATTTATGAAAAAACATTGGTAAGGTTTTTTCAAAAAAAATATCAACTTTATATTGTTCATTTGATATTTCAATTCATGTTTTACGCACTAATTAATTATTTTGTTTTTTTAAGTTTGTTTAGTGATTATGTAATGAGTTACCAATATTTGAAGAATGTGTATTAGATTTTTCTTTCTACAACTACTACCTTTGGAAGCGTAAATGTAAATATTCAAAAACGACTCTTCCCACCCTTCTTCTATAATATAAATTAATGTATTTTTTCTAAGTACTTCGTAAATTCCATATAAATAACAAATCTTTATTTAGTAATTCTTGTGTATATATATTGTATTCTTAAATTATTGGTGGTTGCATTTTTCGATATATGTATGTATGTATGTATGTATGTATGTATGTATGTATGTATGTATGTATGTATGTATGTATGTATGTATGTATGTATGTATGTATGTATGTATATATGTATGTATGTATGTATGTATGTATGTAAATTGCTTAATGATAGATACATCAATTAATAGTTATTTTATATAAAGTTGCTACTTTTGGATCTTGATTAATTTATTCCAAAATATTTTATTAACTTATTATTTTTATTTAAAAGTCTTAATTTATTATTTTAATATTTTGGTGATTTATTATTTACAAAAAAGTATTATTAAGGTTTTTTTTAAAAATAATATGAACTTTATATTATTCAAGTTTATATTATTCATTTGATAGTTTATTTATTTAGAATTTTTTAAAGTTTGTTTAGTTATTTCGTATGATGTACCATTATTTGAAAAATGTATATTAGATTTTTCTTTCTACAACTACTATATTTGGAAACACAAAATGTAAATATTCAAAAACAACTCTTACTACCATTCATCTATAATGTCAATTAATGTATTTTTTTGATAAGTACTTTTAAATTCCATATAAGTAAAAAAATCTTTGTTTAGTAATTCTTATATATATTGTTTTATTAATATATTTGTGGTTGCATATTACGATATATGTAAATTGCTTAATGATAGAATCATCCATTAATAGTTGTTTTATGTAAAGTTTCTACTTTTGGATCTTGATTAATTTATTCCAAGATGTTTTATTCACTTATCATATTTGTTTAAAAGTCTTAGTTTATTATTTTAATCTTTTGGGGATTTATGATTTACAAAAAAGTATTGTTAAGGTTTTTAATAAATATCAACTTTATATTATTCATTTAATATTTTAATTCATGATATTTAGAATCTTTTAAAGTTTGTTTAGTGATTTTGTACTAGTGTACCAATATTTGAAAAAATGTATATTAGATTTTTCTTTCTACAACTACTATCTTTGGAAACATAAAATGTAAATATTCAAAAACAACTCATGACACCATTCATTTATAATGTAAATTGATGTATTTTTTTGATAAGTACTTCGTATATATGTTGTAACAATAATAATAGTCAATTGGTAAGGTTAAATAATATGTTATGTAAATAATATTTGTTATTTAATCAATCCATGTTTTTTGACATTTGAAGTATACATGCTATAAAATTGAACCCAAATCACTATCACTACATATATGTATGTATGCATGTATGTATGTATCTTCATATTTATGTTCAAAATATTACAATTAAAGATGATAAATTGAGGAAGTTAGATCACGACCTTACGAGAGGAGCTCCTAATGGCCACCTACCATTTAGGAAGAGTAATTATTTATAAATTCCACCACCTTCGAATCACTAATCACTAATAACGTGCAATGTTCATGTGAATTCTAATAAATACAAGTTTACATGAATTTGAATGGATCAGATTAAACTTAATCGTGTCCTATTCAATTTTAGCAAATTTTATGTTTTTTAAATTAAATCTATTAAACATTTGCATTGATCCCATTAACATAACATATTTTATGTTCACAGCACTTGACATTCAAATTATAGTTTGATTATTGGGTTAGATTTAAAGAAAGAAATATCTGTTAAAATGGATGCCGTGTTTTTTATATTTTAGTCTAAAATTCATCATTCTTTTTCTTCCTAATTATTGTGTTCTTGTATATTAAAACAATAATAAATACAACATGAGTAAAGTGATCGCGGATGAAATATGTATAATGGAATAAGAAAATGTATTATCAATTTTAGTATTTCATCTCTTTCACATTTTTAAAAATGTAATATGTGGTATCACATAGGAATATATTAAACGTTGTATGACATTTAAAAGAAAATCATGCGTATATGCAATGTATGGATGCCCATATATACTTTTGATGATGATTCGATCCAATCCGTTATTTTACATATTTAAATTTTTCTAATCCAATATAATTTGTTAGACTAACAAATCAAATCATTCTAATATTTCATATTAAAATCCTATACAAGATTTCTATCGGTCAATGACCATCGAAAAATTGCATCTTCGTGTCGTTTAACGTATGACATTTTTAAAAAACTATTTACTAGATAACTTCCAATTAAATAAATGGATGAAAGTTTTTTTAATATGTATAATTTAGCACATACCAGCACCTTTGGGATGGTTCCTCTCTATTACATTTGCAAATTTCACCAATTACTTTTACATTTTTGTTTCATTTATCCAAAACCCATTGATTTTAGATTTCGCATTTGAGGTTAGGATTTAGGAACAACATATATGTATTTGAATATTTATTTTTTAGTTGTATTTTACCCCTTTGGGCGCACATATTCAATGTGTGCCATATAATATGGAAGGGTGCACATAGAAGATACATTTTGAAAATCACTCCATATTTCATTTAACTCATAATAAAAGAATTACATTGTTGATCAAATATACAAGGAGATCAGTATTTACGGGATCCATATCTTTATAAAAATTTGGAATCTTCCTAATATTTATTATAAATCTACAGCTTTTTTAGATGGAAATTATATATTAATAAAATTTACCTAATTTCATACATCATGTTTATTCCCTTTACTATTTTTCATTTTATTCATTTTTATTTTAATTTAAACATTACAAATTGATATTTAAATTTACATTATATTACCATTTGTATTCTGTCACGAAGCACGGGACAAATCCTAGTAATTTGCAATAATTTTGGACTTCGGACACTTCCACTTCACAAGGTCCAGTGCCCGGGTGTCTGTTCACTTGGGGCCTCATCAGGTTTTCGTATTTTTATCACATTTATTTTCATTTGTTTCACGAAGTTTTGAGTTTCCTGCCTTTATTTTTCTTTGTTTCTGTGATTGAGCCCCAAGATTTTGAATTGTTTGTTCGGTATGCTAGGTCCAAAATCTAAATAGTAAAATTCACTTATAGTCTCTTACGCTTGGATCTAGTCAAAAATTAATTGTTAATTACTTGAATTTGAAACCGTGGGCTGTGAGAGACTCCATACAACGCGTGCAGAACCCGTTGTGGTGGGCATCGAGGGGTCTCCAAGATCGGACACTTGGATCTACTTTCGAGTGATTCGCAGCTTCCTCTTCATGACAATAGCAATTCTTGTTTAGGATGCTTTATCGCTTTGCAGTTCATGTAGTATATGTTTATATATTCTGTTTTGCATCCCGCAAGGAGAGCACTGGGAAGCATTGTGAGTCTTCTTATTTTGCATGTACAGTTTGATACGAGAGTTATATTTCCACTCTAGTATCCACTTGCATTGCTCTTTCGCCTTCTCCCACTATTTTTGCACACTTAGGTTTATAAAGAAAATACAAAAAATCATGTATTTTTGTTTGAAAAATACTCAAAAAATTGAAAATCTAAAATTAAGACAAGGGGACTACTAATAAAACACTAATCTAAATAAAAATTATAATAGACATCCTTTTTTTGGGTTCATAAAGACCTCTTTGCTTTCAGGTACACTCCAGACTGAGTGAGGTACGATCCCCTAGCGATTAGAGCCCAAAACCCGATTGCTGACAGCCTTGATTATCACCTATGTTGGTGAAGTATTGGCGCTTCCAACGTACGTGGGTGAGTAGGGCCCTATAGACGACGGTGTTCCCACCCTGTGTGGAGCATCTACTTGGTCTGAAGTATTGAGCATAGGCCACACCTTCACTAGAGTGTATGTTTCATTGTCCTGCG
This sequence comes from Ottelia alismoides, assembly GCA_037367405.1. NCBI lineage: Eukaryota > Viridiplantae > Streptophyta > Magnoliopsida > Alismatales > Hydrocharitaceae > Ottelia > Ottelia alismoides. The sequence continues at coordinate 320,574 of JAZKJV010010703.1, read as the reverse complement.
ATCAAGTAGCTTGCTTGAGAGGAAAGTATTATTTTTGTATGTTGCCTTCCTTTCTTTGTTCTTTGGTTGAGTAACCACACAGGCACGAGATCAAGGACCTTAAAGTGCGCGGATCACGATTTGCAAAGGAGGTGGAAGAAGTACGAGGTACTTTTCCGATAGTACACACTCCTATAGGGATAGCCCTCATAAGGACTTGTGAAAAGATTTGCCTGCAAAACAATCATAAAATTAGAAAGATAAAAATAATTGAACTCTCATGGCTTCATTTCGGTTGATTTGGTGAATCCACAACTTTTTGGTGTTTGTTTGATTTTAGATTAAAATCAAAGATCAAGTATCAGACACATACGCAAATTTTGCCTTTCATTTTCTATTCTTTTATTCTCATTTGACCCCCACTCACTTTGAGTCATTCTACTTTTTTGCACTTCTTTTATTCCTTGTCGACCTCCGTATCATTCATCCGTTCTCGGTCTTCCCTTTGACCTCAGGATGTCGACTCATGGATGGCTTAGTCGGGACTCCACCGACACCAACATCGATTCCATGTAGTCGACTTCTCCAATGATTCGAGGCAATTCCTGATATCATGGTTCGTACTTCATGAACTGCTCTCCATACTCCCTGCCTTCTTCAATAAATCGGGATCACTCTTATCCTGAAATCTGCCTATTTTGGATGGAGATTAATTACACTTTTTGTATCTCTCCATCCTTTATGAAATTATGTGTTGACTTTAACACAAAATGATTTTTTCCATCAGGTGATTCTATCCAGACCGATCAGGGCATCACTCATGTGCAGACTAAGAGCCCAATTTGGAGCCAGAGATTTTGTCAAATTCCGACTCAGATACAGAGATGGCTCTAAATGAAAAGGGAAAGGGACCTCAGCATTCATAGTCGCAAATAGGCCAGCAACCAGATCAGATTGAAGTAAATGAACAGCTCCTTGCCTCCATACATGCAATCTAGCAGTAGCTCATAGACCATGCATTGGCCCAGGTCACCTTTCAAGATATGTTTAACAATCTGCTGAGAAGAAGAGATCAACACCGGGGAGGAGGAGAAGAAGAGGAAGATAGAGAAGATGGAGCCAGTGGAGGACTGACATATGAGCGAAGAAGAGGGCGATCAGAGTTGACTCTCAAGGAGATTTAAACCTCAGTACGGGATAGATGATAGAATGGATTCGGATTCCTGTCCATATCCATTTTGAGTTGAAGCCTCAACTCTTGACTATGCTTCCCACCTTCCATGGGAATGCAAATGAAGAAACATACATTCATCTCCAACGGTTTGGGCACATCTGCAGAACCACTCACTACCCTAACATCATGTTATGTGTAGTCAAAATGATTGCATTCCTGTTAAGCCTTCAAGATAAAGCACTCCACTAGATTAATCATTTGGGGAAGGTCGTCACCACCTGGGAGGAACTAAAATCCTCCTTCTTTCACAAGTTCTACCCTCTCGGGTGGTTGAATCAAATGTTTGCCTGTATTGACAACTTCACCCAAGCCACCCACGAGTCCATTCATGAGATTTGGGAGAGGTTTATTGATATGCAAGAGAAATGTCCCCATCATGATATCTCGTGAACCACCCTAATCCAGCATTTCTTTGGGGGACTTACCATTGAAAGCTAGAAGATCATTGTTGTTGCTTGTGGTGGTCACATTTTAATAAAGATGAGGGCATTGTATGGCAGATTTTTGAGGAAATGGAAAAAGCAGAAGCTACCTTGTCACCATCCAGATCATACCAGCGCCATCTACAAATTCACCAGAAGCCAGTACATATGGCGGCCTCGCACGAGCCAGACAAGGATGAAAGCTCCAATTTGAGCATCATAGAGAGCCACCTGTCCAAGGTGGATATTATTGGAAAGCGATCACAAAACCTTGAGAAGCTTGTTGTGATCGAGCAGAGGACCAAAAATTTGGTCAAATTAGACCAAATTACCAAGCAGTTGGAGCTGCTAGTAAGCGAAATTAGTGACTGCCAGACTATGTTTGCATCGGCTTCAACTCCTGCTGAGATGAAGGAGCCCTCATCGCCTCAGCCTCCTCATCATAGTTCATCCCTGCTAGCGATCCTGAACATGTATTATGTGCAGGCCCCCAAGCCATCATCGCCTCAACATCCACAGCAACAGGTGATTGTATACCAGTCACAACCCCATATTCTCTCAGATCCACGATCTCCTTCACCACCTCTCATTTAGGAGGTGAATGGAGTTTGATCTAATGATACGCAGTTGGCTCGTAAAGATGAACCTCATCACGGCCAGTCCGCCAACTCACGTCCATTCCCTCAACAGTAAGGAGGGAGATTTGTCCATGGGAATCAACACCCTCACCACCAGCACTCTTAATCATATCAGCAGGGCTGGAGACAGAATCAATACCAACAACTGCAGTACCGTAAAAACCACCACTAGGTTGTTCCTTATCAACACCAACCTCCTCATCAACCATAATTTCAGTCTTCTTCTCAGTTTCATTCTCAGTATCCCTACTAGAAGCCTCCACACCATTCCCAGTCCCAGTGTAGCCAGCACGCTGAACCATTCGAGGATGTTGATGAATCTCCATTTCATCACCTTTATTCTATCATTTTGGCCTTAAAAACCCTAGTGAATGCATGTAAATACCCTTAATTTAGGAAATTCAACATTCACTCATTGTTGCATAAGTAGTGCATAAAATATTGTTTTAATGCCAAAATTATAGAATAAAGAAAAGAAAAGAAAAATAATAAAATATCGAATATATTTTATGACCCAAAACGACTAGGTCGATAAAGAATAAAGTACGGGAGATAAGGGACAAGAATACAATAAAAATCCCTTTTATTTATTTATTCTTTATTCATTTTGAGACATATTTTTATCTCTGCTTTTATACCTCAAATAAAGAAACTTTGTACATAAAAGGTGTAGATAATAAAATTTAAAAAATTACAAAATTAAGTTTACACAAATATAATATATAGAATAAAAGATATACTTAGAATAAAATTCAAAAATCCCAACTTCCCAGACCCATATCTCTCAAGTAAAAACTCAAAATATATAAAAATCATCTTTAATTGTATATAACTTTTAATAATCTATTTAATGAAGGTGGTTTCATATTTTTTGGAGTTAAGGAGTGAAAGTTAGGTTTTGGACCCCAATTGTATAGTTTACCCAGTTAAAATAATCAATTTAGTTATTATTCATTATTTTTGTAATTTTATATTTTTATAATTGTGTAAATATTATTTATAATATATTTACATATTAAAACATGAATAAAACAATAAGTAAAACACTAAAATAAAATATGTATAGAAAATACATAGGTAAAATACTAATAACTATACTTATAGAATAAATACACCTATTTATTTAAGTATATATAATATATTAGAAAAATATAATAAAAATACATTGAAGTATATAAAATTAAGATATAATTTTATGAAATAATAAACTAAAATTATAAAATCAAAAACACCAAATAAAAATAAAATACCTAAATACACAGATAAATATACATATATAAAATCTCTAATAACCTCTAAAAAATAAATAAAAATCATAATAGAATAATTTAGAAAAAAATAAAAAAATTCATAACTTTTAATTAATAAAATCAATTTATATTTATTATTGAATTTCCTATTCTTTTTCATCAGGTTTTTCTGGTTGGTCCACGCAGACCAGCTAGAGCCTCTAGCGCGTTGACCTTAGTCAACTCGTTGACCTGCCCAGTAGCCTCTGACAATCCTGCTTCCTATCCTTCCTTCTCAATTTTTTCGTGCATGATCCGTTGCTCGAGAAGGATTTGACTCTTCAAAAGATCTCATCTCTATACATCAGAGATCCACGCTGGTTGATCCCCTTTGTCGATACTCTCGTCCTTCGCCTGTGATTCCACCTCGAAGGTCACGCCATCACCATCTTGTACATAACTCCTACCCGACCTTCATCACATTTTCGAATCCCTTTTGGCCACCTTCTCTCCCTCATTTTGTGCTCAACGGCTCGGGAAGGTGACAGCTTCCGACGGAGCGTCGCTGACGAATCCATGAAACCTCTACGTTAATGTGCATGAATTATCATTTTAATTTCTTGTTTCGTTGTAGGCGGGAATTCAAAATCAGTCAAGAAATAACCACAAGAATTTATCAATTTTTAATCAGAGTGGTTTTATGTTTATTTTACTTGGGCAAGTCCCAAGGTCAAACTCAAGGAGGCAAAGGAACAACCTAGAAATTTGTCTATCAAAGTTCGTGCATGATTTTCGAGACTGTATTTTTTGTATTTTTAATGTGATTTTTGATGCAAAATGCAAATGTGGCCAATTTTAGGGACTAAAATGTAATTTTCAATAAAATGATGTCCGAACAATATGAAAATTAGCCAAGATGTTAACTATGATAAAATGAATACACTTCAATTTTTTGGATTTTTTGGATGCAAGGTAAATATTTATTGAATTTATGAATGCAAACAATGTGAATTTCAATTTTTATTTATAATAAATATTAAACCTATATATTTTCCAGGGATAAAACTATCTAAGATATATCATAATGTGATTGATCTCAGAAAAATCCTAAACCTTGAAAATCGTAGATTTAATACCTATTAAAAATTAAAGATTGAAATATGCAAAATGATTTTTATAGAAAAACCATGCGTAAATACAATTCTTTTTAGGCATGATGTTAAATACAATTAATTCTCTAATCGATGACTTTTGGCAATTTTTCGAGCAACAGTTAATCACTTATGAATTTCTGAGCACATATTAGGTAAAATATGTTATTTTCCGCAAGAAAATTAATCACTAATTAACCACGGACCACAAAAATGTCACAAGCATGTCATGATGTAAAGAATTAATTTTAGAACATCATGTTATTTTTGAATAATAAAAATAGTGTCATGTATAGGTTTAATACAAAGGGGGAACACAGGGGCATAATTGCAATAATATAAAATAAAATAATGTAGATAAGGGAATTAAAAGTAGTTACCTAAACTTATGGGGGTTAAGTGTAAAATTCCCTGGAGGCACGTGTGAAGCACGTGCCCTAGGATGTCTGGATGTATCTGTGAATAGGGAGAACTCCGGGGGGCTTCTGTAATTTTCCCAACACGTCACGTGCGATGAATGTGACCTCTGGGCCACGGTTGGTTTTAGAATATCAGAAACCTTCAGGGACTTGGATGTGAAAATCATGAGCTCGCACGTGACAATCACGTGGGGGGTCTAGGGTTTTCGGGTGTCTTGATGCAAATGACCCCTCCGTGCATGTGTCGTGCACGCACGGAGGGTCTCGAGCTGGAGCCCGACCGTCGAAGGCGGAGGACTGAAGTACAGGCTTATGACGTGGAGGAGCCTTGGTGGAGGAGCTCCTTCTGTGAAGTTATTGATGGCGAGGCTAATCGGAGGAGCGCTTGGTTCTAGCTCGTATTAGATTCGGAGAGGTACCGTGCCGGAGGCATGGCTGGAGGCAGAATAGCTTCTGTCGAAGGTGGAAGGCGAGGCACCCGACGATGGGGGTTGGACATGATGAGGAGGCCGAGTCAATGTCATAGATATGGTCGATGAACATTGTAAAGGTGGAAGCGGAGCTGAAGCAGTAGGGACTCGACGATATTGGGAGTGCCCGGAGCTAGGCAGCCTGGAGAAGGTCTGCAACGAGGGATAAAAGCTCGAACCTCGTCAGATTTGGAGGGGAGGTGTTGTCACCGCCACTCCTCCTCAATTTGGGGCTATCGGCGGATGGGTTTTGAAGGAGGGGCGGTGCTTGAGGTTAAATAGGAACAGATGGCTATCCGGAGTTGGTTGGTCGAAGATGATTGACGAGGAGATCGTGGAGGCAACGTTGACGAGATCTAGAGGATTTGGCTGAGATCGGTGATTGGTGGTGACGGTTGAAGAAGGAAGGTGGGCACGAGAAGGGCGGTAGAGATATCGGAGGTGCGGGCGGCAACACCTCATCCCTGATTGGGAAAGGAGGCAGAGGAAGGGGCGATCATTGGGTCGTCCGATCAGCCGAAATTGGACGATCCCAGAGATGCCACATGGCGTTATTTTTATTTATTAGTTTTATTTATTATTATTATTATTTTAGTTTTTTTATTTTTTAATATTTTTTAAACAAAAATAAATATATAAAAGGGCTAAAAATGAGTGAAAATTAAATACAATAATAAATATGTAAAAATAGTAAATGACCTCAGATCAAAAAGTTTTCTTCACAAAAGTTGCTTGTCTCGATGAGATCTAAAACTTTTATGAAGAGATCAAAAACAAAATCGATCATTTGTACAAAGTGATATTTTTGGGGTACTATATGTACATAGAATACCTTGATTTTTGGGTTTTCTAAATTTTTTGTTATTTTTAAACCAAATAAAAATCTGAAAAAATATGATAAAATCAAAGACAAATATTTACGCATTACTCTAATTTTTTGTTTTTATTAATTAAGAAAAAGAAGAAATAAAATAAAACATGAAAAAGACAATATTTGTACAGACTATTCGTGAAGACTCGGACTCGGTTAGTTTTTTTTATTTCAAGCTCATTTTGGATTTGGATTTTTACACATTTTAATAAAACTTTTATCAAAGAAAATAAATGAAAAAGAAATAAAATAAAATAGGTTAATTATGTGCATACCAATTTTGAAGGTATTTGAATATATATTAGTTCAAAAGTGAGTAGGATCAAATTGGACACTGTATGAGGAAGATATCGAGGTTTTAGTCTAGAAATCCTATAACTAGGGTTTGCATTTTTTGTCCACTTATTTAGGTTAGTGATTTTTTTGTATTTTTTTTAATCTTGCTAGTAATATGTACATAATGGAGGTGATTTGGGTCATTTGGAGTTAGCATGAATTAATTAAAAACCAGGGAAGTTAGGCTATTTTACATGTCAATTGGAATGGGATTTTTAGCTTCTTATTTTGTGCAATAATGAGTGATAAAATAAAATTCCTATCAATACATGCGTGAATGCTAATTATGCAGAATAAATGAATAAATACCAATGAATTTTATGGACTTGAGCTTAATTAATCATTTTTAGAGTGATGAATCTGAGATTCATCATCCCCCTATACTTAAACCATGCTCGTCCATGAGCATCTAAAGAAATGCAATGAGGTGAAATGAGATTGGGTTCCATACCAAGACCATGAGAAGAAGGTGAAAATGAAACTAGACCCGACCTTTGGATTATTAATTTGGCGAAACTTCTGTGAGACTTAGAATTTTAAAATCAACAACCTTCAAGTTCTACACATCATTGACACAATTTCGGCTCAGAAGTCATCTTAGATCAACTCTCCTCCTAAAGTATACCCCATGAACATTGAACAATCGACTCATGTGTGTGAAAGGTTTTAGCTCTTCCCATCCAGAATGCTGGACTACCATGCAACCTCCTCTCCAATAATGCGTCCTCAGGGAGTCAGGTATTTCCTTCTAAGGTCTGTCGCGTTGTGTTCACAATCGAATAGAGGGAGAAATTAGAAGAAGGATAAAAGAACTGGAAGGTGACCAATATAGACACCTCTCCTTGTGAAGTCAGCCAGTTTAGCCAAGTCTCCACGAAGATCTGCAGGTTTTCTTGAAGCTTGGACCCTTTTTTTGGTCAAATATTTATTTGGTAATAGGCTTCTTTGTATTTGGATTTTTTTGGTACCTCTGCTTGTATCTTGTTGTGCCCCTACGGATATGGAATGCTTTTTCTGTACATGTTTTGGGGTGCTAGAAAAATTATGCTCAGCCGTCCATCCCTTTTCCAAAGCTTTATTTCAACCCGTACTCCGATCTTTAGATGTCCACGCTACCAGAAAAGAAACTCACATAGTCTTCCAATACCTCGTCTGAGTTGAGCTAAGTGCATACTGTGATAGTACAAATTGATTCCTTATTCCAGAGTCGTACCCAGAATGAAGAGACAAGGTTAGACACTAAGAGTCAAACACTGCACATTGTTATGTGGAACTCGAAGAATTAAGTCATAGACCTGAAGCTTCTAAAATCCTATTTCCTGACGAAGTTCCTCTAAAAATTAGGTGGATTAAGGTCAAGTCCAGACCACTCTCGGTTTCTACTCATAACTCAGTTCAGAACCCAAAGGCTTTTCACAAATGCAATGAATGTAATGCTGGATGAAGTGCAGGTGTGTGAAATGTAGACACGGATTTTTTTGAGATTTTTATTGCAAAGATTTTTTTAATTGTAAAAGAAATTTTTTATACAAAAATGAATAAGAATCTATTTTTTCAAAATTTTTGGTTGGACACAGTCAGTGTTAGTAGCAAAACTTCTTTCTTTTTTTCCTTTTTTTGTTTTATTTGTTTTTTTGTGTTTTTTTATTTTATTTTGAAGTTAGTTACCCACCCCATAAATACATATAGACTTACTCGAAAGTACGAGCTATGGGTAAAATATATACATAGTATTTATACACACACCCTATGAGCGAGTGTTGTATCCTCAGAGCATAAGAAGCGTACAGAAGACATAGATCGGGCTAAGTATAAGAGAGTGAAAAAGAAAAAGGAAAAAAATCAGCCCGCCCCCCTATACTTAGGTTGTGAAGTATAAAAGAAGAGCGAAAATGAGGTTGTTGGGATATGTGAATGAGGAGATTATATACAGATAGGCATCGGTTCCCCCTATACTTAGGCTTTGGTCAGCCTAAGTACAGAAGAAGGATGGAAATGAGGCAATCGTGAGATGGGGAGAATGGAATGTACATATGACTTCGGTCCCCCCCTATACTTAGGCCTTGGCCTAAGTAGAGGAAGAAGATGTACAAGGAGACAGATGGGGTCGGGAGGGAGGTAAGGTAGCCGATGATTAAGGCGGTTTTCGGCTGATCTTTTTGTGAGCCTATGGTGGGGGATCGTAATGATAAGAAGGAGATGAAGCATATGATTCCCAACCATCCTCAGTAAAGTCAAGCTAGAGAGTAGATGAAGTGTATGAATCAGATGAAAGATAACCATCATCAGAGTTATCATCAGAGGAATAGTATTTGAAAGTGGAGGCACTCCAGATATTCTCGTTCTTTAGTTTCTTCAGTTGTTTTCTCAGAATTTGTTTCTTCTTGAGATCAAGCGATTCGTCCTCAGATGATGAATACTCTAAAGCATCAATCTCAGTCAGCTCATAAGAAATTATTCCAGTATATTTAATGAGACCAGGAGAATCGGCTTGGATGAATAATAGTGCAGGACGGGAGTCATACAACGGGAATTGAAGTTTGGATCCTTGCAAAGATAGGGTTTTAGGACTGTCGAACAGACCTCACTCATGTAGATTACTCTTTCCAGACTTGATGAGGAATCATCAGACAATTCCTCTTCCGGAAGGTCGAAGGTGACTTTCTTTTTAGATGAAGGAGCAGCCATTTTGTTCCGTGTTGTCTGTGAACGTGCTGGTCCTAGAAATGAGATGTTGACACTTGAGTCTCCAGATGAATAACCATTGAAATTTCTCTCCTTGGTCGGTGTACATCCCGCGTATTTGTTCTTAGTTTTCTTAATGTCGGTGCACTCCTGAGTTGGATCGATTTGGTTAAGGTAGTCAGAGAAGGTTTCTGACGAGTGACCCGAGCGACTAAGGCAAGAAGGTATCAATGGTCGTTGTGACCTAAACCCCTCGGACCGGACTCAATCAAGAAAATCAAGACCACCAATCAAAATAAATCAACAAATCATGCAAATAGCGGTCTCGCTATTTTATTTTGCTTGGTATAGCTACCAAGGTCGAACACAAGGAGTACGGATTGGAAAACCTACGAAGTAGTCGGGGTTCAAAAATAAAAGAAAAAAAACTATTTTTGGTGGATTTTTGGCTTTTTTTCAAATTTTTTTGTGATTTTTAAAATCAAGAAAATGAATAAAAGAACTCAAAAAGGCCTAATCAAATAATTAATTCAAGGAGCAAAAATGGTCAGAAAATTAAAATAAAAATAATTTTTGTTTTGCAAATATTCAAGTGTTTTTATTATTTTCTAGGATTTTTCAGATTTTTAGGTAATTTTCTAAAAATGAAACAAGGCTAAAAATAAAAGATGTTGTGCAGCCAGAATCTAAAGGCTATTTAAAAATACCTAAATAGCCTATAAAATTCCAGCAACAATTTTATGAGAAATTAAAAAATGAAATCCTAACTACAGAAAAAGAAATTACATGTTTTCTTTTTTCTAAATTTTTAATGATTTTTCTAAGTTTTTTAGGTTTTTCAATTTTTAAGGTTTTTATAAATCCATATGCCACAAAAATTTGATAGAAGTAAAAATACGCAAATAATAAATTTTTTAGAGGGTTTTTAATATTTTTAGTTGATTTTTAAAATTAGACAGAAGCAAATTTTGAAGTTTTTGAATTTAAAAAACAAATGAAAACAAAATGAGCCCAAAAATTCATAGAAATTTTTACACTATGGCAGGAGCCACATATCCAAATTTCACGAAATTTGGGTGAGATTTGTTATTTATTCAAGCCAATCAAAAACACACAGCACACAGGGACCTAAGTGTAATTATTTAAAAGTTCTCAGCCAGATAGCAACACGTGTAAATAACGTAGGGTGTAATATGCAAAAAGCCCAGATCTGCATGAGGGTGACACGTAAAACACACAAGCAGGGGTATAAGTGCAATTCCTATTTGTAAAAGTTCAAACAGTAACTATAATAAAGCTTAGGGAGAATTATGCAATTAACCCAGATAGCACGTGACAGACCATGTAATGCTCAAACAGAGGGACTAAAATGCAAATTCTGAAAACATGAGGTCCTAAGTACAAAATATCCAAACTAAAAACAACAACAACAAATATTTACAGGACTAATGCTGAAATATAAAAAGAAAGGAGGGCCTAAGTGCAAATTACCATTCTTATTATAGATCTGATGGTCAAGGGGTCTTCACTTATGATCGGACAGCTCAGTGCTACGGGTACCCCTTCAAGAATGAACGGTTGCGATCTGATCCTCAGATGGATCGGATGGTCGAGAGCTCCCCAGAGACGAACGGTGGAGATTAGAACTGGAGGGGAATCTCGATCCAATGACGGATGCGCCTTCTGGAAGAACAACGAAGAACTCGCCGCTGGCGAGCTTTGCTCGGTCGATACGAGCTGCTGGAGCATCCTCCGGAGCTGCTAGGATGGGGAAAATGATGCTGGTGACGGTCTGCAGCTGCTGATATACTCCGATGAGGCTGGGGACACCTGGAATGCTCCGGCCACGCAAGGGACCTGGAGCTCCTGTGCTTTAGTGTTCGAACCTCCAAATGAGGTCCTCTGGCATCCAAACCTACACAGAAAGACTGTTGGGTCGAGGGTAAAGTGCCTCGACCCGTTAATGCGCGAAATGGAGTGGAGGATGAGATTGGGCGTAGCCCTCCAACGAGGCAACGGCGGAGGAGGGCTGAAGTCATGTTCCTAGGCAAATCAGAGGGAACGGAGGGGTGTAGAAGATGGGTAGAAGTCTAATGAAGGTGATACGAGCGTCGGCAGGGCAAATGGGCGGTACGATCACGAATGACGATCCAAGAATTGATGGTTCGCCGGAATTAGAAAAGTTCAAATCTAAAGCAAACGAAAGGTTATCTAGGCTACCTGATGGAGGATATCGTTTGTGCTGGAGGTCGTGGACCTCCAGGGGTATTTGCCTCAATGGATCGACATCTCCAGAGGCTTGGGCTCACCTTGCGGTGGAGCACGATGAGAAGCTTGCCAGACCTAGGGTTAGACACCTCAACTCCTCACTGCAACGAACTTCCTCACCCGCTGTCACTTAAGGAGGAAGACGGAGTTCACTGGGGACGAGGGCAAGGGCCAAAGATGCTAGGAAAGGTGCGGCTCCTCAAGATTATACACTTTGCAGGGTCTGCGAAAGGTGGAGCTTGGGCGCGCGGATCGAAGAACGGATCCCTTAAGGAATCGGCGGGTGTGGATCACGGATCATCCCTCGATAATCGGTGTTATGGAGTGGTTAAGATGGAGGTCGGATCAATTCAGGAAAAATTTGAGAAGTCGGGTAAAAAATCGGATTTGGGAGAAGACCGGTCCGGGGGGGGCAATTGATCGGGGTCAACGTTCCCCCGTGGACCAATCAGAGATTGGCTGGGTCTAAATTATTTGTAAAATAATTTGAGAACAGAAAATGATTTTATTTTAAAATATTTTCAAAATGAAAAATGTTTATTATTTTTCAAACTATTTTTTAATGATTTTTATTTATTTTTATAAAAAATAAATTATGCTATATACATTATATTATATTACATACACGTATAAAATACCTAAGTATTTTATATTATTATTTTTATTTTCTTATTTTTGTATAAATACTCTAATTTTATATTTTATTTATTTACAACAAAAAATTTAGAGTATAAAATAATTTTTTATTTTATTTTTTTATCTATTTACAAGTGTTAAATAAATAGAAGTATGATACATATATACATGTATTATGTACAAGTTAAGAGAGAGAAATTTTTTATTTTATCTTATTTTTCTCATTTTTTTTTATTTTTGGAAATATATACAAGGTAATAAAAACATATTTTTTTATTTTTGTGAAAATAAAATATATACATATAGAGGAAATGTGTGCAAGGTAGAGTGGCCCTATCTCTCTCTCTCTACTTATTTTATTTGGCGATCAGGCCCATATTGGGCCCTCTCTTGGGTTCGGATCACTCAATATTTATTATAAATATTTCCTTCTTTTTCTTTATTCTTTATTCTTTTATTTTTGCACAAATTACATGCTAATTATTATTATTTACAAAAGGCATGCTTATTGGTAACATATTGTATTTACAACTATATGCATGATGTTTTGCCAAGATAAATAACTAAAATAAAAGAATAAAGAGTGATGAATGAGTATTCATCACCCCCTATACTTTACTTTTGCTAGTCCCTTAGCAAACACTTATTTGAAAAAGAAGTGAAAAAGATAAAGGAAAAGAAAAAGAAGAAAAGGAAGGTGAATCAATGCTGATTATTAAACTCGTCATCATTAATTGAAGTATGGAGCTCAATCAGATCTTTGGATTATTAGTTTGTCGGAACCTTATTTGGACTTAGGTTTCAAAATTAACAGCCTCTAAGTTCCACTAATCTATAGTTAAGACTCCTCAACAATCCAGACCAGAATAAGTCTACATACACAAACTCTGATGACCATGAATCTTTTCTTGTATGGTGTAAGTGATAAGTAGCTCCCCACCTCAGAAATATCAAAGTGACAACCCCCCTCAATCAAGGTAACTCTAATACCCTAGTCTGGCAACTCTTTCCTCGAGGAGCGGGGTATTCCCTTCTAAGTTCAAGTTCAACCAGCTCAAGAAGAGGAGGACGAAGAGAATGGACCATGGCCAGTGTAGCCATGTATCCTTGGGAGCTCAACCAGTGTAGCTAAGTCTCCCTGCTGCAAGATTCATGAGATGGGCATGGGTAACATAAACTTTGCTTTATTGGACTATATATACTTCTGTGGTTATTTCATTTTCTATCAGACCCACCACTTTTTTGAAGTTTTTCTTTTTGCACATTTTTTTTCGATGTGCATATGTACAACATATCTACATGGTGCAGCATATATACATAAGGAGTTTTTCCTCTTGAGCCAGTAGACTATCCCTCCTTTGAAGCTTTATCGCAACCCACAACTCCTGTCTTTAGACCTCACTGCTACCAGATCAAGTTGAGACGCACTTCCTTCACTATAAGAAGAAGAGAGGTTCCACTTAGAAGTACTACCCTCATATGCTACCCAAAGTCAAAAAAGACTGCCTCCTCACCACCTCATCCATAGAGAGCTAGGTGTAAAGTGCTGGTCCAAGTAAAGCCATTGTCTGTGAGAGTCATGCGTGTGTTGTTAAGTGTTCTACTTAGGCTCATCAAGATGACATGTGATCATAGCCTAGTGGACTCAAAGAATTAAGTCACCATGGACCTGAAAAGTCTCAACCCTAAGCCCTATAAGGTTCCTCTTAGAATTAGGTGGATTAAGATCTTAGCCAAGCTCCATTTTTCAATTTAATTCCATGCTAGTTTAAATGTCAACTATGATTCAAGAAAAACTGTACAAGTATTTAACAGTTTGTACAAATTTTTGAAAATGTGCAAAATTTTTGAAAATGTTTGAAAACATGGATGTATGCATGAATGCATAAGTTTTGCAAAATATTTACACACATTTACAAAAGGGTTTTTGCAAACTTTTTGTTTTTCAAACATTTGACAAAAATTTTGTGCTATATACATAATTTTGATATTAAAATATTTACAAAATCTTTTACACAAAACATTTTTACAAATTTTTACAAAAATAATTTTGTAAATAGCTATGTATGTGCAATAAAGAATTTTATGTACAAGAAAAAATTTTAAATTTTTATGGATTTTTACGGATTTTAGCCATTTTATTTATTAACACAATCACACAAAGTACGAGTTATGGCTAAAGTATATATGAAATATATACGACCCCCATACTTAGCTCGAACGATATCCTCAGAGTGAATTAAGAGCGATGAAGAAGACATAACTCATGCTTAGTATAGGGAAGTGAAAAGAAAACCTATACTACAAAGACGAATGAAAGAATAGAATGGAAAAAGATCTCGGCGTTTCCCCCTATACTTAGGATCAAGTAATCCTAAGTATAGCAGGCTGTACACAAAGGGAAATCCGAGTGGGGAATGTACAGGGTCTACCTCCCCTATACTTAGGGTGAAATATCCCTAAGTATAGGCAGCAAAACAGAGGAAGAAATGAAGACAAATATATACAAGATGGAAGGGACGACATTACTCCCCCTATACTTAAGGTGAAGGATCCTTAAGTATAGGCAACAACAGGAGTAATGAAACAGAACAAAAGGGAACAACTCGGTGTTTACACCCCCCTATACTTAGGATAAGGTGCATCCTAAGTATAGCAAAGATAATCCTAAATGAGACCTGGGGTGTAAAACAAAAATGGAAGAAATAAGGAACAAATCAAGACCAAACACGTATATACAAAGTGGAAAATGTTGAGGTTCCTCACAACAAGCGCTGGGTTTTACGCCCCAAGATGGCCACAAAGGTTAGGATAATGAAGTATCAAGGTTCAGGACGACATCCGTAAGGCAAATGTCGTACTGTCATCGTATTCGTGGTAGATGAACTACGACGAAATCAATAATGTAAATGAAGACACCCAAATAGACAATCAGGCGGGTGTCTGCTACTGGGCAAGGATATGGGAAGATGTAATCAGGATCCGGTAGCACAAATGAAATCATCGGCTCGAGATCAAAATGGAATGGAAGTGTAGAGCCAAAGAAATTGAACGTGGAGAAGGAAGGATCAGTCATGGAATCCTCCACGTTAATCACCATCTCAGAAAGATTTGGAAGATGAAGATCAGGAGACTCACAAAAATAATCAATATCCGATGCAAAGAATGAAGGAATATCAAAAATATCATCGAATATCTCAAAGATCGGCTCATCCTCGCGGGGGTCGTCGAGGTGAGACAACTCAGAATCAGAAAGATCAGAAGACTCGGTTTCGTGATCCGACAGATCGGATACAGTCTCAGAAAGTGAAACCGAGTACATAGAGCAAGCATTCTCTCGCAGACAACCCTCGGGGAGTAATGCAAGATCATCAGTGTGAGTGAGAGGATCAGAATCTATCAGAAAATCTGCGCTACTAACAAGCACCCACTCCTTGCACCAAAATGCATCATCAGCTGAAGTCTGCCTCTGATCAATCTGGAAACAGGAAAAGGTATTGGTCATCAATGCGTAAGCTGTCGATGTGGATGAAACTGATCCTCGAGTTGCGGCAGTGCTGGCTATCATCTGGTCCTCATGGATGTATCTAGCTCATCAAACTGGAGGACAAAAGGCTCCAATACGGGATTATCTATATCATTCATCCCAAAGTGGTATCCCCCATCGAGCTCTAGCTGCTAGGCTGAGTCATGATATCTGTCGGAATCAGAGAAGTACCTCTGCAGAGTAGAAGCTGAGTAGTCTAGAAATGGACACTGAAATGTCTGGACTGATGGTTGTAGTAGCGTGGGCTCCTCCATCTCCCGGAGTATCAGAAGATATGATATACAAGACTCGGCAACTGAAAAGTACGGGGCAGACTTGAACTCTAGCTGGAAGACCAACGGGAACTCGATCAATCTCTGGGTCAGAGCATCCACTGTGGCAGTCTTCTCATCCATCGTCTGTACTGCAGCAGAATCCATATCCTCAATCTGGTGTGTAGTAAGTGTGTCCTCATAGAGTGTAGCACACCCAACTGTACTGCATCATCCTCGTATGCTGTCCCGACTAATGCATCTCGTGAAGATGGAATCTCTGACATTGCTCTTGAGATGGCCGTAAGTAAATCTATGTCAGGGCTGTGGTGTGAACCACCACACGAGGTAACTACCAGTGCAGTCTGATCAGTAGTCATCCCCCTCATGGAGATCTCAATAATATCAGTCAGTGAAAGTCCATGATCTGGAAATCTCCTAAAGAGATCAAGAAACCTCAGCCATGAATCATGCAATGGCTCCTGGGGGTCTACAGAAAAGTCTGTGATCAAAGACCGCATCATATCTGCTCTACGTTGGGGATAGAATCTCTGTGGGAACTCTAATCGTAAGTCTCCCCACGTAATGAACTTCCTTCCCAAACGCTTGTGCCATCTCATGGCTTTGCCCTGAAGTGAAAATGGGAAGGTCTTCAACATCATCTCCTCAGAAGTGATATCCAAATTACCTGGGTCACACAGAACTCCTCAAACTCGGACAGATGAAGATATGGCTCCTCGTGCACCTCTCCTGAGAATTTCGGCAGTCTCTAAATGAACTCCAAATCTAAAATGAAGTGGCTGAATGTAGAAGCAGACTGAGCTTCCTGGCATGTCTGCTCATCCATCATCCTGCCGTCGGAGGTGTCGAAAACTCGCATTTGCTCTCTGTGATCGCGTGTGGAGTGCACTCTCATCCCAGCAAAGAAATTGCCCGTGTCTTGTATCTGGTCAGTCTGATCTCCACGGACGTATAGCACATGCCTAGAAGAATAATGGGGAAGGGAATAGATTGGAAGGTCAGTCAGAGTTTCGACCTCCCTCGAGAGTAGACTGGAATGATGGGAATAAGATGGGAAAGCCGCAAGAGTCGGAAAGGAAGGAGAGCGACCCATCATCCAGGGATAGACAGGGAGAAGAAGAAAAATGAAGGGAGGGTAGGAGGGAGAAAGATAGATGTCTGGAAGGAGGATAGATGAAGGAGAGGAAGGCGGATGGGATCTGGGAAAACAAACAAGATCGGTCAAGCAAAAACCCCTGATTCACCTACGCATGCAGATCTGATGACTGTAAAGGTTCGGTCTTTTATCTTGTCATTTTATTAGGTGATCAAATAGTCTATCAGAGCGATTAAGCGAGCTCTTGGGAATCCAACTCCCCCAGGAGACTATCCCGATCCCAAACTAGATCTTTCCCAGCCAGTACAAGTCGCGGGCCGTTTACCGGCTACCCGATCGACTTGCTCTATTAAGGATATCGCGGCCCGCTTTACCGGAGACCAAAGCGATCCTCACTAGAGAACGACTAGCTCAAAACCAGTAGTCTGAAGAAGGGTCGGATGTGGCTCTAGCCTAGGGTGCGTGTCACTCTCTTGCTCATCCAAGCCATACAATGAGGGGATTGCTCTCCCAAGACAATTTTTTTGGTGAAGTGAATTTTAGGTCAAGTTCGCTTGAACAGTCCCGATTTTATAGTTTTTTGTTTTTTAGATATTTTTCAAAACAAACAACGCCTAACGAATTTTTCGGTTCTCCTGATTTTTATTAAGTCCAAAAACAGGGGGAGAAGACGAAAAAGCCGATGCGTGACTAAACACGATGATGCATGCTGAGTAAGAAATGTGTACCTTGTCTCCAGCACTCGTACATGCAAAATGATCCACGCATAATTAAAAGACAGAAATAAAACTAATCTAAATGATGCAACGAGGAAATCGGCCTTAAGCAGAAATTTCTACACGTGAAGCACAGTAGATAACAGGTCAACAGGAGGGGTCGAGGTCCGGTCTCTGATGTCGATCGGTGTCCGCCACTATGGATCCTGCCAGCGTTGTATACGGTCTCAAGCGGGACGTGACCCCTCAAGTGACCAGGTTAGTTTTTTTTATTAGTGAATTAATTAAGGTCCAATTATTCATCCTATAGGAACAGGCAAAGTAATTAAGGTTGGGCCCTAATAATTACATCACAAGGCAAATAGAAAATCCTAAGCTAAGGCTAAATCCTCGAGAATCAAAATAAAATAAAATCAAAAAGCACAAATCCGGAAACAGACCCCGAAAATCACCAAGTCTCTAAGATGTCCTGGTCATGTATTATTACAACAATAATAGTCTGAAATAAAGCTAAGCTAGGCCTAAGCTAAACTCCCCACACTCCTGCTCTCCTCCATCGCGCTCTCCTGCGGCTCTATACAGAAAAGAGCCACCTCCAAGTCTCGCGGTTGCGTTGGCTTCCCGAAGAAAGCCGCTTCAATCCTTAGGCCCTCGCAAGAAAAGTAAACAAGAGATGTGTCAGGCCAGAATTATTATAATAATGTAAAATAAAATAAAATGAAAAATAGATGCAAAAATAAAAACAAAAACAAATAAAATAAAAAGAAATAAAAACAAATAAAATCAAAAATAAAAAGAAAACAAAATGAAAGAAAATAAAAGAAAGGAAAAAGAAAAGCTAAAAAAGAACGAAAAGCCAAAAACGAAAGCCGGCTACTAAGCCATGCTCCATGGCAACGGCGTCATTCTGATGAGCGACCTGAGCGACTAAGGCAAGAAGGTATCAATGGTCGTTGCGACCTCAACCTCTTGGGCCGGACTCAATCAAGAAAATCAAGACCACAAATCAAAATAAATCAGGCAAATAGCGGTCTCGTTATTTTATTTTACCTGGTATAGCTACCAAGGTCGAACACAAGGAGCACGGTTTGAAAAACCTACGAAGTAGTCGGGGTTCAAAAATAAAAGAAACAAACTATTTTTGGTGGATTTTTGGTTTTTTCAAATCTTTTTGTGATTTTTAAAATCAAGAAAATTAATAAAAGAACTCAAAAAGGCCTAATCAAACAATTATTTCAAGGAGCAAAATGATCAGAAAATTAAAATAAAAATATTTTTGGGTTTTGCAAATACTCAAGTGTTTTTATTATTTTTCTTGGATTTTTCTGATTTTTAGGTAATTTTCTAAAAATGAAACAAGGCTAAAAATCAAAGATGTTGTGCAGCTAGAATCTAAAGGCTATTTAAAAATACTTAAATAGTCTATAAAATTCCAACAACAATTTTATAAGAAATTAAAAAAAAATAAAATCCTAACTACAGAAAAAATTGCATTTTTTTTTGTTTTTCTGAATTTTTAATTATTTTTCTAAGTTTTTTAGGTTTTTTCAATTTTTAAGGTTTTTATAAATCCAAATGCCACAAAAATTTGATAGAAGTAAAAAACACACTAAAACACGCAAATAGTAAATTTTTTATTTTTTTAGAGGGTTTTTAATATTTTTAGTTGATTTTTAAAATTAGACAGAAGCAAATTTTGAAGTTTTTGAATTTAAAAAAAATGAAAACAAAACTAGCTTAAAAATTTACAGAAATGTTTACACTATGGTAGGAGCCACGTATCCAAATTTCACGAAATTTAGGGGAGATTTGATATTTATTCAAGCCAATCAAAAGCACACAGCACAAAGGGACCTAAGCGTAATTATTTAAAAGTTCTCAGCCAGTCAGCAACACGTGTAAATAACGTAGGGTGTAATATGCAAAAAGCTCAGATCTGTACGAGGACGCCACGTGAAACACACAAGTAGGGGTGTAAGTGCAATTCCTATTTGTAAAAGTTCAAACAGTAACTACAATAAAGCTTAGGGAGAAATGTGTAAACCCAGATAGCACGTGACAGACCAAGTGATGCTCAAACAGAGGGATTAAAATGTAAATTCTGGAAACATGAGGTCCTAAGTGCAAAATGTCCAAACTAAAAACAACGATAACAAATCTTTATAGGACTAATGCTGAAATATAAAAAGAAAGGAGGGCCTAAGTGCAAATTACCCTTCTTATTATAGATCTGATGGTCGAGGGGTCTTCACTTATGATCGGACATCTCAGTGCTACGGGTATCCCTTCGATGATGCACGGTTGCGATCTGATCCTCAGATGGATCGGATGGTTGAGAGCTCCCCAGAGACGAACAGTGGAGATTAGAACTGGAGGGGAAGCTCGATCCAATGACGGAGGCGCCTCTTGAAAGAACAGCGAAGAACTCACCGCCAGCGAGCTTCGCTCGGTCGATACGAGCTGCTGGAGCGTCCTCCGGAGCTGCTAGGATGGGGAAAACGATGCTGGCGACAGTCTGCAGCTGTTGATATGCTCTGATGAGGCCGGGGACACCTTCAATGCTCCGGCGATGCGTGGGACCTGGAGCTCTTGTGCTTCAGTGTTCGAACTTCCAGATGAGGTCCTCTAGCATTCAAACCTGCACAGAAAGACTGTTGGGTCGAGGGCAAAGTGCCTCGACCCGTTAATGCGTGAAATGGAGTGGAGGATGAGATGGGTCGTAGCCCTCCGGCGTGGCGACGGCGGAGGAGGGCTGAAGTCATGTTCCTAGGCGAATCAGGGGGAACGGAGGGGCGTAGAAGATGGGTAGAAGTCTGATGAAGGTGATACGAGCATTGGCAGGGCAAACAGGTGGTCCGATCACGAATGACGATCCAAGAAATGATGGTTGACCGGAACTCGAAAAGTTCAAATCTAAAGCAAACGAAAGGTTATCTAGGCTACCTGATGGAGGATATCATCTGTGCTGGAGGTCATGGACCTCCGGGGGTCTTCGCCTCAATGGATCGATGTCTCCAGAGGCTCGGGCTCACTTTGCGACGGAGCACGGCGAGAAGCTCGCCGGACCTAGGGCTAGACACCTCAACTCCTCACTGCAACGAACTTCCTTACCCGTTGTCACTCAAGGAGGAAGACGGAGTTCACTAGGGATGAGGGCAAGGGCCAAAGATGTCGGGAAAGGTGTGGTTCCTCAAGATTATATACTTTACAGGGTCCGCGAAAGGTGGAGCTTGGGCACTCGGATCAGGGAACGGATCCCTAAAGGAATCGGGGGGCGTGGATCGCGGATCATCCCTCGATAATCGGTGTTATGGAGTGGTGAAGATGGAGGCCGGATCAATTTGGGAAAAATTTGAGAAGTCGGGTAAAAAATTGGATCCATGCGAAGACCGGTCCAGGGGGGTAGTTGACCAGGGTCAACGTTCCCCCGTGGACCAATCAGAAATTGGCAGGGTCTAAATTATTTGTAAAATAATTTGAAAATAGAAAACGAATTTATTTTAAAATTATTTTCAAAATGAAAAATGTTTATTATTTTTCAAACTATTTTTTAGTGATTTTTATTTATTTTTATGAAAAATAAATTATGTTATATACATTATATTATATTATATACAGGTAAAAAATACCTAGGTATTTTATATTATTATTATTATTTTCTTATTTTTGTAGAAATACTCTATATTTATATTTTATTTATTTACAACATAAAATTTAGAGTATAAAATAATTTTTATTTTATTTTTATTGGCTATTTACAAGTGTTAAATAAATAGAAGCATGATACATATATGCATGTATTATGTACAAGTTGAGCGAGAGAAATTTTTAATTTTATTTTATTTTTCTCATTTTTGTTTTATTTTTGGAAATATATACAAGGTAATAAAAACACATTTTTATTTTATTTTTGTGAAAATAAAATATATACATATAGAGGAAATGTGTGCAAGGTAGAGTGGCCCTATCTCTCAAAACTTATTTTATTTGGCGATCAGGCCCATATTGGGCCCTCTCTTGGGTTCAGGTCACTCAATATTTATTCTAAATATTTCCTTATTATTATTTATTCTTTATTCTTTTATTTTTGCACAAAGTACATGCTAATTATTAATATTTACAAAAGGCATGCTTATTGGTAACTTATTATATTTACAACTATATGCATGATGTTTTGCCAAGATAAATAGCTAAAATAAAAGAATAAAGAGTGATGAATGAGTATTCATCAGTTTCGGCCGACTCAGGGTGAGCCCATGCATATGTCTCGGGATCATATAAGAAACCCTTTTCCATGGTGAGAGCAGCGGGAAATGGAACATTGGGGAGAGTCTCTGCATATCCGTTCTCAATTGACCTGATGTTGTTTTACTCCTGAGTTGGATTGATTTGATCAAAGTGATCAGAGAAGATTTTGATCGATTCAGGATGCGCCCATGCATATGTCTCAGGATCATATGAGGAGTCATTTCCCATGGTGGGAGAAGCGGGAAATGGAACAATGGGGAGAGTCTCTAAACTAATATTCTCTTCAACAATCGTTATCTCAGGTGTAGCAGCTGGGTAGGGCTCTTCTACCGTTTGGTGGTTACGACTGTTGACGGCTTCGTGGGGTATCTCAGAAAATCGTGGTTCCTCAAAGATTGGTTGAGATCGAAGTGCTCCCAATGCTGTAAAATTGATTTCCTGAGTCTCACACTCAATAATTACCTTAGCTAATGCCAAGAATGGCTATCTGAGAATGATCAGAGACTGGGTGAATTCTCCTTGATGCTCAATATCAATGATCGTGAAGTTCACTTTGAGCGGAGCACCTTGGAATGTAACTATGACGGAAATTGTTCCTCTCGACCGCTTTATTGATCGGTCATCTAGTTGAACGACCTCTCTTATTTTCCTAGTAGGTCCGAGTTTGAGCTTGTCAAATACAGAGGTCGGGAGAATATTGATTGGTGAGTCATCATCGATTCGAGCATGGGTAAAAATTGTCTTTGATTCAACAGACAAATCTGGGCAACCGCTTCACTATGCGGCACTTGATTTTTCTCCTCAACACTAAGGAGGTGGCCATTGACAAGATATACCTTTCAGTCTTTGTTCTTATCCTGCCCAACTTTTTCATCATTAATTTGTTCTTTACAAATCTTTTAAGGTCAGGGAAGTGTTCAATGGACTATATAAAGGGAAGTTCAAAAATCAGTCTTTTCTCTAGTGCTTCCCTTAGAGCAGAATCCAAATTCTTCATATCTTCTTCAGTTTAATTTTTATGTATTTTTATGAATTTTCAATTTTTTAGGTGTTTTTCAATATTCCAATTTTTTTGTATTTTTTGTGTGGTGTGTGGATGAGTTGTGTTCACCAGATGAGGAGGAGCTTAGATATGCCGAGTCAGATTTAGAGTGATCCCTAGAGGAATAATATGCAGAGGTATCGCTCTCAGGATCGTCCCTAGGGTGGTAATAATCTCTAGGTTTCTTAATATCCTCAGAATTTTCAATAGATATCCAATCTTTTCCTCATCCATTTTTATATCCGAGCTACCATCGAGTGAAATTAGTCGGTCGGTGAACTTTCTAAATTTATCCTCCGTTAAATCATATCTCTTATTTATTCTCGAAATATCATCCTCAAAAATCTTTTCATGATCAATCATGGGAGCAGTCGGTGTATGTTTTTGAATTTGATATCCAGCAATTTCATCTTCCATTTTCCTGTATGAGCCGAGAGGAGATTCTCTTAGATTATCCAATATATGATTGTTATTTTCTGAACATTTTTCCTCAAAAATTATGGAAGGAATCTGCTTAGTGGAAGGATTTTACGGGAATCTATAGGTCTCATACTCAGCTTGCCATGACTCAGGCATGTAATGCTGGTTTGAGTGGAGTCTACATTCATGGTCATGATTGATCGTATCCCCAAATAATGGAGTCATACAGGGTTCATATATGTCGATATCATCAGTCTGGTCCTCTGTATGTCTAGGCTGATCGAAGGTATTGTATTCGGGTTGATCAATATGTATTTGATCGTTATGGTCAATCCAACACTGATGATCGTTAAGTGTGGGACTCTACTTGCAGTTTGATCGAGCCATCATATTATTCCCTAAGGTCAAAGAAAGATGTGGATTTGTGTAGTGTTGACCTATCCCAACAAAATTATGAGGAATGAATGAAGGTGGTTGGGTTAAGTGATTTGATCTTGAAATGGTTCATTAGTTTTGGCGAGAAATCAGGAATAAGATGGTTTAGTCCAGGATTGCAAGTGATCATGTGCAAAGGCTAGGGAAGGTGGTAAATATGAATGTTGAATTCAATAGGATGATTAGGAATTGTAGATTGGACTGGATTCATTCGAGGGTGAGTGTCTTCCGCAAATATTGGAGGATATTTGATAGAAGAGGGTTTGGATGATTTGGGTCTAACCGAGACAAATTCATTTTCGTAGTATAGATCAGAGGGATACTCGGACCATTGTCTCGTCAAAGGAGGTTGATGATGAAGTGACATGGTTGATCTCGGTGCAAGTGCACATGATATTCACAAGAAGAAAATTGTTTATCAAGGAGAGTGATGCCACAAGTATGCAGCATTTGATCTTCGAAACCGGTTCACACACCTCAATGCAGACACAAATCAAACCCCATGTTCACCAACTCACACAATGAAGCCGTAAGAGTTCGGCAATTATCTTTTCAATTTTAGTTGGTGATAAATTCAATCTTGAAAAAAATTTAGTGAGCTGTTAGGCACCAAAAATTTTATTAAAGACTGGACCAAATTCTTACGACTAGTTGCATCCACTTTTAACCAGTATGCGTGTAAGTACGGACCACAAAACGGCTACCCATGTTACTTAAGGACGGAGCCTTACAAAATGTCCTTTAAACCACCCACTCTGCTAAGGAAATCCGGACCATTTACCGGCTACCCGTAGATCCTCACTGAGAAGTAGCTAATTGTTTTTAGAATCAGTAGTCTAAATGGAAATTTCAGAGCTGGGCTCTAACCTTAAGTGTCGTCTCTCGCTCATTCAGACAAATAAATTCACCCAAGGTTAGGGTTCTCTCCCGCAAAAATTGTTGATTTTATGAATCAATTTAATCGACTTTGTTCAGCAGTCCCAATTTTAATTAGGCGATCACTGAAAAATTAGATGAGAACAAATACACGTCTATTGTCCAGTCCCAATTTCCTTTAAAATTATGAGACAAAACAGGAGGGAGAAAGTCGGGAAAAACCGATGCACGTGAAACAATGATGTATGCTTATCTAGAAGACTTACAGTGATTCCTCGCAATCTCCATGTGGGATGCAATACAAGAATTGAAAAATTAATCTATATGAATGCAAGCCGACGAAAACCGCACCTAGCAGAAAGTTCTATTAGCCGAGAAGAAATGATTTAAATTTTTGACTAAGTTGAACAATTTTATTAAATCCCTTGTAAATTATTATAAATTAATAAAATATTAAATTATGTTATATTAGTATAATTAATTAATTAATTAAAAGTCAAAACCTTGTACATATAGATATGCAAACCTATAAATAACACCTTTCAATTATTTTAACCCTTGTATATACCATATTTAATTAATTAGAAATTACCTAAATTAACTTTATTTTATTCTTACATTTTTTATTACAATATTTAATTTTTTAAATTCATTTTCGATTTTAATTCATTTATTTTAGTTTTTATTGATTTTTTTGCCATTTTCCCTATCTTGTCGTTTCCTCTACATGCTCTTATCGGTTGACCCGGGTCTGTTAACCTGGGTCAACTACCTGGTTTGCCCGCTTCTTTCGTTCATCTCACGTGTGTCTCAATTAAAGTGCATTGTGGTCCTAGATTCTACAAGCACAAACAATAAATTTTAAAGCTCTAATAGCCGTATGTGCAGATCTAACCTACAAGCCCCTCAAGTCGGGCCCCACCCTCACCGGAGAGTGAAACAGGCCAGGACACACCACAGAAAAAGTTCAAGGTCTTGTTACACACGCAAGAGTCCAAATGGACACCACTATAAATGAGCAATTAATTACAAAAATTACAATTACAGAAAAATAAATCCTAGACTCTGCACTCTCTCACGACTCGACTCGATCTTAATTTAATTGCGGCTTTTCGGATGTCAGTGAAGATGTGTCATTTTTGTGAGAAACCGCTCCACGTTAATCGGGTACCTCGTAAGAAAAATAAGAGAGAGAATGTAAGAGAGTGACACAAAAATTAATCAAAAATAAAATAAGAAAATAAATGTCGGAAATAAAATAAATACAGAAATATTTATGGAAAATATACAGTGAAGATTAGGGGGTCAGACTACCCGAATGTGGAAAACCGAACAAAAAATTTTTTAGACAAAATCTAAGCCGGTTGCCACCCCGTCAACAGTGCCATCTAACAAATCCACGAAAACTCTAAGTTAATGTATGTAAATTATCATTTTAATTTGTCGTTTCGTTGTAGGCGGGAATTTAGAATCAGTCAAGAAATAACCACAAGAATTTATCAATTTTTAATCGGAGTGGTTTTATGTTTATTTTACTTGGGAAAGTCCCAAGGTCGAACTCAAGGAGGCAAAGGAACAACCTAGAAATTTGTCTATCTTAGTGCACGATTTGCGAGATGGTATTTTTGTATTTTTAATGTGATTTTGGGATGCAAAACACAAATGTGGCCAATTTTAGGGACTAAAATGCAATTTTCAACCAAACAATGTCCGAAAAATATGAAACTTGGTCGAGATGTTATTATGATGAAATGAATACACTGTAATTTTTTTGGAATTTTTGGATGAAAGATAAATATTTATGAATTTATGATTGCAAACATAGTGAATTTAAATTATTAATTATTATAAATATTAAACCTATTTATTTTCAAGGGATAAAATTATCTAAGATCTATCACCAGGTGGTTGATATCAAAAAAATCCTAAACCTTTAAAATAGTAGATTTAATACCTATTAAAAAATAAAGAATGAAATACACAAAATGATTTTTATAGGGTAAACCATGCATGTAAATACAATTATTTTTTGGCATGGTGTTAAATACAATAAATTCTCTAATCAATGATTTTTTGATAATTTTTCAAGCAATGATTAATCAGTTATGAATTTTTTAGCACAGATTGTGTAAAATATGCAAATTTCTGCAAGAAAATTAATCAGAATTAACCACAGACCACAAAAATGTCAAAGCATGCCATGACGTAGAGAATTAATTGTAGAACATCGTGCTATTTTTGAATAATAAAAATAGTGTCATGTAGAGGTCTAATAGAAAGGGGTAACACATGGGTATAATTGCAATAATATGAAATAAAATAATGTAGAGAAGGAACTTAAAAGTAGTTACCTAAACTTCTGTGGGGTTAAGCACAAGTTCCAGGGAGGCACGTGTGAAGCACGTGCCCTAGGATGGTTGGATGTATCTGCGAACAGGGAGATCTCTGAGGGGCTTCTGTAATTTTCCCAACAGGTCACGTGCAATGCACATGATCTCTAGGCTACGGTTGGTTTTGGAATATCAGAAACCTTCATGCACTTGGACGCAAAAATCCCGAGCTTGCATGTGACAATCACGTGGGATGGATCCAAGGGTCTTTGGGTCTGTTGATGCAAATGACCCCTCCGTGCACGTGTCGTGCACACGGGGAGGGTCTCGGACTGGAGCCCGGTCATTGAAGGCGGAGGACAGGAGTGCATACTTCTGGCGTGGAGGAGCCTTGGTGGAGGAGCTCCTTCTGCGGTTTTGTTGATGGCGAGGCTGACCGGAGGAGCGCTTGGTTCTAGCTCGTAGCAGAGTCAGAGAGGTGTCGTGCCGGAGGCGTGGCTGGAGGCGGAGTAGCTTCTGTAGAAGGTGGAAGGCGAGGCACCCGGCAAAGGGGGCAGAACTTGCTGAGGAGGCAGAGTCGATGTCGGAGATGTTCAATGAATGTTGCGAAGGTGGAAGCAGAGCTAAAGCGGTAGGGGATCAACGGCATTGGGATTGGCCGAAGCTAGGCAGCCTGGAGAAGGTCTGCAACGAGGGATAAACCCTCGAACCTCGCTGGATTTGGGGGGGGGGGAGGTGTTGTCATGACCGCTCCTCCTCGATTTAGGGCTATCGGTGGATGGCTTTTGAAGGAGGGGTGGCTCTTAGGGTTAAATAGGAACAGAGGGGCAGCCGGAGTTGGTAGGTCAAAGGCGATTGACGAGGAGATCGTGGAGGCGACGCTGAAGAGATCTGGGGGATTAGGCTGAGATAGGTGATGGGTGGCGGCGGTCGGAGAAGGAAGGTGGGTGCGAGAAGGGCGGTGGAGATGTCGGAGGAGCGGGCGGCGGCACCTCGCCCCCGATTGGGAAAGGAGGCAGAGGAAAGGGGCAATCTCTGGGTCATCCGATCGGCCAAGATCGGACGGTCCTAGAGATGCCACGTGGTGTTATTTTTATTTGTTTTTATTTGTTTTATTTTTTAGTAATTTTTTTAAATGAAAATAAATATATAAAAGGGCTAAAAATGGTGACACGTCGCGGCTCCAGGAGCTGCCATGTGTCAGCCCAATAAAAATCGAAAAATAAATACAATAATAAATATGTAAAAAATAGTAAATGACCTCAAATCAAAAAGTTTTCTTCACAAAGGTTGCTCGTCTCGATGAGATCTACAACTTCATGAAGAGACCAAAACCAAAGTCGATCATTTATTCAAAGTGATATTTTTGGGGTACTCTATGTACATAGAATACCTTGATTTTTGGGTTTTTCTAATTTTTTTGTTATTTTTAAACAAGATAAAAATCCGAAAAAATATGATAAAACCGTAGACAAATATTTACACGTTGCTCTAATTGTTTGGATTTTTATTAATTAAGAAATAGAAGAAATAAAATAAAACACAAAAAAGACATTTTTTGTAGAGACTTCGTGAAGACTCAGACTCAGTTAGTTTCTTTGATTTCAAGCTCATTTTGGATTTATATTTTTATGCATTTTAATAAACCTTTTATCAATGAAAATAAATGAAAATGAAATAAAATAAAATGGGTTAATTATGTACATAAAATATTAGGTCAAACCGCTAAAATACAAAATGTACACAAGAGGCCAAAAACCCAACTATCACATATGAGCTTCGATTCACTAGAACTTGGTCTTCTTTTGAAGGTATTTGAATGTATATTAGTTCAAAATGAATAGGATCAAATTGGACACTGTATGAGGAAGATATCGAGGTTTTAGTCCGAAAATCCTACAACTAGGGTTTGGATTTTTGGTCCAGTTATTTAGGTTAGTGATTTTTTTGTATTTTTTATTTAATCTTGTTAGAAATATGTACACAATGGAGGTGTGGTTTTAGGTCATTTGGAATTAGCATGAATTAATTAAAAGATGGGGAAGTTAGGCTATTTTACAGGTCAATTGGACTGGGATTTTTGGCTTCTTATTTTGTGCAATAATGAGTGATAAAATACAATTCTTATCAATACATGCATGAATGCTAATTATGCAGAATAAATAAAGAAATGCCAATGAATTTTAGAGATTTGAGCTTAATTAATCATTTTTAGAGTGATGAATATGAGATTCATCAGCTGTCATCGAGGTTCGACCTTGCAGCCCAGGCCGCTTGAGGTCACTTCTCTTCGCTTTTAGGTTAATTTAGCAATATATTTCATTTAGTGCATTTAGTTTGTGCCTTAATTGTGTGCTTTAGAGCAGTACTTCACCCTCTCAAAGTTCACCGGAGCCATACCTCCAGTGAACCTCCACCACCCTGCCTCGCACATTTCCGACTGCATACTGCCACGCAAACCACCTCACTTCTTCCCCTTTTCGTTTATACACCTCTTAGATCCATTAGTCCAACTAGAACCATCGCGGTTCTGCGATTCGAATTCCAACTCCTCTGCTTCGTCGGACTTCACCACCGCACGCTTTCTCGCCTTAGAATTCACCAAGTAAAGGCCCCAATCCTGTTGTCTTTGCAACGCCATGTTTTCAAGCTATTTTGCAGGTCGAGAAGAGCGCGTCTAAGCTCTATCTCCATCAAGACCGCGTCCTCCAGGTGCATAGAGCTCCAGGCCCCCAACGATGGGGTCCGGATCAGTTTGAGCCCTCCAGGTGCTGCGGACTCCCTCTGGCATCCTCTTGAGCATCCCGGTAGTGGCCTTTGGAGGTCGGAGATGCTCGCTTTTGCTGATCGAACGTGCTCCGAGGTGTGTTCTTCACGCATTCATCCAGAGACCCTCAGAGCCGTTCGATCTTTGGCTGTTCTTGGCGGGCAGCAGTGGACGTCAGATCAGACAAACATCGAGTCGTTGATTTCTTCACTGAGATCAAATCGCAGGCGTCCGCTACGAAACGTCATCGCCTCCTCCTATGCAGATACGTGTCCAAGTGGAAAGAGGACGACTGTTCGATCTAGTCTAGTGGGGTAAATTGCAACCACACCTCTGCTTTTTTGTAGTATTGATTTTAGCTCCTGTAAAGTAATTAAGTACTTCTAAACTTTTGTAAAAATTGCGATCAACCCCCCGAACTTTTTGTAATTGCGTTTAGGTCCTCGGCCACGTCACCTCACATGCCTACGCGCGTGAGGTGCTGGTAGTTTTGCACCGGGACCCTCATTGTTTTGGATATTTATACTTGGCATAAGAACTTTTAAATTATGTTTAATATTTTTGTGAAAAATGCAAGCAGACCCTTGGAATTTATTTTATTTGCAAAAACACCCCTACTGGTATTGCATTTTCTCTTTATTTTCTCTATTTATTTTAAATAGAAATTAAACTCCAAAAGTCCCTAAAAAAATACGTGCAGGCGCCAGGTTGCACACACTTCTACACATATATTTTATTTCATAATTTTAGGACTTTTTAATATTTATTAAAAATCAAAAATTGTTTTATTTTTCCCAATCTATAGTATAAAATTCAAAAAAATACAAAAACATTTTTAAAAATTCCCAAAAAAATATATCTTGCATATTTAAGTATTTTCAACCTTCAGACCAAAAATCCCTAAAAATTATAAAAGAAAGCTCTTAAAAATTGAAAAACCTCAAAACACTTATAGAAAATTTATAAAAATATCAAAAATCCCAAAAATTGTTTTTCTCTTTTATTACTTTCTTTGTATTATTATTGACACATTAAAATTAATTTGGAAATTTTTGGACTCCTTTTCCTATTTTTAATTTCCATTTTAATTTCGACTATTTACTTAAACCCTGATTTAGTGTATTTATGAGTTTAAATATACATATATATATATATTAGCAAAAAATCCTAAAGAACACAAAAATAGTAAAAAATTTATTGAAACCCGAAAATATTTTATTTCTTTATTTTGGCTATTATTATTTATATTTATATTAGTCTATATTATATATATATTCTATATGTCACTTTAATATATATTTTAAAAAAAATATAAAAATAAAAACAGAAAATTAAAAATCAAAATACAAAAATATAAATCGAAAATAAAAAAAATAAAATTTTAAAAAAAATCCACAAAAAAGATATATAAACAAATACCATAATCATCTTTTGTGCTTCATAGCCCGATCTAGTTGTTTGCTCCATGTGTTCGACACTCAACACATACTTGCACACTATACACATCTTTGTTGTAGAGTTAAATAAGATAAATTTTAACTCCACACTTGCTTTTCATTGTTTGATCATCATTGTGGGTTAATTGTTGTTCGAAGCAGGGTTTCTTGCAGGTCGCCATAGCGACTGTACCTCCGCCTTGTTTGAGACACATTTTAAACGCGTGAAAAATCCTCTTCAACAAATGGCACCATTGTCGGGGAGAAACGCTGCTTAGATTGACTTTTGATTGATTGAGTCTTTTTTGTCTATATTTTTTGTTCTATTTATTTTTATCTTTATTTGATATTATTGTAACTTGTCTAATCAGCCTCTCTTGTTAACTTTGTGCGAGGTACTGCGGATCGAGGGAGGCGCTTTACTCAAGGCGTCTATACACCCACGTGAAGCCGGCTTCGGCTTGCCTGCCTAGCTCCAAGGAGGACTTGGAGGGAATTTTGAAGACAAATGTTTGAGCATTTATTTTTGTATTTGTTTATTTATGTATTTTTAAAGTGAGAGAGAGACTCTAAATTGTAATATACAGGACTCTCTCGGACTCTGCTACATCTCATGAGGTCCAGTGCCCGACGGATTATTCCCTTGGGGGCCTCGTTGGTTTTTCATGGTTTCTCACCTTTGTTTCCTTTGTTTCACGATTTTGTTTATTTAATTTGTGTGATTAAGCCTTAAGTGTAGGATTTTCTTGATGATAGATTAAGGCCAAACACATTAATCACCATTGCATGTACAAATAGATTCGTGTTTGGACTTAGTCAAATTTTGAACTACTAATTACTAGTTATCTGGATTAGAGATTGCATGTCGAGAGAGGTCACATACAGTCGTGCAGGATCCGTTGTGGCAGGCACTGAGTGGCATCGAAGATTGAACCTTTCTCTCTCATCTGAATAGCTAGCATCTTGTTCTTCCCGTTAATAGTAATTGTTCACCTAGGGTGATTTCATCGGTTGCATTTGCATATACTATAGGCTTCAATTCTCTTGAGCATCTTTGCATGTAGTGTGCTGGAGGCAAGGCGAGCATTTCTCTTAGCATACATCATCTTTTTCGCCTTGTATTGCTTTTCTGACTCCACCTCTGATTTTGATCACCTAGGTGCTAAGTAAAAATGACTCCTCGTTAGGCTCATGCATTCTCATTAAAAATTCAAAAAAATTTATAATCAATAAAATTGAGATTGCTAATATTACTCGACCCTAAAAAAGACCAAAAAGAAAAATCCTTGTCTTGGGGCAAGTAATACCCTCATTGTCTCCGCTTTTAATTGCTCGTGTACACACTAAGGACTAGTGACCAAATACCATTCAAACTTCCTTAGTGTTTGTACAATTTTGACTTCTCACCTAACTCTAAAAAAGACAAGATAGAAAGACCACACTTTTGCGATCTTTACCGAGTCGAGTAGATGAATTGAGGGGTACGTTTGTTTTGTGTGCATTTGTTTGTGTTTGATTGTGTGCATTCTAGATCATCTTTGCGCGTCACTCTCTTGACTTGACCATCGTGCTCTCCTGATATTTTCCTTTTGTTTTGAGATGGCCAACTGGAGCATTTTCTATCCAGATTTTGTGGATTCCTCGTATACTCCTGTCAGTTCACCTCCCTTTTTCCAGGAGGATTTTGCTCCTGATTTTTGTACATACCCTCCCCAACCACTGTATCAGGACTCGGACTTTTATCCACCTGCACATCTTCTCCCTTCGCATCCACCCGAGACTGACCTATTGGAGTCACCTCCTATGGCATCCACTTTTAAGACCTTGACCAAGTTTATGGAGCAAATGAATTCAAGGATTGACGACCTCGCTTGCTTGAATAAGAGCCATATTGATGCTTCATGATCTGGCGATATGGATTCACTTGAGGATTTCCATGAGAGCTTATAATCGCCCAAAATACAAAAAATGGCAAAAGTCAAAAATACAAAAAGATTTCAAGAGACGCGTGATGGATTCATACTGTGAGGAGAGGGCCCACTTATCAGACCCTTTGACCACACATCCACTCACATCTTGTCCCATCCTTGACCCCGAGGACGACATTGTACAGACTGCTCTTAGTTGTACTTGTGTATATGATGATTCTGATATCCTCCCTTGTATGGAGGAGATCCAAAAATTAAAAAATATTGACTGAACCCGAAGTGGTGGCCACTATTCATGAGATCATTAAAGCCTCACTACAGTAGGCCATGACCCATTTATCTGCTCCTCTTCCCAAGAAGAGAAAGCGGAGGAGCAGATCTGAGCATAATATTCTTACCGTGGCCACTGCCCACGCCATCTCCAATGCCCTATTCCTAGGAAAAGGAACATTGCTACTCCATTCATTAGTTGCACCATCTCTGACCACACATGGGATCACACTATCCTTGACGGCAGTGCTTCAATTAGTATCATACCCTTCCCGCTGGTACAATCTCTTCATTTAGGGCCTTTTAAGAAAACCAGGATTTTGTCGAAGGAGTTTGCTGATGGATCAATAAAGAGGTTGGAGGATATGCCGAAGGGTATATTTCGATTCAGGGCATGAGCTACAATGTTGATTTTGTCGTATTGCCCATGGAGACCTCCACTGGGGAGCACTCTCCAATCATCCTGGGATGACCTTTCCTCGCCTTTGTGAGGGTCGTTATTGATTATGGATCAGGAGAGATTCACTTCCGTCATGTTGACGAAGTGAAGTGAATATCACTGCACCCACTGCCAATCAGAGACCTACACCTGATGCGACTACACCTATCTTAGCTGACACTGAGGACCATGACCTTGATGACACGATCAGAGACATTTGTTGTAGGATGGATTCTACTGAGACCCGAGAATTCTTCCCCATGGAGGAAGTCTCGAAAAGCATGGACCTCGAAATTCCTTCTTCTAGTGATTGGCGATGTGTTGATGACATCCGCAGGATTTACACGATTGACACACGTGAGCGGAGGGTGGATATTGATGAGACTAAGGCTGAATTTGACCTAGTTGCTTTTATCCAAGAATTCAGGCCTTTTGATGAGTATAATGATCTGGTTGAGACTTTAGAGGATGAACATGACTCGACTACTTCCACCGATGAGTTCGTTCCTTTTTCTTTTGACCTAGGAGATACCTCGCAGGATGACCTTGACTCTACTTCTTCCGATGATGAGTTTGTCCCTTTTCACTTCGACATCAGCGAGACTGATGAACGCCGAATTTGCCTCTTTAATAATCAGGAATTATCGTAGTATAGGAGACAAATTCGGTTCAGCAAAAACCACAGTCCTTTGAATGCTGTGGATTATTTATACTTGGCAAGTCAACCAAGGTCGAACGCAAGGATACAACTACTTGATCAATTTATCGAATGTTGATCTAAGAAGCACAAGTGTGAAATATTTCTCAATTTCAGGTCCACATGATGAACTATGCAATTTAAAATGCAATACTAAGATGCATGCAATTTTTAGTTGGTTTTTATGCAATTATAAGAGAATGCAAGAAAATAATGCACGAGAATTTATATGCAGAGTAAAGATTACAAATATACCCTAAACATTATGAGCAACAGAATAGAATTGGAAACCAGAGTCATTTTAATCACAATATTAAAAATAACCATCAAATCAGAGCAAGGACAAGGGAGCAAGGTCAACATCTATCACCAAAATTCACTTCATTTAAAATAGTGGCAGATGAGAAAATTAAACATGCTATGATGTAGAGGACGAAACAAGGATCAAAACGACATTAAAATCATGCAATTTGGACCTACGATGCTCAAGTTATGAAGAAAACAATGCAGGGGCATAATTGTAATAAAAATGCAAGAAAAATAAATGATAAATATTACATTTAGGTCCCTGTAGGGACCTAAATGTAAATAATAAAAACCACCTGGGCCCTGTGTAATTTTTCCATATGCACGAGGACCTCTTTGCAAATCTTCAAAACCTTGAGGGCCTCCCTGTAATTTACCTAGACATGCACGTGAGGCACGTGCCTGGGGACCATTCTGCAATTCTTGAAAATACCAGGGTCTTTCATGCAATTTTCCCAGGCCCTCACGTGCGGACTGGGTTGGAACTGGGTTCGGACTGCCCGAGCCTGTAGGTATGGAGACGAGGTTCGGGTGACACGTGGCTTCATCATCACTGTCCGATCGAAGCGATCTGACGGTGTCTGTATCTCGTCCTCCACCGCAGGCCACCGGAGAAGGCGGGGCTCCGGCGACCTGCAGGTTGCTCCGCCGTGCTCCCATCGCATGTCTGAACCTCGAAGGAGCTTGCTGGAGGGTTGGCGAAGGTGGTGGACACTAGTAGAAGCTCCGTCATAGTCTGGAGAAGCACGACGGAGCCTGGTCATCGGAGTTGGAGTACGAGATCGGCGAAGGGGTTTGAAGTCCGGCCATTGAACCTGCAGATGTTAGATTCGCATAGCCGATATACTCGTATTTATGCCTATTTTAACTCCCAAACCCTAACTTTCAAGGCCACCACATCGATTTGATGCTTAAACCTTATTTTAGTGGGAATCACAAGCAACTGTTCAGACTTTACCAAAAATAGTCAAAATTAGGGTTCTTTATAGAACATGAAATCAAGAATTTCAATCTCGTTTGAAAATCCAACAGCAAAAGGAAGGATTTCGTTACCTAATCAAGTTCTCTCTCACGTATGCAGTGCTTTATCGTGTTTCATTTTCAGAAAAAATGATTTAAGGCTCCTAAAACGATCGAATTTCATTTTCGTATCAAAAACGCTAAGAACGTGCGAAGAACGAACGAAGAACACGAAGAACGCGAAGAACACGGAGAACGCCAAGAATATATTTTCTCTTGAAATTTCGGCAGAGTTTCCCTTTATACGGGGTGATATAATAGGAAAATTTTAGCAGAGTTTCCTCTTATATCAGGACATATTTCTCGGAAAATTTCGGTAGAGTTTCCCCTTATATCAGGATATATTTCAAAATAAAAACGAAAAGAGTTTCTTCTATAAAATCAATCGTGAGGAAAAACAACAACAAAACTGAAAGAATATACTCAAACAACAAGAGATGAAGAATCGGTAGACACCACGCATCTTAGGTGAATGAATGTGTGACGAATCACAGGGTTCACTGACGTGCATAGCCGCCCACACCTAAGTAGGGTATTACACAGATTTCTCCTCAAACCACAACAGAAAACGAATCGGAAAGAAAGATGAATCAAGAACAAAACTTGGAAGAAAAGAGGATGAATTGAAAGCGTAGCTTACGAAGCAAACTAAGAGAGGATCATACCTTCCTCCTCCTCGTTTTCCCAGCAGCGCTTCGCTAGCGCTCTTTCCCCGCCTCCCACTCCTCCTCCCGACCTCTCAACCCTAGCCCTTGGGTGGTGGTGGTAGTGGAAATCGTAAAGAATGAATGGGTAGGGGGGTATTTATAGGCTCCAGAAAACCACTAATCATGGTTAGAAAACCATGGTTTAGACCTTAATCATGTTTTAGCGACCCATGGTTTTGGCCCATGGTTTTGGCCAAAACCTATCTCAAATTTGGGGCTTAAGTCAGAACATTCCAGATGATTCTAGATTCGCTAATGACGCTTAATTAACACTAATCGTGATTAACTTTCACTAATCGTGATTTAACTTTTGCGGCTTACGCTTATCTTTTGCTAACTATTGATTAGTGTTTGCTAATGATCATTAGCGATTTTCAATCCATCATTACTTTCTTTAATCACAGGTAATTAGTCCTAATGACAGTTATTATGGGTTAATGATTTCTTAACCCTCCTTACTTCTCTTTCTTCCGAAAATCATAACAAATCGAAATGAAGTCTGATTCACACGAAACAAATTCCGTTGGTTTTCTCTTGACGAGTCGGATCTTATGATATAGGATCTAAGGGATGCCAAGTTCATGGCTTTACATTAACAAAACTATCTTTTTGATCCAAAACCGCCTATGAAACAACCTTTATATTTTCCATTTTTAGAATCGATTAATATTATCCCCTTTTCATGCAATTATCACGTTGATAATTACTTACATGTTAAGTATTTCTAAATATAGTATTTTCCTACGAAAGAGAATCTCCTCTTTCCACATCCCCTTGATTTCCAAATTTTTCCGTGCATCAATGCTACATGTTTTTTTGGAGGATCTTTAGACGGTAGAGGCTATGTTTGAGGTCGTTATTTGCATGAATGTTGTTTCTATTCCTAGTCCTCTTGCATGGTACGTACGGTGTTCTATCATCAAGATGGGCATGTAAATTGATATAAGTCGAGGTTTTTCTCTTCTTTTTTGATTCTAACATATTGTAAAGAATAATATTTTTTCTTGTTTATTATCATCATCTCTTATGTTAGATTTAAGAAGGATAAATTTTAGCTAATGAAATACTGTAGAGAATAATTTATGTTTTAACATAAACATAATTGACATTTAAATAAGTTTCAGATTTTGAATTTGAATCCTATTGATTTTGGGTTCAAGTATCTTAACAAAGAAGAGCATTCTCTACAAGGCATATGTTTGTTTAGTTAATTACTTATTGTTAACAAGATCTAAAGAAATCTTACATAATATTATTTTATTTTGCATGACATCGTGCGATATTTACAAAGGGGTTGTATATTTTACAAAGTAAGTGTGAATTTTACAAAAAAAACATCATAGTTTTACATAACATCTTCGTAAAAAATATTTGACAATCATAACTGATATATTACAAATATGCAATTCATTTTACAAAATCATAAAAAGTTCACAAAAGAACGATGTATTTAAAAAAGTCTTATTAGTTGAAATCACATCGATTACGGACAAAATACCAAAGTAATGGATTGATATATTGCAGTGCTGCAAATTAATTTACAAAAAAATACATACAATTCACAAAAATAAGATGTATTTTACAAAAAAATCAGCTTGGTCGAAACCCCATTCACTATGGATGAAATACAAAAGGAATTGAATTAAACATCACGTGTTTTAAAACAACCCTCTAAAATTACTGTTTCCACGTCTACATTAATCCATAATTTA
The DNA here is from genome assembly GCA_037367405.1 of Ottelia alismoides. Classification (NCBI taxonomy): domain Eukaryota; kingdom Viridiplantae; phylum Streptophyta; class Magnoliopsida; order Alismatales; family Hydrocharitaceae; genus Ottelia; species Ottelia alismoides. Next base: position 281,972 of record JAZKJV010010703.1, on the reverse strand, counting down.
ATCATCATATATTATGAAATATAATTACTACATCACTATCAAAGCATGCCATATAATAGAAAACAAAGCCGAACGAAAACAAAAGAAATAGCCAAATTTGGGACATTTGTTTGCTCACATAAGCACTTATACGTTTGTATTTTGAAAAACTATTTTGTAAAACGAATACAATCTCTTGTAATCTCATATGAATTATCTCGTTTCAAGAGTTTTATTCCATCGGTACTTTCAGGACAAAATAACTCTTGTCACATTTGAAAACGGAACGAGAACAGATGGCGAGTGGAGAGGAGGGTCACCGTCGTAGAGAGGAGGGCCACCGTCGTGAGAGAGGGCCACCTTCGGCGAGTAGAGAGGAGGGCCACCGTCGTGAGAGAGGGCCACCTTTGGCAAGTAGAGAGGAGGGGGAATGGGTGGTAGAGAAGGAAAAGGAAGGTGCTATGGCTGGAGAGGCTCACGATCTGGTCATGGAGGACGTGGTGGACAACCCAGCTCAACCTTGGTCTACGGTGGCAAACCAAAGAACTAGGAGGCATCAAAGACTGATCGTTAGGTGCTTCAGATGTGGTGAGGAAAGACACTTTGCCCGTACCTGTGAACGGAGTGTGGTATGCTTCCGATGCAATGCACCTGGTCATCGCCGCCGCGAATGCTTAAGGAGAGGAGTTTGGCGGGTGAAGAACAGTAAAGACAATGATGCAACCATGGACGACGTGCGAACTATATGTTTGGTTTCGGAGGCCTATGCCGGAGATACTGTTTCTACGATCAAAGACTTGGGGCTTTTTCTGGGACCATCTTTCAAGGGTGATGTCATGGCGCTTGATGACCGATTGGTCTGTGCTCGTGGTCTCTCTGGCAGCGAGGAAGATCACCTTTTGAAAGGGAGGTTGAGTCCTTGTTGCAACGCCCCTGGAGGAGACCCATCTTTCAGGATGGTGACAATCCGATGGATATACGATGGATTTTTTCTTTAGCAGGTGTCCCCGTGAGATGCCGGAACTTTGAGACAATCAAAGATTTGTTACTGCCATATGGGAAACTTCTGGAAATCGTCTGTGATGGCCTAAAGCTGAGTTCAAGACTTGACATGTAGGTGGAGATTACGGGTCCGCTGTTACCGATACCATGTTACCTTGCACAGGGCGTCAGTCATGCGCGTTTTTGTATTGGTGTTTCATTCATTAGCTCACGGACAAAGGAAGTTGCATATTTGTGCACCGGGGAGAAGACCTTTGTTCAATGGGAGGTTGAGACTGTCGAGGAGGCGGTGCCGTCGGAGATGTTGGCCGGAGGTGACACAGGTGATGCGCATTTAGTGGAGACAATTACGATACATTCAATGCAATCAAGTGGGAATGAAAGGAAACGTCAAGAATCTAAGGACATTTCATTTCCTATTCCCGTGGACAGCATTCATACCCCCTCAGCCGATGACGTGGATGATGACCCCCGAAAGTGGGACGTTCATTGCAATTACATTTTCGCTAACTTTCCAAATTTGGTGGAGGGTGGTCAGGGACAGCTGGCTCGTCAGATGGAAGTAATACAAAATATCCAAGACCCTTTTTCACATATTGCAGGCGAAAGAAGTTTCGATTCTGTTAAAATTTCAAGCCAAACGCAAGTTAGTTATTGCCTAGCAAATCTGGAGTCTCTTGATGCGAGCTTCGTGACGACCAGAATGAAAGGGCCGGATGGGTGCTTCTTCCTCTTCCAAAGTGGTGCAGAGTCTAGAAAGGTTATGCAAAGAAGGCGGCTAAAGGAGATTGCAAGGTGAGGATTGGGATCTGGAGTTGGGAGAAAAGATGAGGACACGTCTAATGGGGGACAGATGGAGGAGGGGTTGGGTATTTGAACGAAGAAGAGGCGCCGGGTGGAATCAAGGGATGATGAACTCTTATCCACAGAGGAGTCAACCAGATGGTGGAGAGGGCCAACTCATCTTGTGGGGGGCTTGTCTGTGGTACAGACGGGTTCTGATAAGGTGAATGGGATGTTTTTTTTGACAGAGGGGTTGGGGAATCTCATCGGAGCCGTGGAGGAGACAACGCCTATTAGTGAATTTGAGCAGGATCCTAGCTCCCTCCGGGAACTAGTGGCTAAATGTGTAGTTGTGAACTTGGCGGGGGCGGCCCCCTCTGTAATTCCATGAAGATCATCTCATGGAATGTCAAAGGGCTTGGGTAGTTAGAGAAGCGGAGAATTGTGGGAACACTCCTTAGTGCGTGGTAGGCTGACGTGGTACTATTACAGGAAATGAAATTAGAGGAGTGTGACACCTTCCTCTGGAAATCAATCTCAGGAGTAAACTTTCTGAATTCAGAGCAGTGCCTTCGCTTGGGGCTTCTAGAGGAATTATTGTTGGATGGAATGGAGACCTGCTGGAGATAGTTGACGTGATTGAGGCATGCCACTCTTTGTCTATAGTGCTCCATCGAAGGTTGGACGATATCTATCTCCTAGTATCTGCGGTATATGGACCATCCGGTGCAGGTAGAGGATCACCCCTTTGGGAGGAGCTTCTGTCGGCGAGATCCAGATTTCCTGCTTTTCCATGGCTTATTGGGGGTGACTTTAATGTCACTCTTCTAGCAGCAGACCGACCACGGGATAGAGGCGGATTGGACCCTGGTTCGTCGGCGTTTATGGAGTTTGTGAGTAACTCATCTTTGGAGATTCTTGATGCATCAAATTCAAAATACACGTGGAGAAATTCATCTTCGCGCTCAAGGCTGGATCGCTTCCTTGGGTCGCTGGAACTTTTGGAGGCGTTCCCACTAGCATCTGTGACCTCGATGCCACGGTCTCACTCGGACCACACTCCCATCTGTTGGGACTCGGGAGAGAATTGTCGTTATGGTAGCATCTTTCGTTTTGAATGTGCATGGATCTTAGAGGAGGGTTTTCGTGAACGGGTGGCTGCTTGTTGGTAAGAAGTGTCAAGAAGTGGTTCTGCTTCTTGAGATATGGCAACTCGTTTGAGCTCACTGAGGAGTATGTTGGTGGATTTCTGTATGGAGATCTGTGTTCGTCGGGAAGAGAGGAGGGCATTTGCTCAATCTGAGATAACAAGGTTGAATGTTATTGAGGACTCCCGTGAGCTAGAACTAGATGAAAGAAATGAAAGAGAGACCCAAATGAAGATAATTGCAGAGGAAGATCACAAACGAGAGGTGGAATGACGACAGAGATCCAGGCAGACGTGGCTAAAGGAAGGTGATGCGAACACTCGATACTTTCATGCAGTTGTAAATGGAAGAAGGCGGCGCAATCTGATCAGATCTCTGGAGGTAGGAGACACCCATATCGAGGGAGAGCGAGCCATCAGGGCTGTGGTTATGAGCCATTTCCGAGAGATGAGCAGGAGATTTTGATCTGGAGGCACAAGATGGTTGGGGAGGGATATCCCCCGATTATCCGAGGCACGGAGTGCAAGACTGGTTCGTGACTTTACTGCAGCTGAGGTTCGTGCGGCTACCTTTGAATTAAATGATGATGGTTCTCCAGGCCCAGATGGGTTTCCGGTGTTCTTTTTTCAAGAGTTCTGGGATCTAGTGGAACAGGATGTGGTAGCTGTGGTTGGAGAACTGTTGGTAGATAATCAAGGCTTCGAGCGGCTTAATCGATCTCTCATACTTCTCCTCCCAAAGAAGGATGTGGCTCGTCGTGTGGAGGATTTTCGACCCATTGCCTTATCAAATGCAATTTATCTAATTGTGGTTAAGGTTTGACCCGTCGACTTCATGAGGTTTTGGACTCCATTATTGCGACGTTGCAGACTGCTTTTATTTCTGGACGCCATATAATGGACGGAGTGGTCATTGCCTCAGAGATAATTGCAGATTGGAAAAGAAAAAAGACTAAGGGATTGCTTTGGAAAGTCGATTTCTCTAAAGCATATGACTGTGTGAGTTGGAATTTCATATGGGCATCTCTCTCTCTCTCTCGACGGGGATTTCCTGATGCTTGGATAGCATGGATGAAGAGGTGTGTAACTACTACCTCTTCCTCTGTTTTGGTGAATGGGCGGTAAGAAGGAGGATTTTTCCAACCGCAATGAGGACTTCGGTAGGGATGCCCGTTGGTTCCGTTGCTCTTTGTTCTGGTTGCGGATTCACTATCACGTATGGTTTCTCGAGCGGTTGAAGGAGGCTTCTTCACTGGGTACCGATTGGATAATTTATCAATTCCAATCTTACAGTATGATGACGGCACAATTTTTTTCTTAAAAGGGGGAGCTAGGGAAGCAGCGGGGATTACTACAGTGCTTGACCTATTTGGAGAGGTCTCAGGTCTCAAGATCAACTATGATAAGTCAATTTTTGTCCCCTTTGGTTTAACAGATGAGGAGATGATGACATGTGGGATATCACTCAGATCATAGAGGGGCGCCTTTCCAATCAGCTATCTGGGACTACCACTAGCCAATGGACGCCTTAGACAAATGGACTGGATGCCAGTGGTTGAGCGGATCGAAAGAAGACTTGCAGGCTTGCGTGCTTCTTGCCTATCACGAGGGGGGCGCTTGATTCTTTTAAAGATAGTCCTATCTGCCATTCCAATCTTTTTTTTATCCTCAAGGCTTCTTCCTGCAGGGGTTCGTACGCTTGAAAACTTTAATGCGACGATCCTTTTGGTCGAGTACAGAAAAATCCCCTGGAATTGCATTGGTTGGTTGGCAGACGGTTCTTCTATCCGAAAAGGATGGCGGCTTGGGTGTCCTTGACCTGGATGTGATGAACAAGGCACTTCTGACTATGTGGGTATCATGCATTTGGGGCAGTGGTTCAGACCTTTTATGCTCATTGGTGCGGAAGATCTAATACGGTGCGGGGAAGAGTCTGAGGATATCAATCATATTTTTTTTGCCTGCCCAACATCGAGAGCGATTTGGATGGAGCTTGCATTGACCGGGATTGATGTGGATAATTCTAGATCCTTTTGGGATTCAATTGGTACGCCCCATATTTTACAGTCCTCAACGATGAATCTTGCAGTGGCAACATTGTGGGCAATTTGGCTTGCAAGAAATAATGTAGTCTTTCCAAGGGAGAGAATGTATATTGAGAATGTTCTTGAACATGCCAAGATCCTTCGGGATTCTTGGTCCTTGTACTTATGATACATAACTTGTGAATAAAAAGTTTTTGGGTGTTGGCCTCCACGGCTTTGCACCCTTTTTTCTTCCAAAAAAAACTCTTGTCACATTTCGTCTAACTAAATATAGCAAGTTGATGATGTGGAATTTATTTATATGACATTATTTAAGTTCAACCCTCATTTTAAGAATGTTAGCTAGCACAAAAACTACTTAGTGGTTTTAATCACACTCGTATATTCATTATCCCATGACTTAAGATGACACCTTTCTATAATCAATGAAAGATGCTACCTCATTTGAAAGAATCCATGTATATAGGAAAAACTTAATAGAGGTGGAACTTCACCATGCGACATATCATAGTAGCCATTTGATCTTGATCTACGACCCACTGCAAAACCATTAATACATCCAAATACCACCATTCAAACAACCTCCGATATTCCATTTTTAGACATGAATATTTGTCTTCCTTTTATCACGTTACTACTTACTCATTGTTACTTTTTAAAAATAACATCATCCCCGAAGGACCAAGGGATGGAGATCTCGTTTATTCTAAATTTTCTGTCCCTATTCTTCTTCGATCTCATGAATCCACCGTCTCCATCGTCAGATCATTGCGAGTCACCCGCAACATTTCCTAAAGATCTCGATATCATAAAGATACATATCTTATTTTAAAGAAATATACATCCCTTTTCATTAATCTGATGTGAGATGATTTGTTGTAGCCAATGTTAGACCTCTGGATATATTTTTTCTCAAGTTTTGATTTAATTTTTCTTTTGTATTGTACTTATTTATTTATTTTGGATGCATGGAGATGTGACGCTCTCCTACCAACCAATGGTATTTTTTTTATGGAAACTCTAATTTTGACAGCGATTTAAAAAAAAAAGAATGACGATTCATATCGAAACATGAATTCCAAACTACGAACAAGAGATTTTACAAGAATTTTGGAATAAAATCGATATCTATCATGAAAATAATCAATCATAAATATTCAGTTTTGCATACATATTCACATTTAAAAGCCAATCTTCTTAATCTATATATTTGTATGCATTGAAGAATGATCTTGTGTGGGTTGTGTTTAGTCTTACATCTTGGAGTGGTTTGATCACATTGATGGAGCTATATAAAGAGCCCCGGACCCATTGTAACATTTGAGAAAGATGAATAGAAAATTAGCCCTTTGAGGCGGTTCTCCCGTGGTTTCATCTCACTCCTTCGGGAGTAGGGCTCCATGTAAAATCAAATCTCTATTTTATCTTGTTCTTGCTTTGATTCGTTTCTGTATTTTATATTTCAACATGGTATCAGAGCAAGGTTGATACATCGATTAATGTTTGGTTCTTGCATGACTCCTGTCCCTCAAATTCCTTGGGGCCCACCAATTCCCAGTGAGGCCCACTCCGTCGCGACACCGGCCGCCCCCTCCGCGGTCGTTGGCCACCGTCGCCATCGACAGCAGCACCAACACTTGTTGTTGTTGCTGCAATCCTTCCACCTCCTCGAGGTCACGATCATCTCTGTGCAGGACCCCCCGCACTGCTCTGCATCGCGGCCGACGTACGCAGTGGCGTGGATCGACCCCGAGTTCAAGCTGGCCATGATGGCGTCTGCGGGGGGCGGCTACCCCATGTGGAACGAGAAGGTGGTCTTCAGGGAGGGCGATGCCTTCCTGTGCTCGGAGACGTCGATAGTGGTGGTCGAGCTTCGCGTCATGTGCGGGCGCCTCGGGTGGGCACATGACAACGCAGTGATAGGAACCATCCACATCATCGTCTCCTCTGTGCATCCCTGCACCTCCACACGCATCATCGCCCTCCAGGTATGGCAACCCAATACACTCTATCCGCACAGCATCCTCAACCTCGGTATCACTCTCATCCCCGCTCGTCCCCTCTAATTTGTCATCGGTTCACCATCAACATTCACATACAACGACATCAACGCACGCCCCTCACCCTCTCATGATGCCTCCCTTAACTCGACATCACCACTTGCCCCTATGGTGGCAGGGGAAGAGATTGGGAGAAGCGGATCAATGGCGGTCAGGAGCAGGGATGGGGACAAGGAGAGGGAGCTCCTGGAGTCATGTTTGGTTCTTGTCGTGATTCCTGCCCTTGACAAGCGGCATGAAGCATGGTTGATGTGTCAGCGCAAGGAGGCGACGTCGTGAGTTGGGTTCTCCGTTGGGAACCCTAAGTTGTAGCAGAAGGTGAGGAGGTTGATACCCTCTTCTGTTGTTTTGTTGTTTTTTAAGCTTAAAATGCTTGGTTAATATTTGCCCAAATGGGCCCACAGCTGTACTCCAACAAAAGAGAAACAAGAAACATGATAAGAGAAGGGAGCTGCTATGAGAATGAAAGAAAATAAGGGAGAGATGGGCATGTGTGAAAAAAAGGGTGAGTTGCCGTGTGAAAAAAAGAATTGCTTAAAAAAGGGAAGAAATGATGAGTAAAAAATAGAGATTGCAGCTACTGTTTGATTGGAAAATGGTATGACGTAAATTTTTTGGAAAAAATAGGGGCAAATATGTGGAAAAAAACGAGATTAATTAAAGAGATAGATGATGAATGTTTTGTTGTTAACAGGATCAACCGTGCATATAATAAACAGTAATTACACGGATCCAAATGAATGAAAATAAACGTATTATAGATTAACATCATTAATGTCATGCATTTCCAATCCATTATCCGATTACAGAATGCATGCAGGAACCGATTAAATAAACGAAAACATAAAATCGGACGAGATCCAGGAAAGGTAAAGCAATAAACAAATTGCGACAAACAAAATATAAGAAAGATTAGATTAGAAATCACCGAAGCGTCCATGAAATAGATTGTCCTTAGAGAGAATATCACCCCCACAATACCGGTGCATAGGGTATTGGCGATCCGCTCCCAGGATACGACGGCACACGATCTTCGTCTGCGCACACCGACGAGATCGTCCTCGAATGTACCTCAGACAATTGCAGCCGAGAGAAAGGGAGATATGTTCGTCCGTGAGAGGAAGAACAAAAACAGAGCCAAAACGGCGTGAGATATTTTCTTGCGAGTGTGTAAAACACGACGTGGGGGGAGGGATATATATAGACGGTCGCATGCCGTAGCGCGGTGCCTTTCGATTTCTGAAAACGTCCCTCAACGGACGCATCATTTCGGATCCCCATTGAGGCGTGTCATTTAGGATCCCTATTTTAGTCGACTTACCAAATTAATCGTGTGATTAATTTAATCGACTTATCAAATGAAACCCGCAGCAAAAGTATCGAGATCCGAGATCTGAATTGACTCTCCCGAGCCCGAGCCCGAGACCGAGCCCGAGGCGGAGACGGAGACGGAGTGAAGAGTGCGCGTGTGCGTGTGGTCCTCTATTCCTCCTCTCTACTATTGCTACAAGAGCTTGGGGTGTGAGCTCACATATAAGTCCATCAAAAGTTTAGAGCTCCAAGGTATGGTACTAAACTTCCACCCAAACTTTTCCATGTTTAAAATTTGGGAATTCTCAACTTTTCCTCTAAGTCATTTGGTTTCCCAATTGAAATCAAATTAACTTCAATTGTAATTATATAGATTTTCCAATTAAAATCTAATTATAATTTTTAAATATAACAATCCCCCACAAATTCACTAATTTGAAAAGGAGTTTCAAAGAGAGTTAAAACACAACTTTCGACTGCCACACTTTGCTTTTAGTAAAGGTACCTTCCGGTTTAAATCTCTACCTGAGTTTACTACTTTTACTTTAACATGAACGAAGTGAACTACGTCTTGAACTTCAGACCTTGGCGTTAAAGTATACGATAGAAACAAAAAAGCGTTGTTCTTGGTACAATCTTCAGGTTTGATGCTCTTAAAGGTCATGCACCCTTATCTTGTTTCATGAGTGTATTCAAGAAAGACCCTCTTCCTTTAACTGTGGCCCACAGTAACACTCACATAGGTGACGTTCTCCAAGGATGCACTGCTAACATCCTGCCCAAAGGCTTGAACCCATTCAGAGCCTACGCTCTTCCTAAACTTGCAGCTTAAATGGCACTCAGGCTTCCAGGGATAAGACACTCATGCATACGCATTAAGGTTAGAGTGCCAACCAGTTCTCCAAACAGCTTGTTATTAACACATTAAACCTCCTTTATGGGATCTCCATTCAGGTAGGTTGGATTGCTAGTGTAGAGGAACTCCCAATGGGTCTCAGTCCCATCCCAAGCTTAGACTTTAGGACTAAAGATCTATCAAGTCCCTTAGTTAACAGATCTGTCGTGTTGTCTTTGGATCCAACAAAATCCACAGCCAACACCCCTCGAGACATCAAATCCCTTAACGTCTTAAGTCTGACTTGTATGTGTCTTCTTGTTTTCTGATTGAACTTTGAAATCTTGGTCTTGGCAATTGTGGTCATATTGCCATAATGTATCGAGATCGCAGGAACAGGCTAACCTACCATGGGAATTTCAGACAGAAGTTCCCTTAGCCATTCAGCCTCAATTCCAGTGGTGTCCAAAGCACACAACTCGACCTCAAAAGTGGATCGAGCTAGAATGGTCTGCTTCACAGACCTCCAGAAGACTGCACCGCCTCCAAGGATAAATACATACCCAGTAATACCATTACTCCCAGACTCCTCTATTTTTCCTATCTAGCTTGCATCACTATACCCTTCTAGTACATATAGATGTCTACCATAATGCAAATTAAGAGAAATAGTTCCCTTCAAGTACTTCAGTACTCGATCCAAATCCTTCCAGTGAGTACGGTCATGACATCTAGTGTATCTACTCAGCTTTGCAACCGAGAATGAAATATCAGGTCTCGTGCAATTTGCAAGATACATTAAACTTCCTATCACTTGTGAATATCTTAGCTGAGCTACAGATACTCCACTTTTATTCTTAAACAGCATTTTGGATGAATAAAAAGAAGTTCTTACATCTTTGCAATCTTGATATCTAAATTTCTCAAGTACCTTCTCAACATAGTGAGATTGAGAAACTATAATCCCATCAACTGACCTTGTCAGTTTGAGATCCAAGATCACATCAGCAACACCCATGTCCATCTCAAACTTGCTACTTAAGAATGCCTTAGTCTCATTAATAATCCTCATATGTGATACGAACAACAATATGTCATCAACACACAGGCACAAGACAATACACTCATCACATTTCACCTTGGAATAGATACTTATCGGATTCATGAACCTTAAAGCCACGTGGCAAATTATTTTTGTCAAATTTTTCATGCCACTGCTTTGGTGCTTGTTTCAATCCATAAAGGGATTTGACAAGCTTGCAAACCTTTCCCCCAGGAGTCACGAGTCCATCAGGTTGATCCATATAGATCTCTTCTCAAGATCGTCATGTAAGAAGGTGATCTTCACATCCATTTGGTGGATACAGGGATCATATATAGATGCCAATGCTATGAGCATTCGGATTGTGGTCATCCTAGTCATAGGGGAATAGGTATCAAAATAATCGATACTTTCCTTTTGCCTAAAGCCCTGGCAACTAATCTAACTTTATACTTTTCAATTGATCCGTCAGGCCTAAGCTTTCTCTTAAACACCCACTTGCACCCAATGGTAGAGCACCCTTCGGTTAAATCAACCAACTCCCAAGTTCCATTCGCCGTAATGGAATCCATCTCAGATTTGATGGCTTCCTTCCATTGTTTTGCTTCAGATGAAGCCATGACTTCCTTGTAACTTGGTGGATCACCCTCGATCTGGTAGACAATAAAGTCGCTACCCAGATCCTTGGCTATCCGAGGTCTTTTACTCCTCCTTGGCTCAATTTCTTCTGAAAGATCATTGGGTTCGGGTTGAGTCTCAACCCCCACATTCGTTATCCTTTCCACTTGATCTGGAATAGATCCTGATGTGGGCGCGTCCTCAATGGTCAGATTATGAGGAATCCCAGTCTTCAACGAGAAGACGTCCTCAAAGAAGGTAGCATCACAGAGTTCAACAATGGCGTTGACATCTATGTCCGGTATCTCAGACCGAATTATTAAGAACCTGTATGCTTAGCTATTTTCCAAATAACCTAAGAAGTTTGCATCAACAGTTTTAGGACAAAGCTTCTTTCTCCTGTGTTCTGGGACTAAAACTTTAGCGAGACAGTCCCACACTTTGAGATATCTTAAGATCAATTTTCTATTTCTCCAAAGTTCAAAAGGACACTTTCCATATGCCTTGGAGGAACCCTATTCAGAATATGGCAAGCCGTATTCAAGGCTTCTCCCCACATATAGGTTGGAAGTCCAGAACTCTGTAGGAGAGCATTATTCATGTCAGATAAGGTTTTATTTTTCCGTTTTGCTATCCCATTTGATGGTGGTAAATATGGGGCCGTAACTTCATGAACTATGCCAAATGATTTGCATTGTTCATCAAACAAGTTAGAGGTATATTCACCTTCTCTATCTGACCTAAGTGTTTAAGCACTTTTCATGTTTATGTCTCAGCCTCATTCTTAAATATATGTTTCATCCTTGATTTTCATTAGATATACATAGCAGTATCTGCTGCCATCATCTATAAAGGTGATAAAGTATTTCTTATTGTCTCGGACCAACACACCATTGAACTCATAGATATCCGTGTGCACTAGATCCAAGATCTCACTATCTCTAGAGATAGACTGAAAAAACTTTCTAGGTATTTTAACTTGCACACAGATTTCACATTTTTTAGTTTTATCAATAGTGTGTTTAGGGATCAACTCTAAATTCATTATTCTCTTAATTGAATTTAAGTTTACATGTCCCAATCTAGCATGCCACATATCACAAGAATCTAGCTTATTCACAACATGAGACATAGAATCAGAACATTCAGAATTTAAAACATTCATTGCATTAATGTTTAATGAATCACATCTAATTATAAATAACAAATCAAAATTTACCAAATAGCCATTTCCATAAAAAGTGCCATGTCTCAGAATGACAACTTTATTACATTTAAAGTTCAATTCAAAATCATTTCTAACTAAGATAGAGCCAGATAAAACATTCTTTTTGATGTCAGGAACATGCAACACCTTGTACAATGTCTAGACACGCCAAGAGGAGAACCTCAAGTTGACTTGTCCCGATCCTATCACCCTGGCTCCAGAATCGTTCCCCATCTTCACAATCCTACCACTGCAGGTCTGATAAAAAGAAAACCAAGTTCTGTCAGAACAAATATTTGCATTAACTCTCATATCCACGAGCCACTCATTTGGATCATAGATATGTTATAGTTCAGGTTTTACATAGACATACCCCTCGCTAGCCCCGAGTCTCATAGTGATCATATTCACTTGCGGACTCCCGTCTGTAGCCTTAGGCTGAGCCTTTAAGGATGGACAGTCCTTCTTCCAATGGCCAACCTGATTACAGTACCAGCAGAGTTTATTTTTTACCTTTTCCGGATCTTGATCTTTGGTTTCTTTTTATTGTTATTAGCACCCTTTCCATTCTTATCTTTTCCCTTCGAGGTCATGAGATTGACCTTATCCTGAATATCAATAGGAAGCACAGGATTTTGTTTCATGTGTTCCTCCTCTATGACAATTGCCACCATCAAGTCATCCATAGAAATTTTCCTCTTCTTGTGTTTCAGGGTCATACCAAAGTCTTCCCACGACTTGGAAAATTTTTCTATGATGCACATGACCTGAAACTTCTCTGGAAGTTTCATTTTGGCATCTTCTAAACTATGGAGCAGAAGTAAAAACTCGTGTGCCTGTTCAGAAACCGACTTCCCTTCGGTCATGGAAAACTTCAAGAACTTGGCCACAGAGTATTTCTCAATACCGAGTCTTCAGTGTTATACTTCCGATCCAAATCTTCCCATAATCCTTCGCAGTCTACGTGGACGAACAGTACACGTCAAACAACGTGTTGGACAGAGCCAACAGGATGCAACCATGACATATACGATCGTGTTCTTTCCATGCGGATTGTGCCTTCTGACTATCGGGTGTGGGGTTTTCTGTTTCCACTGTAGGACAATCGGTTTTAAGCATAGTGATGGTTAACCAGATCTTCATGCTTTGTTGCCAACGCTTGAAATTCTGACCACCGAATTTTTCAGGCATACCCGTCATATCTACCCTCGATTTAAATATCGTTTCCGATATGATTTTAAAAACAGTTCAGGATATTCTCTCTAAGATTGTTGTTAATAGGATCAACCATGCATATAATAAACAATAATTACACGGATCCAAATGAATGGAAATAAATGTATTACATATTAACATCATTAACGTAATGCATTTCCAATCCATTATCCGATTATAGAATGCAAGTAGGAACCGATTAAATAAACGGAAATATAAAATTAGACGAGATCCAGGAAAGGTAAAGCAATAAATAAATTGCAGCAAACAAAATATAAGAAAGATTAGATTAGAAATCACCGAAGCGTCCATGAAATGGACTGTCCTTAAAGAGGATATCACTCCCACAATATTGGTGCATAGGGTACTGGCGATCCGCTTCCAGGATACGACGGCACACGATCTTCGTCTGCGCACATCGACGAGATCGTTCTCAAATGTACCTCAGAAAACTGCATCTGAGAGAAGGAGAGATAAGTTCGTCTACGAGAGGAAGAACAAAATCAGAGCCAAGACGGCGTGAGAGATTTTCTTGCGAGTGTGTAAAACACGACGTGGGGGAAGGGATATATATAGACGATCGCGTGCCCTAGCGCAGTGCCTTTCTATTTTCGAAAATGCCCCTCAACAGGCACGTCATTTCGGATCCCGAAATCGCGACAAGAATCGCACGCCCATAACGACGAGTTGAATTCCCATTTTAGTCGACTTACCAAATTAATCATGTGATTAATTTAATCGACTTACCAAATGAAACCCGCAGCAAAAGTATCGATATCTGAGATCCGAATTGACTCTCCCGAGCCCAAGCCGGAGACAGAGCGGAGCGTGCACGCATGTGGTCCTCCATTCCTCCTTTCTACTATTGCTAAAAGAGCTTGAGGTGTGAGCTCACATATAAGCCCACCAAAAGTTTAGAACTTTAAGGTATGGTACCAAACTTCCACCCAAACTTTTCTATGTTTTAAATGTGAGAATTCCCAACTTTCCTCTAAGCATTTGGTTTCCCAATTGAAATCAAATTAACTTCAATTGTAATTACATAGATTTTCCAATAAAAATCTAATCACAATTCTTAAATACAACATGTTTAAAAAAATACGGTCTCATAAAAAAGTATGTTGGAACTAAAAAAAGAAAGAAAGAAAGAAAGGAGGTTTCTTATTGATCCTTCATTGCTCTTCTAACTTGGTCGTTTCTGACAAGTTTGGGAGAAAAAAGGAGCGATGGGTAGAGCATTTCATGCTTTACTATTGTTGGGTAGTGGCAAGCCCTACAATTTTTGGATTATTAGTAGTGGTTTTCAAGCCCTACCATTGGTTGAGGTATCCTTTTTGAGGACCTATGTTTTGTGGAGTTCTCCAGCAGGAGACTCATTGTTGGCTCCATCCTCCAGTGATCGTGAACTCCACTATGTGTGGATATTGTCACAGGATGTTTTCATGATCGTGAATTCCACTATGTATAGATATTCCCACGATATTTTTTATTGGCCCTTCAGAGTGATGAAGCAGTCTTCGATGATGACATGTTGTGGGCGGGAGTACTCCATGAGGGAGACTCATTTTGTTGATCAGATATCTCTGCGGATCACTATTTACACTTCAATCTCTAGTTCCTTCTCACCAGCATGACATGAGAAGCAACGTCCTCGACAGCAACTGACAACATGCATTGAGTTGATATTGTCTATAGTGTCATGTACTTTGTATGTGAGTGAGTGCATTCTCTCTGTTTATCCAATCTCAGCATTGCATGCTTAGCTTGAAGGGGAGTGTTGAAGAATGATCTTGTGTGGGTTGTGTTTAGTCCCACATCTTGGAGTGGTGACTTTGGTCACATTGATGGGACTATATAAAGAGCCCTAGACCCATTGTAACCTTTGAGAAAGATGAATAGAAAATTAGCCTTTTGAGACGGTTCTCCCGTGATTTGATCCCATTCCTTCGGGAGTAGGGTTCCACGTAAAATCAAAGTATCTATTTTATCTTGTTCTAGTTTTGATTTGCTTCTGCGTTTTATATTTCAACAGTATGCAACCCATATTCCATCTTAAAATAGGTTAGTACCTCAGTCGATTTAGGATGTTTTAGCTATATCTATCAACATTATTGTTAATTATGTAATCGATCTAGAAGTGAATTGAACTACATTCTAAACAAGTTTGCTTCTCACCCATGTAAACTGAAGTCGTTATATAGATTAAATTATGATCATGGGCAGCTTAATCGTGTATGTAACCTCATTATATATATATATATATATGAGGATGGGGAGCTTGGACCAAGGTGCATGTAACTTTACATGCACCGACGCTTATATCTTCCACATTTTTTTACTTTTTTGAAAAATACCACCGTGTATATTCATCTATATATCCCTCCAATACGCCATTCGAATTTCATCAGAAACAGAGACTCCTATGACCTCCATCTAGAATAGGTACTTTTAACGGTTTTAGAATTGTTGTAATCGGCTTGTTCTACATGGAGGTCATAGAAGTCTATGTTTCCGACGAAATTCGAATGGCATATTAGAGGGATATATAGATGAATATACACGGTGGTATTTTTCAAAAAAGTAAAAAATGTAGAAGATATAAGCGCTGGTGCATGTAAAGTTACATGCACCTTGGTGCAAGCTCCCCATCCTCTCTCTCTCTCTCTATATATATATATATACGGAGAGAGAGAGAGAGGAAAGGGATCATACTCCATGGAGTAGGTAACTTATCTACTCCACTTTCTTTTTTTTCAAATTTTTTTTATTTTTTTAAATACTTCTATAGATTTTCATAACTATATCCCTCTAATATGTTATTCAAATTTCGTCAGAAACAGATACTCCTACGGCTTCCATCCAGAACATGAAAAATGCAGCAAATCTGTGACCGTTAAAAAACGACTGTCTGGATGGCGGCCGTAGGAGTCTCTGATTCTGACGAAATTTGAATGACATATTAGAGGGATATAGTTATGAAAATCCATGGAAGCATTTTAAAAAAAATAAAAAAAATTGAAAAAAAGAAAGTGGAGTATCCCTCATTTTTTTATTTCTTTGGAAAATAAAAATTTGTATATTGATCACTATATCCCTCTAACATTCTATTAAAATTTTGTCAGAAACAGAGACTCCTAGGCCCTCTCAAACAATCTCTCTTGTTTGGTAGAAGGGATGTGACACCATCTAAATTGCATGCTAGTCAAGTGTGTCTTGATTATGTTGGTTATCTCCTTTGCCACCATGTTGCCATTAAAAAAATCCATGCATATTTGGTAAAATTTGTCAATATTATATAATTTATTTGTTTGGTAAAATTAAAATGACAAAATTTATTATACAATTTATTTATTTGGTACTTTCATGTTAAATGTTTGACTTTTATTTGCATCATATGTATCTACTCCATCGACCCATAATAATTTCAATTCATCTATGAGAGGATGTAAATAAACGTCGATGTATTTTCCCGAATGTGTAGGTCCTAGCACCAACAACGATAGAAACATAAACTATCTCTTATTACATAACATGGGGGTAAATTGTATGGTGTTGTCATTACTGGTCAAAAAGAATAATCTTTACTTCTTCCATAAGGATTAAACCCGTTTGTACATAAAACTACAACACAATTCCTCTTTTCTTCTGAAAACGTAGGAAAAGTTGACATCAATACTTTTCAACAATGAGACTCGGATGGATGCTCCATGTATTCATCGAATTTATGTTCCGCATGCCATGCCATATGCTTCGCCGTTTCTTTGCAATAATATAGTCGTTTCAATCTCGACGTCAACTAAACATGGCCAAAGTCTGGGCCGGGCCGAACAGGCCGAGATTTTAAAACCCCTTGTCCAAGGCCCGACCCGGTCCGGTCCATGGGCCATACTTCAAGGCCAAAGCCCAGCCCAGGTCTGGGCCGGGCCGGCCCATGGGCCGAATGTAAAATATTTTTTTATTAATTTTTTAATCAAATTTATGGAGACAATTAAGTCTTTTTAGCATCATCTAATCTTTGTAAATCCAAGTAACCATAATATGTGTTACTTTGCATGTAAAGTATAAAATAAGATGTAATATTGATAATGTAAAACAAAAACGTAAAGTATATTATATTAACTATATCTAAAATATAATTTTTAAACACATATTTTTATATGTGCGGGCCGTGCCGGGTTTTATGACACATGCCCACGACCCGCCCAACTGACAGGCATGCCAAAGAGCGGGCCGGGCCGGTCCATTTCCGAAATCGCTTGCCCAAGTCTGGCACATGAACGGGCTGGGCATGCGGGCCCCCGGCCCAATGGCCATGTCTAGCGTCAACGGAAAATAACGTAAAATCTTTCTTGAGATTTTTATCCCACTCTCACTTGCTTCCTGATATCTTGGCTCGTCACATTAAGGACACCGTTGCAAATGCTGGTGTTCACCGTAATATAAAATATGGTGATTTATACAAGAGTCTATTTTAACTTTCGCTAAACCCATCTTCCGCATCATCTTTTTCGTTTTGTAATAACTAGGAGGTAATTCTGCATCTTCTGGTAACATTTTCTTGATAATTTTAAGCATTGCATCAAAATTACAATCAGTCATATTATACTCCATCTTCATCGATAGAAGATCCGAAACCGCGGAGAGTTTTGAATATGTCTTGCAATCCAACCACAATGGCTCTTCTGATTTTTCAACAACTCGTAGAATTCTGCAGACTCTCCATATGGTTCCTCATCATCTAGAAAAGCAGTGTTAAATCCTGGACCTACAACGTCCATAACCATATCTACAAATGGATTCATATTGTCCACTTCTTTTGACTTATTCATCTTGTCCTCATAATCCTTACCATGTCTCCACCAAATCTGATATCCTTCCATGAAACACATTTTATAAAGATATAACTGAGTTTCATCCTTTGATCTCTTCCTCCTTAAACGACATTTTTGACACGGACACAAGATAGTTCTGTCTGAATCCACGACACGGGAACCTTGTGCGTAAGTAAATTCTATAAAATCCTGAACACGTCTTTGAAAAGTATCCGTAACACGTCCATCTACTACATGCTTGTACATCCACTCTCTATTAGTCATATTGATCAACCTGAATGAAACAATTCATATTGTCAAATGAGATGGGAAGATTAAACTTTGAGTTAATCTAGAAGAACATGTGAAGAATATCCAAACCTAACCCATTGTTGACTTCAAATATGAGAAGAGAAGAGAAGTGTCTTATTTATGTTATCACTTAAGCCCGTCCATCAAACTTACTAAAAGATGCTCGTTGTCACATGCTTGCTTTTTTCTGAGGAACTTTCGGCAGCATAACCCTGCACCTCTCCTGTATACCTCAAAAATCAATCGCAATCAATTTTCAAAATAATCATATTAATGATTATTTCGATAGTAAATTATGATTGATTTGGTATACCGAATAGGAAGTGGTTATGGAATCGAATTTCCATCAGAAACAAACAACTTGTGATGACGATCACCTTTTACTAAGTTTGGATCCTTACGGACCTCCTTAGTCTGGGATCTCTGAACTAAGGAAAGCTAACATAAATATAATACTTTAAGATCACTTTACGTCATATATTTGTACGTGCTACTACAAATGAGACTATAAAATAATCTTAAAATATTTAATCATTTATGTTTGCCGGTCATTTATGTAAATTTGGTTGGTTAACGATGGGGATATGGATAAGTGTGATCCTAAATTAGTGTCTAATAAAGTGTTTGGCTCAACAATATTGGAAGTGTACCTGCAAAAAAAGATTTTCCACCTGCAAACATCAAAATCCACAACCATTGGACTGGGATAAGCCATCCCAAAGTGAGCCCAATAGTACTATGAAAAAAATAACACAGTTGGGGGTGATCAAATCTTCCAATGTATCGCACACGCCTCCCGGTGTACAGGGCCACACACCACCCGGTGTGGAGGGATGCACTGTGTGTGAATGATTTGTGCGATTTAATAATAATTAGTGGTTAGTATTTTAGCCTTATCATCAACCTAACTATAAGTTAATGTGATATACTTGGTCACATTAACTAGAATTTAATGTGATAATAAATTATCACAGAAGAAATATTGGTGTTTATCATATCTCATATCCACACAATATGAAATAGTCTAACTCATATTAAGGATGTTTATCATATCTCATATCCACACTAGAAAGGAAGTTTGTAGGCATAGAGATAATTAAACTTAATGTATTCACAAGTTATACCTAATGTGAATTATTTAAGCACAAATATACAATATCATGGCATGGTATTCCTATTTCGTAATTTTAGTCATTGTAAAAAAATCAACTATACTAACAAGTATAAATGTTCTAATGGACTTTCTATCCTTTATATTCTACAAAGTTTAGACCTACTGTTGGCTGTGTCATTTTATCGAACACCTGCCACGCATAAAATTCTACATATAAATGAGACAACCACAATCAAGTATAACAAGAATATAGTAATAAACTCTTATCCTAAACATGTAAAACACATTCAAATACGTATGGTGTATACAAAATATCAAACAAGAAAACAAAAAATTGAAAATCTAAAACTATCCAAACAAGACTAATATTTAATGAGATTTTGAAAAATGAGAGAGAGGAGGAAGTAATATACTAAAGGGTAGATGTCTATCTACTCGAAACATGTAAAGGAAGATCGTCGGTGGCGGAGATGAGACGATGGTCTGTGGGTCTCCAGAGGGGAATTTCGGGGGAGAAATGCACGTGAGAATGAGGAAGAAAGGGAGCCTGACATTCTGTTTAAGGGCTTGGGCGAACACACTTAAGTGCTCGCCCAGCCGTCCGCAGGTGCTTGCCCCTATATTTTCAAGCGCTCGCATTATCCGCGCATAAAAATTCAAGTGGGCGAGCACATACGGGCGAGCACATGTGCAATAGAAGTGCTTCCCAAATTGGTAAACGCGTGCCAGCCGACTGCTTCTCAGGATTCAAACTACCGAGCCACATGGGCGACCACATGTGGTCCTCCTGTGCTCGCCTAGGATCAACCAAGCACATGTGCTCGCCTAGGACACACAATTACGTGCATGCCAAATGCGTCTTTTTTTGTAGTGCCTCCCCAGCCTCCTGCTCCTCTACCGTCTCACGCCGCCTCCTCTGCTCTCTGCCCCCTGCCGCCCATGCACCTTCCCCAGCCCGAGCGCCTCCCCCTGCCCCATCCTCCACCCCCTCCCCCAGGTCGCCCCCCTGCCCCTGCCACCCCCGTGCTCCCGCGCATCCCCCTTCCCCTACCCCCGTCGCTCCCGCGCCTCCCCTTTCCCTATGCCTCCCCCTGCCCTGCCTCCTCCCCCCGCCCCCAGGTCGCCCCCTGTGCCCCCGCCACCCCCGCGCCTCCCCCTGCACCTCCCCATGCCCCTACCACCACCGCACCCCCCTATGCCTCTCCCTGCCCCCGCCGCCCCCGCACCTCCCCCTACGCCTCCCCCTTCCCAGCCTCCCCCCTCCCCCAGGTCGCCCCCTTGCCCCCACCGCCCCTGCGCCTCCCCCTACGCCTCCCCCTGCCCTGCCTCCTCCCCCAGGTCGCCCCCCTTGCCCCCACCGCCCCCGCACCTCCCCCCTGCCCTGCCTCCTCCCCCCGCCCCCATGTCGCCCCCTACCCCGAACTTCTCCTCCTGCCCATGCTGCCCCCGCGCCCCCTTCCCCTTCCTATTCCGCCCTCCTCCTCCGCCTGTCCTCCCCATCCCGTCCCTCCTTTCCTCCACCGACCACCACCTCCTCCCAATCCAACCCCTCCTTCCCAATCCACCGAGCTCCTCCCCTTTGTTGCATTTATAAACAACTTGGAGAGGAAGGGGATGAAGAAGGTGCGATGGAGAAGAAGGAGCAAGGATGGAACTGGAGGGCTTTCGGTTTTTGTTAAGTTAAGATAAATTTTTGACTAATTGATTTATGAAAATTCATAAAAAATCAATAAAATTCACCGTTTGATCCGTAATGAGTGATATATCCATGAAAATGCAAACATTTTAAAGATTCGATGGATGCATGAAGGTGTAAATAGGAGAGAGAAATTATGAAGAAATGAAGAAGAATAAATGGAGGAAGAAGATGAAGAAGAAGTCTGGATAATTATACTCCTCTTAACTACACCGCGGTTTGGAAAAATCACGGTTAAGTCAACTCATTGACGGTAAACTAACGGAGGGGCACAAGTGATAGAACGACAAGAAGTCTGGGCATAACTGATATTCCCAAAAAGGAAGGGGCATAATTGATATTGGAATATCTCGGAGGGGCACAACTGATTAAAACCTTAAAATTAAATCTGTATTTGCATTATATATTAAAATAAATACATAGTATAGATACATATATTTACAAATGTGAAGACCCCCCACACATGTATGTATGCATGTATGTATGTATGTATGTATGTATGTATGTATGTATGGGGGCTGCCACCAGGGGAGCTAACTTAGCTCTCCCCACCTCATTTTCGCTTTTTATTTTTTTTGAAAATTCTTATGTAGATATTCATAATTATATCCCTATATTATGTCATTCAAAATTTGTACAAAACAGAGACTCCTACGGCCTCAATCCAAACGGGGTCAATTTCAACAATTATACGATCGTTAAAAGATGATTGTCTGGATGGAGGCTGTACGAGTCTCTGTTTTGCACGAAGCTTGAATGACATAATATAGAGATATAATTATGAAAAATCCATGAATTCATTTAAAAAATAAAAATAGGAGGGGGGGGGGCAAACTTAGCTCCCCCAAGGGGTAACGCCATTTTACCCATATATAAATACATATATAAAAATTATAGAAATGGACACGACAACTATTTTAATATGAATATATTCAGATATGTTTATATTATGATATATGAATTTTATTATTCTAAATATATTTCTCCAGTTAAAGAATATGTCTAATATTATATATATCTGATCTTCAAAACTTAAAAATAAGCAAATATTCATCCCAATAAATTTAGAAGCCACTGCAAATGGGGTAAAATGGAGCTCTCCCATTGGGGAGTTAATTTGACTCCAACCGTCCCATTTCTAATTTTTATTTTTATTTAAATATTTTCATGGATTTTCATTATTATATCCCTGTAATGTTTCGTGTGAAATATAGACTCCTACGACCTCTATCCGGACGAGGTCGATTTCAATTTTTTTGTGACGGTTAAAAATATTTGTTTAGATGGAGGCCTTAGTAATATCTGTTTCGCATGAAATTTGAATAACATAATACATTGGTATATTGACGAATTTTCATGAATTCTTTTTTAGAAAATGAGAAAAATAAGACCACGAAATCAAGTTAACTCCCCAAATAGACAATCTCATTTTACCCTTACAAATATTACATATAAAAAATAAATTTGTCATGTATAATACTACGGGTAAAATGTGTATGGCCCTTAAGGGGAGCTAACTTAGCTCCCCCGTCTTATTTTTCACATTTTTTATTTTTTTCTGAAAATAAAAAACATGTAAATTTATTATTATATCCCTATATTATGACATTCAAATTTCATGTGAAATAAAGACTCCTACGACCTCCATCCAGAAATAGTCGATTTAAAAAATCCTAAGATCGTTTAAAAATAACTGTCTAGAAAATATTTCAAAAAGTCGAGGTAATTATATTCGAAAGTCTAGTTGAGTCGAGAGAAAGCGACGAAAAGAGAAGAATGAATGAACGATCAAAGGCGTTGGCCACCTTGCTTGCCTGATCGGTGGGGTTAGGAAAGGCTACAAGAAAAAGCGGTCGAAGATAATCCTCCGCGAAAACAAAGAAAATCCGCGCGGTCAAAAATGGCCTCAGCAAAACTAGGAGAAAGTTGAGCCTCAGAGAAATGAATGAGGAAGTGGTATCTCTTATATATATGGGTCTCCTCATACACATCTATACATATACATAAACAGGCTAGTGGCCTTTTCACTTCCCTTCGTGCACCACCCGGCATCGCAGACCACCCAAACTAGATATTCGGGCATTTTTTGCTCCAGGAGGCTCCTTGCCCATTTGAAATTCCTGCTTGTCCTTTTTTGATTTTAGACACTGCCCAGGGACTGACGAAGCAGAGGAGGCAACCGACGAACCTGCTCTCAAACCCAACCCGTGGTGCGGGGGACAAAGTCAAAGCGCTGGATCCTTTAAAACAAAGCCCTTGATCTCTCGATTAATCCGCTACCCAGGAAAACAAGAGCTGACAGCCCTTTTCACTATCAAAAGGGGGAAGGTTAATTGAAAGGTGGCGATCCCACTGGGAAAGCATTTCGATCGCAATAACTTGAAGTATTGATTCTACTGAAAGGTGTCCTATTTGCTCGCTGCTCACGTTTGATACCTGATACAGGCGGCTTTCCGCTAAAGGCTCTCATTTGACCTTTTCTATAGTCTAGTCGGGAAAGAAGCCCTTCCTCACGAAGAAGCCATTCCCACACGAAGAAGCCATTCGCATGGGCGGCCCGGTGCCTGCCCTGCCTTCTCTAGTGAAAGAGAATAAGCTCCATTCGCTTTTGAGCTCTGCTCCCTCTTGCTCTTCCCAACATTCTCATCTCAGATAGGACTGCCAGTCGTGTTGTGCCCGGGCAGAGGCCAAGCAAGAAAGCTCTTCCCTCCTTTCTACTCAAATCAGCTTTCTGAATGCGAAACGCGGGGAAAACGGGGATCGAACCCGCGAAAGAAAGTTCTAAATGAGGGATTTTGCCGGATGCCAGCCATCTTGCCTCTTCCTTGTGGGGGTCAGAGGGGGGGAGTTTGCACCTACTAAGGTTAAGTAAGGGTCTTTCGAAAGATCTAGCAGTATTAGCGCTAAGAAAAGAAAGACGGGCACCTAACCTGACCTCTGTTCCCGCCATTCCTTGCGCAAGAGAGAGAGGAGGGAAAGAGTGATGTCTTCTCTTTTTGACCCTACCCTGATTGCTCTTTTTGTATTGGAATTGGATGCTTGTTGTCTTTTGCTCCCACAGTTAATTATGGAGGTTGCAGGAGTCTATGTTTCACACGAAATTTGAATGACATAATATGAGGATATAATGATGAATATTTACGGAAAAAAAAATAAAAAATGGACAAAAATAGAGCGGAGGAGCTAAGTTAACTCCCCTTACCCCCATTTTCGTCTAATACTATTCTCCTGCTTTGCAAAGGGTATGCACTAGTTTAGCATGTAACATATCTATTATTAATTTTCGAAGGGCGTTTGAGGGATTTCAAAACTGAAACCCAGTTCCCCATTCTCCATCGCTCGACATCTCGTCCCCCTTGCCCTCCAGCAACGTCACCATCCTTCGGTCGCCTCGGTAACCCGTCTGCCGTTCGCACAAAAATTTCTTGTCGGAGCACCGCCGCCCTTCTTATACACTCGTCGTCCTCAAACCCCTACGGTGTCACATCCGCCACCGTCTTTCCGGCACACGTCCCATCATCGATCGCCCACCACTGCCGTATCCGTGTTGGAGGTCGCCGTCATCGCTAGCCCCCTCACCTCCTTCCCCTCTGCCGCCCTCTTGATCTTCTTCGCGTTCTCGATTCTTATACTTGATACCATCTTTGATCACGACTTTTGCATTCACGATCGACCGACTCATCACCTCCTCTTATATATGTTCTTTTTGTTTTATTAAAGTGAAATAAGGGATTTCCGGGTTATCGAGATTCCATTATATTCTCACAATTCCGTCTAATATGTACTGCTGAAAGTCATTCAATCTGCAACTCATGTGTGATTTTTTTTTTGCTACAGGTTTGATTTTCCATTTATACCTATTGCTGAAAACAATTCAATCTGCAGTTTACCCTGAGGTTGCTGTGTGATTTTGTTTCTAGAAGGTTGGTCTTTCATTCATCAGCATTCTTCTGTTACTTTGAGCTTCAGATTCTGACTCTGTTAAGGTAATTTCGCCATACATTTGTTTCATCCGATTGTTTATACAATCCAATATTGGTATGAGTCTAATTACTTCATTTAATTACCGTAGATGTATGTCATCAAAGGTGTGCAACTATATCTTGTAATAATTTGGAAAAATTTTCATTGCTATCTTTTACTATATGAAGGGTACTTTGATCGTTTTAAAAGAAAAAAGATACTATGGAGTGGTCTCCCCACAAGGTTTATTGTGGCCTTTTGTTGCCAGATACAAATGCAAAATCTAACCATGTAGTCTGAAAGTATGCATTTTATTCTATTAGCTTATTTAAACTTTTATCAATGAAGTCCTCATCATGATACTGTATCCCTTCATTAGCCTGAGTTAGTACAACAACAACAACAACAACAATTAAGTAGGGTCGGCTACATGGATTCTTTGTCTCCATTCAAGTATATCTTGGGTCAATCTTGGGCTTATATCCAAAAAACTAAGATCCCTTCGTATAGTCTTCTTCCAACACTTCTTGGGTCGTCCTCGCCCTCTCTTAGCTGACTCAACATCTCAAAATTCGTATCTCCTAACTGGTGCATCAGCTGACCTTCTTTGCAAATGACCAAACCATCTTAAGTGGTTTTCTCGCATCTTGTCCTCAATCGGAGCTACACCAACTTTCTTTCTGATTGCATCATTTCGAATCCGGTATTTACGTTTGTGTCCACACATCCACTTTAGCATTTTCATTTCTGCTACAACCATTTTCTGCACATGTCTATGATTCACATTTTTTTTGAAGACTAGAAGAGGGGGATACACTCGATGGTGCTCACCCCAATTTATTAAGAGAGAAAGTTGGTGTTACAAAAGAAGAAAAGAAAAAAGAAAGCCCCCCGCGAAGGAGGCGAGTAGCCTCCTGAGGTTGGCAGCCATCACCTAAACAGAAGGAGAAAACATGCAAATCACACAAGGCACCAATCAACCACCAAAGCCCTAGCACGGCAAAAGACATTCTCCAGGTAAAACCGCTGCTCGGAGAAGAGGGCCTCGTTGCGAGCAAGCCATAACGACCACAAGCAAGCCACCGGAGCAAGAAAACGCTTTCTCTCCAACCGCCTGTTAGAGAAGAGCGAGTCACAGAAGGACTCTACATCACGAGCGAGCATCCAATTCACAAAGGGGGCGTCCCACAATTCCTGGACCATGGGGCAAAGAAAGAGCAGATGGTCCAGAGTTTCCACATTAGAAAGGCACAGGCCGCAAGTGTTAGAGACCGAGGGGATCAACCTGGAACAACGATCGCGCGTCATGAGCCTCCTTCTACGCAAGAGCCAAAGGAAGAAGATGATACGTAGTGGTAAACCCAGGCCCCAGAAGAAGCCACAGTCACGCACCAAAGAGTCCGAACTAGGAGGCGGAGAACGAAGCAAAGACCTGTAGGCCTTCCGAGTTGAGAAGGGACCGTCCCTCCAAACCCAGTGATCCAAGCCACCAGAGGGAGATCCCGCCTGAGCAAGAGCATTCATCAAAGCCAGAAACTCATCGAACCTCTGATCGGAGAAGGAACCCAGAAAGCGAGGAGACCAAGAATCGTCCACCCAGCAGGAAGCGACGGGGGCTTCCTTATTCTCCGCCAAAGCGAAAAGACGAGGGAAGCGAGAAGAAAGTGGCTCCCCTCCCAACCAGCAATCATTCCAGAAGGAGAAAACGCGACCGTCACCGAGCACAGGTTTGAAAGATGATCTATATTTCACGAAAGCCACCTGAATACCACGCCAAAAAGGAGAACTCCCACCCACGTCCTCCGAAGCTCCCACACCAGGCCACGCCCGCCCGTGAAGACCCCTCAAGATGGAATTGAAGAAGCTACCATCACTTCCCTAGACCCTGGTTGCCCATTTAAGGAAGAATGCATCGTTGATCAATCTGAGACTCCTTACCCCCAAACCTCCCTCCGACTTCTCCCTCAGCACCTCCTCCCAAGCGACCAGGTGAATCCCCCTCCCTCCGCCGCCCGATTTTCCCCAAAGGAACTTCTTGAAGCAAGATTCCAGTCTATTGCCAATCCCCGCAGGCATCCGACGGGTCGATAAAAAGTGAACATGAATAGCGACCAAGACCGAGCGAAGAAGAACCAGTCTTCCACCTTTGGAAAGGAGGGCAACGCGCCAGCTAGCCAATCTCGCCTCCACCTTTTCCACCACCGCGCTCCAATCTTTCAATCTAGGCCTCCCAACCACCAACGGAAGGCCCAGGTAATCCAGCGGGAGGCTGGCCAAAGCAGAGCCCAAAATGTTGGCGAAAGCCGAAGCACGCGCCTCCGAAACACCAAAAGCAATGACCTTCGATTTATTGCCATTCATGCGTAAGCCGGAAAGTTCACTGAAGAGGTCTAAAGTCGCCGACATTGCCGCAAGTTCCGACTCACCCCCTTCGATAAAGCACAACGTGTCGTCCGCGAATTGAATAAGAGGGACCGAGATGGTCCCCTTAGAGAATCCCTTAGATAGGCCCGCGTCAACCACCCGAGCCACCATTCGAGCCAAAACGTCCGACGCAATCACGAACAGGAGGGGGGCAAGGGGGCATCCTTGCCGAAGGCCCCGATGTGGTTGAAAGCGACCCCCCTCCAACCTGCCATTCAGCAGAAGAGAAAAGGAGGAGGTCGTAACGCAGCGCCGCATCCATGATATCCACAAGTTAGGGAAACCGCGCCTCTTGAGAACATGCCAAAGAAAGGCCCAATCGATGCTGTCGTAAGCTTTGTCAAAATCGATCTTCCATAGAACGCCTTGACGCCCCGAGTTTTTCCAATCCGCCACCATCTCCGACGCAACAACAATACAGTCCGATATTTGCCTGCCTTTGATGAATGCCGCCTGAACGGGCGAGATAATCGAGTCCAGCACCATAGAGAGTCTCCTGGCCAGGACTTTAGCGACAATTAAATAAACGACATTAGAAATGGAGATGGGGCGAAAATCCCCAATGTCCTCCGCCGCCTCCCTTTTGGGAATCAGGAGAAGAAGGGCTCTATTCAGTCTATCAAATCTCCGCGTTTCCTTCACAGAACTCCACAACCACCTCGAATACTTCCTTGCCCACTAAATCCCAAAAGTCCTTGAAGAATGCAACCGAGAAGCCATCAGGCCCGGGGGACGCGTCAGTATTTAGATCCCACAGGGCCTCCTTCGTCTCCAACATAGAAACCGACCTAGTAAGCATGGCACACTCCTCCGCAGAGATAGTGAGAACCCCTAATCCGAGCCACTTCCAGCGCCGGGGATGACGAATCGACATGGCGTTCCTGAAATGCTCCGAAATGGCCGCACCCATAGAGCTATCCCCAACGAACCGCTGCCCATCAACAGAAATAGCCCGCAGCGTATTGTTCCGTTTCCTCCCGCTAGCAACCCTGTGGAAATAGGCCGAGTTCGCGTCGCCGTCCTTAAGCCATCTGAGTCTGGAACGCTGACGCCATTCGATAGCTCTTTTCTTGTCTTCATCCGCCACCTTGATTTGCGCAGAAGAGCACTGCTCGAGTTCGTTGACGTTAAGAGTCCTCTCATTCTCCACAGAGTCGAGTCTAGAGATAATCTCCTCCGCCTCTTTTCTGAGGGTCGCCCTCGCCAAATGCGACTCACGCTTAAAGCGGGCCAATCGCGCACGCAAGGAATCAAGCTTTTGAATAAGACGAGCAGCCGCAGAGCCCTCCACCGGAGTAGAGACCCAGTGATCATTGACCAACGCACGAAAAGAAGGCTCCAAGAGTCAGCAGCGTTCGTATCTAAAGATGCCCCTCGGGGATAGATTCTCGCCAGAGTCCCAAAGAATTGGCGAGTGGTCAGAGAAAGCTCTCGGTCTAGAAGAGACCGAGCAGGAAGGGGATCTATCCATCATAGCTCCCGAAGCCAAGAACCGGTCAAGGCGGGAACGCGAATTCCCGCTTCTCCAAGTATAATTAATATCAGAAGCTACCAAGTTTTCCAGCGCCAAAAAGTCGAGAGTCTCCCTAAAGAATAGGGAACCCGGGTCGCAGCCCCCCTAGCTCGAGGGCGATCAGTCGAATGAATAGTGACATTAAAGTCTCCCCCAATGATCCACGGAATGCCATCGAAAGCACGACCCGCAGCACGCAAATCATCCCACAGCTCCGCTCTGCTGATCTGACAGCAAGGTCCATAAACAGATGAAATAGTAATACGAGTGGGAAGGTCCCTTCTAACAAGCAGCACCGATAACATATGCCTCCCCATCAAGGTGGACTCCTGAGAAAAGAGATTCGATTTCCAAGCAATGAAGAGGCCTCCCGCCGCTCCCACCGCATCCAGCGCCACAAAGCAATCCAGCGACCCCGCACCAAAGGACCTCCAAAGAGCCTCGTCCAAGCCCCGCAACTTCGTCTCCTGAATCAAAGCCACATCGCAAGCCCACTCCGACAAGCGGGCGCCCAAAGCCTTTCTCTTCACGTCGTCCCCCAACCCCCTGACATTCCAGGAGATGATTTTCATTAAGGAAAGAGACGGCTCCCATCAGAGGGTGCGAGGCCAGCCACCTCCGCCACCGAGTCACGCAGAGTAGCACAGGAATGAACCGACGCCGCTCGCGAACGAGATCTGCCCCGCCTCCGATAACGCTTCCCCGATCGCGCATCTGACCGCGAACCTTGTTCAAGACCGCATATCGAGTCCGAGTTTCCCCTGGCGGATATAAGCAAATCATGGGTGGGCGAGCCCACCGCAGTCGTGGGACGAGAGCCCAAGATGGAGAGCCGGGAAGAATCAAGCAATAAGGGCCTATAATAATCTCCAAAGACGACGGGAGCCTCCCAGGATGGAAGGACAGAAGGAGAGATGGGCCTAATCTCCTCCACAGTAGATATCGCTGAGAAGGTACCAACCGAGGCCCGAGAAGAGCCCTGATCCGAGTCCGCCAGGAAAAAAGAGGAGTCACCTGCAGGCCAAGATCCGATAAGACCCGACCCGCCAGCGTCAACATCCGTGGATAGAAGACACGTTCTTGCACCCGAAAAGGACTTGAATTTCGTACTGCCAATCTTCCATGCAAAAGAGCCAAACAGAGAATCGACCTCGGAAGGGCACCACAGCTGCGGGTCGCCACGTAAAGCAAAATCACTCGTGAAGCGAGGAGATCCATTGAAGGGGCGCCCGAAATCCAGCCAAGGGACCGACGCCTCGCAGACGCCCTCATGCAGGAGCGACTCTTCGCGGGCGCCCCCATGCACCGCCAGGTGGCCAACAGGAGACGAGGCGTCGCGCGAATGAATGGGGTCCAGCGTCCCAATCGGAGGCACATGCCAACATTAACCTGAGTTAGTACATAATGAAAATTCATGATTATCCAACAACTAACAATTTATAAACAAATATGTAAATCTTTATTGTTTCTCCTCAAAATCCCCGTCTTCCCACTAATAGTCAATTCATAAGCATAACTCAGTCACTCCGGCAGACCAAGAGGTTGCTTATAAAATAATGGTTATATTGATTGATGTCATATTTCCTACTTACACTAAAGAACTTTAATCTTCTTTTTAAAAGGTGATTTGTGGATGCATCATAAGAAGGTTGAAGTAAATAGAATGGTACAAACAAAATTGAAAACAATGCAATCTAAGTTACAAAACATGAAAAACATCCTTATAATCCACATAATTATCAATGCTATGTCATTTTATGGAGAATCATTAATTACACAAATCTCACCCAATAAGGATTGAGATTCTTTTTAAAAATAAGAGATATGCTAACTCATACATTCCAAATATGAGAGAGAGATCAAAATAAAACCATGGAGGAGTTGAACTGCCTTTTCTTAGTAAGGGCATGGAATAACCTCTAGCACACCGCAACAACAACAACAAAGCCTTTTCCCACATTAAGTAGGGTCAGCTACATGGATTCTTTGCCTCCATTCAGATCTATCTTGGGTCATTCTCGGGCTTAGATCCAAAAAACTAAGATCCCTTCGTATAGTCTCATTCCAACACTTCTTGGGCCTTCCTCACCATCTTTTAGCCAGGTCAACATTACAAAACTCACATTTCCTCACCGGTGCATCAGCTGACCTTCTTTGCAAATGGTCAAACCACCTTAAGCGATTTTCTCTCATCTTATCCTCGATCGAAGCTACACCAACTTTCCTTCTGATGGCATCATTCCGAATACGATCTTTACGCGTGTGTCCACACATCCACCTTAGCATTTTCATTTCTGCTACTGTCATTCTCTGCACATGTCTATGGTTCATAGACCAACATTCCGATCCATAGAGCATAACATGTCTCACAAATGCTTTGTAAAGCTTTCCTTTGATTTTTAAAGGATTTTCTTATCACAAAGAACAATAGAGGCTCCTCTCCACTTCATCAAACCTGCATTTATTCTATTTGTAACATCTCCATCGATTTCCCCATCATGTTGCAAAATAGTTCTCAAGTATCTAAAAGAATATCTCTTCTGAATGCTATCATCACCTATCTTAACTTCAATTCCTCCACCATTGCTTCAATCAAAAGTAGGCTTCATATACTCAGTCTTAGTCCTACTTATACAAAATCCTTTAGTCTCTAATGGATGTCTCTAGGCCTCAAGCTTCTCATTTACTCCATCTCTAGTCTCATCAATCAACACAATATCATCAACGAATATCATACATTAAGTTATTTCATCCTAAATGTGACTTGTCAACTCTTCCATAATCAAAGTAAAAAGGAATGGACTCAAAGTTGAACTTTGATGCAGACCAATGTTGATGTCAAAATAGTCAGTTTTCCCAGACTGTATCTGTAGAGATATTTCTATGTTCTATGTACCCTTTCTGCTATTTTTATTTTCTTATATCCATCTTATGTAATTTACCCATAGACCTTCTCTATATAAGAGAGCCTAGGGTTCTCTGGAATAAACAACTCATTCTCTTCTTCCAACATGGTATCAGAGCCAACCTAAACCCTATCCCAAACCCTAGCCGCCGCCGTTGCCCCCCCTCTCGCCGTCGCTGCCCCACCCACTCCCACCCTCTCTCACCGCCCCCACGTCTCCCTTTTTTCTCTCTCGCCGTCTCTTGGCCTATGGGTTTGCGTGCATAAGTTTACATATGCACTTAAATCCTCGGATGTTTGTGTAGACATTCATTTCTTGGTCTACAAAATCCTACTTCTATATCTTCGGCAAGATGTCAGACAACAAGATCGACATGCCCTCCGTAGGCGCTTCAAAGGTCCAACGCCCATTGTCAAGATGGATGGGACGAACTATAAGCTCTGGGCTATGCAATTCATGAGTCCATGAAGTCAAATGGTAAGAAGCACATTCTTACGGAAGACGAGCCGGTAGAGAAAACTGGGGTTTATGCCTCATGGGAGGCCGATGATTCGTACACCAAAGTCTGGCTTTTAGGTACACTGACGATGGAGATTGCTAATGATGTACTCCATCAGCCCACTGCTAAGGCGATGTGGGACATCCTTGCAGCAACATACTCACAGGTGCGAAACGAGACCAAGATCCTTCAGCTCCAGCATGATATATTTACTGTCAAGCTGAACGAACAACTTCTTCATTTGTTGTATACATCTTTGTGAGGGATGTTTGAGAAGCTCTACAACATCATTCCCCTTACGACGACTCCCGAGTATCATAAGACTTTTCGGAATGCTACCATGGTGGGAGTCTTACTTGCGACACTTGACCTTGAATATGATGCTGCTCGCTCACAGACGCTTGCGGATTCTACTATTCCTCCAATGGAGGAAGTGTACCGTAGGCTTAGCCGAATTACAGTCCCGTCTACTGCTACTACTCAGCCTCCTTCGACGATGGCAACCTCCCAAGGTAGAGGAGCCTCTTCTTCATTCCGTGGCCGTGGACCTCGTGGTAGAGGTGGTCGCATTCGTCAGCCCTGCACATTCTGTCATCGCTTATGTCACACGGAGGATACATGCTATTCTAAGCATGGTTTTCCGACATCGGCACGTGTAGCCGAGCACGTTGCATCTCCACCGGCATCTGCTTCAGACCAGAGATTTGAGGAACTTGTTGCCAGATTGTGAGATATCATGCCTCCTTGTTGGTGGAAAAGAGTTATCTGTTTATTCCATAGAACCCTAGGCTCTCTTATATAGAGAGGACCCATGGGTAAATTACATAAGAGGTTACCAAGAAAATAAAAATAGCATAAACGATACACTAACTACATAATTATCTCTACACTCCACCTCAAGATGCATCATAGATATCAATCATGCTCAGCTTGGAAGAACATTTCTGGAACGTTCCTCTGAGCAATGGCTTGGTGAAGATGTCGGCAGTCTGCTCCCTTGAACTAACATGTGAAGTAGAAATCAGGTCCTTCTGGATCATATCTCTAATGTAGTGGCAGTCTACCTCAATATGTTTTGTTCTTTCATGAAAGACGAGATTATTGGCAATGAACAAAGCAATTTGATTATCACACTGTAGCTGCATGGGTAGAGGTACATCTATATGCAAGTCTTCTAATAATACAGCTTGAACCCACATCATCTCCGTGCTTGCTTATGCCATGACCCTATATTCAGATTCAACACTAGATCTAGCCACAATAGTTTGTTTCTTGCTTTTCCAAGAAACCAGAGAGCTGCCCACAAAAACTGCAAAGCCCGAAGTAGACTTTCGATCCTTAGGGCATCCTGCATAGTTCGCATCCACACATGCCGAAAGAGACAAATCTGTGTCCTTTCTAAACAGCAATCCTGTGCCTGGAGACGACTTGAGATACCTTAGTATCACATATATGGCATCCATATGTATCTGTCTTGGCTGTTCCATAAACTGGCTCACTCGACTTACTGCAAAGGCAATATCAGGTTGAGTTATAGTGATGTAAAGCAACTTATCCACTATTTCTCTATACCTTCTCCTGTCAACCTCCTCAGTATCATTATCATATAATGTCATGCTTGGATCCATAGGAGTACTCGAGGGTTTACATCCAACCATGCCCGTTTCAACAAGCAAATCTGTAATATATTTCCTTGGGGTCATCACAAGACCCTGTGCATTCCTGGCAAACTCCAGCTCCAGAAAGTATTGTAGAGTACCAAGATCCTTCGTAACAAACCGACGGCCCAAAAATGCTTTTGCCATCTCTAATCCCTTGAGCATCATCTCCTGTAACCAGAATATCATAAACATATACCATGATGACAACCGTACCTCTAGGAGTCTTCTGGATGAAGAACGAGTGATCCACATTTGATCTCTTGAATCCTTGTTATTCAATTAGATGGAAAAGCTTCTGAAACCACGCCCTTGGGCTTTGTTTAAGGCCATATATTGCCTTGTGAAGTCTTCACACCATATGATTCTCCCTCTCAGTAGCAAACCCTGAGGGCTGCTGCATGTAGATTTCTTCCTGCAGATCGCCATACAAGAATGCATTCTTAACATCAAGTTGAAATAGGGACCAGTCACGTACCACAACAACAGAAAGAAGAATACGTAGAGTGGAATGACGAGCAACTGGAGAGAAGGTATCCATACAATCAATGCTATATGTCTGAGTGAAGCCTCTTGCCACTAGCCTTGCCTTGTAATGGTCAAGACTACCATCTGCATGGTACTTTACTGTAAATACCCATTTGTAGCTAACAACAGATGCGCCCGAGGGAGCAGGAACCAAGCTCCATGTACCCCATGACTGTAAGGCAACTATTTCCTCTTCCATAGTAGAACGCCAACAATCACTCTTCAATGCATCCTGATAATTCTGTGCTATCTCCACGGAAGACAAAGCCACATCAAACCTCTGAAATTCCCCCGTGAGACGGTGACAGGAAACCTGGGAAGCAAGGGGATAGGACGCGCAAGTACGTTTCTGCTTCCGAATAGCAATAGGGACATCAAGATCATCATCCACTGTACTCGTCGGTCCACATTCCTCCTGTAAAGATGAATCATGCACATGCACTCTATCCGATCCATCATTAGTAAAAAAATCTAAACATACCTGAGGCGTGTTGGATGATTGACGTGCAACATGAGCATGACCTGACCGATGTGTATAATATCTAGGTAATGGCATGACATGTGGTTTTGGTGGTGGTGGTGGAGGTGGTGGTGGTGATGATGTTGGCGTGACAACCGGGACAAGAATGGACGGAGGTGGATTCAGAATAGGAGGAGGAACATAGACGTCGTCATTAGATGTGGATGAGGCCAACCTGTCACCTGCAGGTGAGAAGTACATAATAAACTCAAAAAATGTAACATAAGTACTGACAAAGTATTTCCTGTTTACGGGATGATAACAACAATATCCCTTCTGAGTCTGAGAGTAACCTACAAAGACACACTTGACAGCTCTAGGTGAGAGTTTGTCAAGTCCAAGAGACAACTGGTGAACAAAAGCAACAACACTAAAGACACGAGGGGTAAGAGAGAATAATTCCTTGTCTGGAAAAATAACAGAAGAGGAATTTTCTCACCAAGTACCGAGGACAGCATACGATTCACAAGGTAACATGCTATAAGAACTGCATCTCCCCAAAAAGAAATAAGCGCACAACTCTGGATAGGCAGGGTTCGAGTAATATCAAGAA
Source organism: Ottelia alismoides (assembly GCA_037367405.1). Taxonomy (NCBI): domain Eukaryota; kingdom Viridiplantae; phylum Streptophyta; class Magnoliopsida; order Alismatales; family Hydrocharitaceae; genus Ottelia; species Ottelia alismoides. The sequence continues at coordinate 246,231 of JAZKJV010010703.1, read as the reverse complement.
GATGACGATGTTTTCTCTCTGCAACTCCATTTTGTTGAGATGTGTAAGCACATGTGGTTTGATGAATAATACCTTTTGACGAAAAGAAATGTGTGAGAGAGCGAGTGCAAAATTCCAAAGCATTGTCCGTACGAACATATTTGATATGAGAGGAAAAACATTTTGCACTTCAATTATAAGATTTCTAATAACATCTCCTGCTTCAGATTTGTTCTTTAATAGAAATACCCATGAGAAATGAGAGAAATCATCAACTACTACAAGATAAAACTTGTGTTCCTGGTGATCAGTAACACGACTCGAACCCCAAATATCGACATGAACTAATTCAAACAGAGAGCTACTGTTCCGACACTGACGACTAGGGAAGCTAGCTCGATGGTGCTTTCCCAACTGACAGACTTCACACCGAAAGGAAGAACTTGGAGGAATCTGAGGCAAGAGATGACGCATCTTCTGAAGCGGGAGGTGCCCAAAGCGTAGATGCCAAGTATACGGAGAGTCTGATCCGGCTGAATAAGAGGAGATGCTAGTATAGGAATTCCGGACTAAACGATAGAGACCATCCTGCTCAGAGCCACAACCAATCACCTTGCCTGTTAGTATATCCTGAAATATAAGAGAAGATGGGTCAAATATAGCGTGACAATGCAAATCCTTTGTAATCTGACTAATAGACAATAGGTTCATCGAAAAATCAGGTGCATGTATAACATTCTGTAATGCATAGAAGGTGACAAGGTAATCTCCCCCTGTCCAATAATGGGGGAATGAGTCCCATCGGCTATTACCACTGACCGTCCTGGTAGAATCTCCCTGTATGACTCGACTCTATCTCTGTCGCGGTAAAGCTGATGTGTTGCACCGGAGTGCATAATCCAATCTGAGACATTTGAATTATGATATGATGTAAAAGCAGAAGCACTCTGAGATGCTAGCAGAGGCAGAAGTACTGGCAGATGCTGAAGCATCAAAATCTGAAGAACCTCATGGAGAATCTGTAGATGCAGCAGGCATAATATCGCGCAATCTCGCCACGAGCTCCTCGAACTGTGATCTGAAGTGGATGCCGACGGGGATGCAACATGCTCGGCTACTCGGGCCGATGCTGGAAACCCATGCTTAGAATAGCATATATCCTCAAAGTGACATGTGCGATGGCAAAAAGTGCATGGCCGGTGAAAACGACCACCTTGACCACGAGGTCCATGGCCACAGAATGAAGACTGACCGCCTCTCTCTCGAGACGCAGCCATCACCGAAGGTGGTGGAGTAGAAGTATTGGAAGAGACAGAGATGCGGCTAAGCCTCTGGTAGACTTCTTCTATAGGCGGAATGGTAGCATCGGCAAGAAATCTGTGATCGAGCAGCATCATATTCAGGATCAAGAGCCACAAGCAGTACCCCTACCATGGTAACGTTCCTAAAAGTCTTCTGCAGCTCGGGGATGGCCGTGAGAGGTATAGTACTGTAGAGTTTCTCAAACATCCCCCGTAGGGATGTATACAAGGAATGTAGTGGCCGTCCATTCCGCTTCATGGTGAATATGTTATGTTGGAGCTGTAACATTTTTGTCTCATTTCGCACATGCGAATAAGTGGTCGCCAGTATGTCCCACATCGTGTTAGCAGTGGGCTGATGGAGAACATCATTGGCAATCTCCATCGACAACGTGCCTGAGAGCCAGACCTTGGCATATGAATTATTAGCCTCCCAGGAGGCATAGATCCTAGTCTTCGTTGCCGGTTCTTCCTCGGTAAGAATGTGCTTACCGTTTGACTTTATGAGGCTCATGAACTGCATCGCCCTGAGCTCATAGTTCGTCCCATCCATCTTGACTATTGATGCGTGACCTTTGAACGCACCTATGGAGGACATATCGACTTTGTTTTCTGACATGTCGCCAGAGACGAAGAACTAGGATTCGTAGACCAAAAGATAAGTGTCTACATAAACTATATAGGATTTGAGTGCATACGTAGACTCCACGCACTCAAATCCATGGAGGGAGAGCCCGACGGAAGAGTTAGGCGCCAACGGTGGAGGGGCCCGACGGTGTAGAGGTACGGCGGTGGAGGGGTTCGGCGATGGAGGGGGTTCAGCGGTGCGGTGGGAGAAGGAGGAGGCGGTGGGAGGATGCGTCGGTGCCGAGGATGGGTGAAAGGAGGCGGCAGCACCGAGAAGGGGAGGGAGGGGGTGGTGGTGGGAAGCGTTAGGGTTTTAGGGTTTTGGCTCTGATACCATGGTGGTGGAAAATAGTTATCTATTTATTCCATAGAACCCTAGGCTCTCTTATATAGAGAGGACCCATGGGTAAATTACATAAGAGATTACCAAGAAAATAAAAAATAGCATAAACGATACACTGACTACATAAGTATCTCTACATTCCTGTCTCTACAGAATATCTGGGAGGCAACTATGATTTAGCTGCTTCAGCCTCTGCCGGTACGTCAGCCACTGCTAGCACCTCAGGTAGTGCTTATGCTTTTACTTCCTGTCATGGATCTGACGTTTCAGAATGGATTATGGACTCAGGTGCGATACATCATCTTTGTCGAGACAAAGATAAACTTACATCCTACAGGGAGGTTCTATCAGGGAGATTTGTAGTGATAGTAGATGAGACCCATTCCCCCATCATTGGACAGGGGGAGATCAGTTTGACGCTTTCTATGCGTCTACCGAATGTGTTGCATGCTCCATATTTTTCGATAAATTTATTATCTATCAGTCAGATTACGAAGGATCTGCACTGCCGCGCTATTTTTGACCCATCGTCTCTTGTTTTTCAGGATATTCTTACGAGTAGGGTGATTGGCTGTGGCTGTGAGCATGATGGTCTTTATCGTCCGGTCCGAACTCCCTATGCTGGCGTCTCCTCTCAGTTAAGTGGACCAGTCTCTCCCTTTATATGGCATCTTCGCTTTGGCCACCTCCATCTTCAGAAGATGCGTCATATCTTGCCGCAGATTTCATCGGGTTCTTCTTTTCAATGTGACTCGTGTCAGTTGGGAAAGCATCGCGGATCTGCTTTCCTTAGTCGTCAGTCTCGGAGCAGCAGCTCCCTTTTGAGTTATTTCATGTTGACATTTGGGGTCCGAGTCGTGTCCCTAATCACCAGGGACACATGTTTTACCTAGTTGTTGATGACTTTTCTCTGTTGCCATGGGCATTTTTGTTGAATAAATCTGAAGCAGGGGTATGATAAAAAATCTTATAAATGAAGTGCATAATGTTTTTTCTTCTACTGCAAAGTTTGTGCGAATGGATAATGCTTTGGAATTTTGTACCCGCGCTCTTTCATATTTCTTCTCGTCTCAAGGCATTATCCATCAAACAACTTGTGCTTACACGTCTCAACAGGATGGCGCTGCAGAGAGAAAGCATCGTCATCCTCTGGATATCACTCGGGCTCTACTTATCCAGAGTCGTGCTCTCCTTTCCTTTTGGGGTGATGCAGTCCTTACGGCATGCTATCTGGTGAATTGTATGCCATCCTCTGTCTTAGGTGAGAAAGTTCCTCTTTCCGTTATTTTTCCTGACAAGGAATTGTTCTTACTTACTCCTCGTGTCTTTGGCTCTGGTGCCTTCGTTCACCAGCTGACTCCGGGACTTGACAAGCTCTCATCTAGGCCGGTCAAATGTGTGTTTGTTGGGTACTCTCGGACTCAGAAGGGTTACCGATGCTATGATCCTTTGAGCAGGAAATATTACATCAATGCTGATGTCACCTTCTTTGAGTCTGTGATATATTTCTCTCCTACAGGTGACAGGCTGGCTTCATCTGCATCTGATGATGAGATTTATGTGCCACCTCCTCCCCTGTGTCCGTCTTTCCCATACCAGTTCCTATTATTCCACCACCACCTCCACAATCGCCTGTTTTACCTTTACCGAAATTCTATACCCGTCGGTCTGTCTCTGCTCATGGTACTCGTCAATCATCTACGCCTCAGGTTTGTCCAGATAATATTACTAGTGATGGGTCTGAAAATGTGCTAGTACAGGGATCTTTGCAGGAGATTAACATACCAACGAGTACTGTTTCTGATGATCTGAATGTATCTATTGTCTTACGGAAGTAGAAGCGTACATGTGCTTCATATCCGCTTGCTTCACAGTTTCCTTCCACCGTCCCACATGAGACTTTCAGAGGTTTGCTGTTGCGCTATCTACCATGGAATTACCACGGAATTATCAGGACACCTTGAAGGTTTAGTTGCTGGCGTTTAGCCATGGAGGAGGAAATGGCTGCTCTGCAGTCGCGGGGTACATGGAGCTTGGTCTCTGCTCCCCCAGGAGCATATGTTATCAGCTGTAAATGAGTATTTACTATCAAATATCATGTAGATGGCAGTCATGTCCATTACAAGGCAAGGTTAGTGGCGCAAGAGTTCACTCAAATATATGGCGTGGATTATATGGACACATTCACTCTAGTCGCGCGTTACTCGACTCTACGTGTCCTTTCAGTTGCTGTGGTACGTGATTGACCCTTGTTTCAGCTTGATGTTAAGAATGCCTTTTTGTATGGGGATATGCAGGAAGAATTCTACATGCAGCATCCTCCAGGGTTTGCTGCTGAGGGGAGGTCGGATGGTGTGTATACTTCACAAGGCAATATATGGCCTTAAACAAAGCCCGTGAGCATGGTTTCGGAAGCTTTCTCACCTAATTGAAAGGCAAGGGTTCAAAAGATCAAATGCAGATCATTCTTTGTTTGTGCAGAAGACTCCCACAAAGCAGGTTTATGTTGATGATATACTTGTTACGGGAGATGATATGCAGGGGATAAAGATGACAAAAGCATTTCTGGGCCATCGGTTTGTTACCAAGGATCTTGGCACCCTACGATATTTTCTAGGATTGGAATTTGCTAGGAATGAGCAGGGTTTTGTGATGACACAAAGGAAGTATATTACAGACATGCTTGTTGAGATGGGCATGATCGGGTGTCGACCCTCGACTACTCCTATGGATCCGAGCATGAAGTTATATGATGATGATATAGACGAGGTTGACATGAGAAGATATAGAGAGATGGTGTGAAAGCTTCTCTATATTACTATCACTAGATCTGATATCTCTTTTGCAGTGAGTCGGGTGAGCCAGTTCACGGAACAACCCAGACAAGTACATATAGATACCATATACATGATATTGAGATATCTAAAGTCGTCTCCAGGTGCAGGACTACCGTTCAGGAAAAAAACAAACATTTCTGTTTCTGCATGTGCTGATGCAGACTATGCAGGATGCCCTAAGTATCAGAAGTCTACTTCAGGTTTTGCAGTGTTTGTCGGTAGTTCTTTAGTTTCTTGGAAAAGCAAGAAACAAACAGTGGTGGCTAGATTTAGTGCTGAATCTGAGTATAGGACCATGGCACAAGCAAGTACAGAGATGACGTGGGTTTGAGCTGTGTTAGAAGATTTGCATATAGATGTACATCTACCCATGCAGTTACAATGTGATAATCAAGCAGTGCTATTCATTGCTAATAATCATGCATTTCATGAAAGAATAAAGCATATTGAGGTAGACTGGCACTATACTAGAGATATGATTCAAAAGGGCTTGATTTCTACTTCCCATGTCAGTTCAGGAGAGCAGACTGCCGACATTTTTACCAAGCCATTGCTCAGAGGGCCAATCCAGAAGTGTTCTTCCAAGTTGAGCATGATTGACATCTATGCTCCATCTTGAGGGGGAGTGTAGAGGTATTTCTATGTTCTATGTACCCTTTCTGCTATTTTTATTTTCTTGTATCCATCTTATGTAATTTACCCACACGCCTTCTTCATATAAGAGAGCCTAGGGTTTTATGGAATAAACAACTCATTCTCTTCTTCCAACAGTATCCTTACACAAGATGAAACCCTATCCTACATATCTTTTATGAGGTTAATGTATAGGACATGTACTTGTCTCTTCTCCAAAACTCTCCACAATATCTCCTGTGGGACAGAATCATAAGCCTTCTCTAAATCAATAAAAATCATGGGGAGGTTCTTCCTTTTAGCTATGTAAATCTCCATTGTTTCTCTTAGCAAGTGGATGGCTTCAATAGTTGAGCAACTTGGCATGAATCCGAATTGGTTTTCTTTTACTTTGGAAACTTGTCTCAACATTTTTTCGATGACACATTCCCAAATTTTCATAGTGTGACTCATCAGCTTGATACCTTTGTAATTTGAATAGTTTTGAATGTCCCCTTTGTTCTTATAACGAGGCACCATTATGCTTCTCCTCCATTCTTCAAGTATTTTCTTGCTTCACCAAATAACATTGAATAAATTTATAAGTCAAGTCAAACCACACTCACATAAAACTCTCCAAACTTCTATAGGAATGTCATCAGGTTCTGCACCTTTCATGTCTCATAACCTTCAAAGCCTCCTCTACTTCCTTTGTATTCGTCTATAGTTTGCACGATTCAAGTAACTTTCACTACTAGCTAGATTTCCCAACGCGATCTCTCTATTTCATTCCCCAATAAAAAGCTTATGGAAGTATTGCTTCCATCTAGTCTCTATATCCTTCCGAGGACAATCATGTGACCTTCATCCTTAATGCATCTTACTTGAGAAAAATCTTTGGTCTTTCTTTCTCTTGCTTTAGCCAGCTTGAATATATCCTTTTGGCCCTCTTTTGAGTCGATATTTTTGTACAAAACTTCATAAGCTTTTGACTTAACTACGCATACCACCTTCTTTACTTCTTCGCACACCGCAACATTTTTAAAAAACTACATTTGCAGGTACAACTTTTAATAAAACATGTTGACTCCTGAAGTAAGTTTTTGCAATTGTCAAGCAGAATAACAGTTAGGCATTGGCAACTGTAAGGGCTGCAAACTCGAGGATCTTTTAGCAGGGTTCCATATTGCTACTAATTATAGATACTACACTATATGTGCTACTATGATTGATTTGGGCCTTTGTAGTTATCCTGGACGACTAATATGGCTATTGATTTCATATTGGCAATCAAACCTCCAGCACCGCAACATTTTTGAAAAACTACATATGCAGATGAAACTTTTAATAAACCATGTTGACTCCTGAAGTAAGTTTTTGCAATTGTCAAGCAGAATAACAGTTAGGCATTGGCAACTGTAAGGGCTGCAAACTCGAGGATCTTTTAGCAGGCTTCGATATTGCTACTAACTATAGATGCTACACTATATGTGCTACTATGATTGATTTGGGCCTTCGTAGTTATCCTGGACGACTGATATGGCTATTAATTTCATATCGGCAATCAATGGAATACCTTCTTTGCTAAGTGCAGTACACGACTGATGATCAATTTGCCCCGCCACACCCTTCCTCTACATCATAGCTCATTGCTTGAAGTGACAATTTGCCATTAGAATCAGCGGACATCTTTTTTAAAATGCAAAAAAATCTATAATTACTGATTGAGGAATAAACTTTTTTTAATAAAAAAACAAGAAAAAAATCTTCCCTGTCAATATTTCACACATGACATATACTTTTTTTATAGTTTACTCAAAATGTCATTTTGTTTGATTTGGTGGAGAATAATTTGATAATGGCATGTTTATTCCATAGATCTAAGATTTCTTATATAACATGAAATCTTAGAGAGAAAAATAATAGATAATTACATATATAACCCCGAGGGGTTATAGGATTCAACGAGATTAATATAATAACTCTAATACTCCTCCACAAGTTGGAGCGTATCTGTCTATCATGCTCAACTTTGAGACAAGCCAAGAACATCTATTAGGTAGTGTCTTTGTGAGTATATCTGCAAGTTGAAGATCATCGATATATGTGGAATGCAAATCTTCCTTTCTCGCACTCCAGCACATATAAAATAACAGCCAACTTCGATATGCTTGGTTCGTTCATGAAAGACTGGATTTGTTGGCGATATATGTGGCAAATTTGTTATCACAATACAATGGTACATGAGTAGTCGCAGACATACCAATTTCTGCCAAGAAGAAGAGTGGCTGGGTAATCTCACACGTGGCCTGGGTCATTGCCCTATATTTTGCTTTTGCACTTGACCTAGACACAACTGTCTGCTTCTTACTGCACAAAGTAACAAGGTTCGCTCCAACGAGCATCTCATGGCTGATGGTAGACCGTATGTCTTCAGGAGAACTGACATAATCTACGTTAGCAGAAGTTGTAATGTTGATGTGGCCGTTGGCCTTATATAAAAGGCCACACCCCGTATATCCCTTCAGATAACGAAGTATTAAGAGAACCTCCTGCCAATAGCTGTAAAATGGTCTCTCCATGTGCTAGCTTGCTCTATTGACAATATAAGATATATCAGCCCTGATGACAGTAAGGTAGAGTAGTTTACCCACTAGGCTTCTATATCGTGTGTGGTCCTTAAACTCAGGATCAGTAGAGATGGTATGTCTCCGCGCCTCTGCTGGTAAGCCAGATGGTTTGCTTCCAAGAAAACCTGCCTCTGTAAGAATGTCCATGCAATATTTGCTCTGTGATGCTTTTATAATTCTTTTGATTATCAATAGTAGGAAGGCAAGACTTTTCTAGGGCCTCCATATCTTTGACCCACAAAAGTCATCTTTTTGAGACCAAGCCCCTTTCTAGTGTGTAGCACCTTTATGCTCAGAAAATAACTGATCTGACCACGGTCCTTCGTGATAAACACCTTCTGGAGGAAGGCCTTGGCCTTTGCAATACTTGCGTTGTCATCATCGATCACCACCATATCATCGACATAGACAACCAATATCACAACACTCGTAGGTCATCGTCGGGCAAAAATAGAGTAGTTGATGTCATCCCGTGAAAGCCAAGGGAGCCAATCTCAGCGGTTAGCCCGTCAAACCAAGCCCGTGGACTATGCTTTAGGCCGTATATGGCCTTACGGAGTCGGATACATACTCCCCCTTGATGGAGTACTCGGAAGGCTGCATCATGTAAACCTCTTCCTCAAGATTGCCATATAGGAAGGTATTTTTTTACATCAAGCTGGAATATGTGTCAATTCTTGTTGACTACAATGGAAAGAATAAGGCGAACTGAGCCTAATCTAGCCACAAGTGAGAAGGTCTCAAAGTAATCCACTCCATAGGTTTAAGTGAAATCATTGACCACTAGTCTGGCTTTCAATTTGTTAATCGTACCCATGGTTTTAAAAAACGGTGCCTCGAGGCGCAAAGGCGTACGCCTCGAGGCGGGGCATGCCAAAAGCGTCTTGAGGCGCATGCCTCGGGTCTGGTTGATGGGGTGTATGCCTCACTTCGCCTGAGGCGCTTGAGGTGAGGGGGGAGGGGGGGCGTAAGCCTTACTGGAGCTGCCCTTCTTTTTATTTTTTTAGTCACGTGCAAAGCATGTGACCCCACTTATTCCCCAAAATAGAAATCGAAGGGTTTTCTTTGTATTCGAAACCCCATCGCCCAAGAAACCCCATGGTCCAGGCGGAGGAGGTTTGGAACTCGATGAAGAAAGGCGGCGCCACCCCCCAACCCCATCGCCGATGATCGGAGCCATCGCATGCTCCTTTTCCAGTGAACAAGGCCACTGCAAGCTCCGCCGAGAAGTACCGCCGCCTCCATAATATGTACTTTTTTGGCTTATTTTAGGGTTTTCAATTTTTTCCAAGGGATTTTTTTGATGTGTTCTATCCCTTTGGTTACTATCCCCTGAATAACAGTTGTCGGTTGCTGCAATAAGGGAGTGGAGGGTCTTATTTTAGAAGCTAAAGGTTGACTTATCATAATTAGTAGCCATTTTTCTAACATTTTGATCCATAATCTTTTTTAGAAACTGTTGAGATGTTTATTTATCACCGTATTATATTTACATGTTATGTTTTCTTTGGGTATCACTTATGTAATTAACCCATGGCTCTTCTCCTGTATAAGAGAGCCCTGAGATCTCTTTTATGTTATGAATAAAATTTCTCTCAACATGGTATCAGAGCAACGATCCTAGACTGGGGTTCTCGAACCAAAACCCTAACCCTAGCCCCACCCGCCGGCCTCTCCCCGCGCTCTCCGCGCGCCGCCGCGTGCCACCGCACCCCTGCGCGCTCCTCCGTGCCCCTTCCCGCACCTCCGGGCGGCTTGCAGCGCCGCCGCAGCCCTCCAGACGCCGCCGCCAACCCATTCCAGCACCGAGGCCGCTGCCCCCAGCGGTCGCTGCCACCTCGCAGCAGCCCGGCGAGGCCCCAACGACGCTCCTTTGCCTCCGTAGGCGCTGTGGATTGATTCACAAGGGGTTAGGCACACCCTAGGCCGCCCCGGGTCCCCGTTTGAGTCCAGCGGACCCGTGTTCACGTGCGTCGAAGTCTGGACTGATCTGCGAAGGGTGATATAGTCTGATTTCTCCCTTCATTTACGGCCTTCGACCACAAACACATCATTAGGGATGAGTGTATAAGTCTACAAATACACCTCATCCCTCATTTGATGTTGTAGACAAGATTTTTTCGAGATATCCCCCTCTTGTTCCGCAGTTTGGCGTATTAAAGAATGTCAGAAATCAAGGGTGACGTGTTCTTCTCTTCCGATGCCTTCAAAGGACCGGCATCTATCATAAAGATGGATGGGACCAACTACGAGTTATGGTCCATGCAGTTTCGTACCTTGATGCAATGCCACAACAAGGAGCATATTCTGATTGATTCAGAGCCGGTGGACAAGACTGGGGCCAACACATCATGGAAGCAAGATGATGCATATGCTCGTATATGGCTCTCTGGGACGCTTAGCACAGAGATTGCTAATGATATTGTCAAGGCGAGACCATACCACCAATGGAGGAGGTCTATAAGCGGCTGAGCAGGATTATTACCACACCTACATCCACGCCACAACTGACTTCCTCGGCTATTGCTGCTTCTCGTGGACGAGGCAGTGCGTCCCAATTCCATGGTCGTGGACCTCGTGGTAGAGGCAGAGGCCGTCAGCGTGGTCCATGTTCTTATTGTCATCGTCCGCAACACGTGCACGACTTTCCGGCATCTGCACGTGTTGCGGAGCAGACTGACTCTTCACCTACATCTACTACTGATGCACGCTTTGACGATCTTGTCTCCAGACTTCGAGAAATGGTGACTACTTCTGTGACTCAGACTACAGGACCATCAGATGCAGCGGCCACCACCAGAGCACTACCCACTTCATCAGGTTTTTCATATATGCTTACCATTAGCAGCAGTTCTGATGTAACAGATTGGATTGTGGATTCTGGAGCATCTCATCACATGTGTGGTGATCAGACACTATTTTCTTCATACACGACTATTGCTCTTGGACGATCCGTAATCATAGCCAATGGAGTTCGGCTACCCATTGTTGGTCAGGGGGAGATTGTTTAGATCCTTCTATATGTCTTCAGAATGTTCTACATGCTTTCAAATGAATCTTTTGTCTATTAGCCAGATTACAAAAGATTTACACTGTCGTGCCATTTTTGACCCCTTTTCTCTTATCTTTCAGGACATACTAACTGGCAGGATGATTATTCATGGCCGTGAGCATAGAGGATTATACAAACTTGCTGTTCAATCATGTGCTGGGGTAGCCTCTATTCCCTCTGGATCTGCCTCGCCTTTTCTGTGGCATCTTCGCTTTGGCCACTTTCTTCTCCAAAAGATGATACGTGTTCTCCAACAACTATCTCCTCGTACTACTCTGGACCGTGAAGCTTGTCAGCTTGGGAAACACCATCGCTCCTCCTTTCCAAGTCGTCCAAGTCGTAGTAGTAGTCGGTCCTTTGAGTTGTTTCATTTTGACATTTGGGGTCCAAGTTGTGTTCCTGATCATCAGGGGCATAGATTTTATATGGTTGCTGTCGATGATTATTCTAGACTTTCTTGGGTTTTCTTGCTTAAACATAAGTCTGATGCGTGTGCTATAATTAAAACTTTTCTTATTGAGATCAACAACATTTTTTCTGCTAAAGTTAAATACATTCGTACCGCCAATGCTTTGGAATTTTCTACTCTTCATTTGGCAGAATTTCTCCTGTCTCTGGGTATAGTTCATCAGACTTCCTGTACTTATACATCACAACAAAATGGGGTTGCAGAACGCAAACAACATCACCTCTTAGACATCACGAGGACCTTGTTGATTCACAACAGTACACCTCATTCCTTCTGGGGGGATGCCGTCCTAACCGCCTGTTACTTGGTAAATCGCATGCCATCCACCATTCTTGGAGAGAAGAGTCCCTTCTCTATTGCGTTTCCCGAGAAGGAACTCTTCACACTTACACCTCGTGTTTTTGGATCGGTAGCTTTTGTCCATGACTTTACTCCTGGCCATGACAAGCTCTCACCTAGAGCTGTCAAACGTGTCTTTGTTGGTTATTCTCGTACCCAAAAAGAGTATAGTTTTTTTGATCCTGTTGGGAGAAAATACTATGTCAGCGCTGATGTTACTTTTTTTGAATCTATTATGTATCTCTCCTACATGTGAGAGGTTGTCTAATATTGGATCCAGAGAAGATGTTGTGGTTCCTCCACCTCCATCTGCTCCTTTTAATGTCCCACGGTCTTCACCACCTAGACCACCGCTCCCACCGCCACCTCCACCCAAAGAGTCTACTTTCTTACCCCATGTTTATACTCGCAGGTCTTCTACTCGCCCCTCTGCTCATGCGCCTACCACATCATCCACCATGCCTCAGGTATGTCAGGAACATATTTTTTCTACTGATGGCACTTGAGATTTTATTGATGAACAGGAAGAGTTAATTCCAGAGGATGGTGAGGCTGATGACCTGGAGATACCGATTGCTCTAAGGAAACCTCGTCGCCAATGTGCTACTTACCCAATGGCTGCACATGTTTCCTTGGATCATATGTCAGAGGACTACAAGAAGTTTATAGTGGGACTATCTGCTGTTACTATCCCATGGACGTATTAGGAGGCGCTCCAGGACAGTAGGTGGCGCCTTGCTATGGAAGAAGAGATGCCGGCTCTGCGATCACGTGGCACATGGAGCATTGTTTCACCTCCAACAGGAGCATCTATTGTGAGCTGCAAATGGATATTCACGGTCAAGCAAAGGGCCGATGGCAGTGTCGACCGATTCAAAGCAAGGCTTGTGGCTCGGAGGTTCACCCAAACCTATGGGGTGGATTATCATGACACATTTTCTCCAGTAGCAAGACATTCAACACTACGCATTCTGCTATCTGTTGTCGTTTCCAGGGACTGGCCTCTGTATCAACTTGATGTCAAGAATGTCTTTCTCTATGGGGATCTCCAGGAGGAAGTATATATGCAACAACCACCATGATTTGCTATTGAGGGGGAGTCTCAGAAGGTGTGCCGCCTTTACAAGGCGATTTATGGCCTGAAGCAGAGTCCGAGAGCTTGGTATCAAAAGCTATCGGAGTTGATAGAGAAAAAGGGGTTCGTGCGGTCTACTGCGGATCACTCGTTATTTGTACAAAGGACACCTAGAGGTACCGTGGCTATTCTTGTTTATGTGGATGATATTGTCATTGTAGGAGACGATGAGCAGGGTATTCTTACCGCCAAGGAGTTCCTTGATCAACAGTTTGTGACTAAGGATCTTGGCAATCTTCGCTACTTTCTTGGATTAGAGTTCGCCAGGAATCAACGTGGACTTGTGATGAATCAAAGGAAATTTGTGATGGACCTCCTATCTGAGACAGGTATGATAGGGTGCAAACCTGCTTCTACTCCTATGGATGCAAGCATGAGATTGTATGATGAGGACACCAAAGAAATTGATAGGAGGAGATATAGAGAGCTTGTTGGGAAGCTCCTATACGCCACCATTACCAGGCCGGATATTGCTTTTGCAGTTAGCAAAGTCAGGCAGTTCATGGAGCAACCCAGGAAGGTACATATGGATGCCGTACACATGATCTTGAGGTATTTGAAGACTTCACCTGCCTTTGGCCTTATGTTCAGTAGGGATGCATCGCTCGAGGTGACAGGATGTGCAGATGCAGACTATGTTGGTTGTCTCAGGGACAGAAAGTCGACTTCTGATTTTGCTATCTTTATAGGTAGTTCACTTGTTTCATGGAAAAGCAAGAAGCAGACTGTGGTGGCCAGATCTAGTGCTGATTCTGAATACAAGGCTATGGCACAAGGATGTACAGAAATGATGTGGGTCAGATCTTTATTAGCCGACCTTACTGTTGAGGTGTCTCTTCCTATGAAGCTTTTATGTGATAATCAAACAGCTTTATTTATAGCAAATAACCCTGCTTTCATGAGCGGACAAAACATATCGAGGTGGATTTTCACTACACTAGAGACATGATCCAGAAAAGCCTTATATCCACCTCTCATATTTCCACAGGAGATCAGACTGCAGATTTCTTCACGAAGGCACTGACCAGAGGTCCATTTCAGAGATGCTATTCCAGGCTGAGCATGCTTGATATTTATGCTCCAGCTTGAGGGGGAGTGTTGAGATGTTTTTTTATCACCGTATTATATTTACATGTTATGTTTTCTTTGGGTATCACTTTTGTAATTAACCCATGGCTCTTCCCCTATATAAGAGAGCCCTGGGATCTCTTTTATGTTATGAATAAAATTTCTCTCAACACAAACAATTACAAAGTAAGTTATCTTATACCTTAAATGCTTAAAAAATAAAGTTGAATTTCCCAACTAAATTGTCTACTATTGTTTAGTCCTTCAACAGTGAACTATCCAACTAAAAATTAAATATTGACTTCACAGCACTACCTACTTATCGAGAAAAGTACCGATTTCATACTCTTTTTCCATAGATAGGTTTAGTGTTTCATTGATTTAATAACTTCATCCGTGGTTTAATAAAGGGTTACATTTGTAACCTTACCTTTTATGTTATTGTGTAAGTTGCAGATATGGGAAAGAAAGACCAAAGTGTGTTACTGTGTAATAACTTCATCCCTGTAGGCTGTATTGCACTTTTGGACAATATATTGCAATAGTTTGTGTTGTGATTTATATCAGTATAATTTGCATTATTTTTACCTTTACTTTCCCAAAAAGTGAGGCTTACGCCTCGATCGCCTTGAGGCTTATGCCTTGCCTCACATTTTAGGAAAACGCCTCGGTCCGTCTCACGCTTTTTTAAACCTTGATCGTACCATATGGGGACTGCTTAGTCGTGAAGATCTATCTGCATGCAACCTTGCTCACATCATGAGAGCAAGACAAGCATCCATGTCCCCTTGGATGTAAGAGCATACATCTCCTCATCCATGGTCCTTCTTAAATCTTGGTCCTGCAAGGCTGCAATGCATCATGATGATTACAAGGAATAGTGATAGCCATCGTGACATCCGTAAAATGTCTCACCACTAGAGAGTCTGTTATTATAAGTAAAAGATGAGATAAAATGCAAAGTACGTTGCCTCTTTGGTCATCGTAGTGCTATAGGGAGATAAGGTAGAGCATCGGGCAATGATGGAAACACTTGAAGAAGGCATATCCTTGTGTAAATATGGAACAAGTAGTGGAACATAATCAAAGTGACTATTATGCTTTTTTTATAGACAATAGGTGGTGGTAACCAATGTTTAAATATGCATGAGGCAGTTCGACGCGTTTTCCTAAAAAGCGAGGCGAGGCGTAAGCTTCGAGGCGATCGAGGCACAAGCCTCACTTTTTGGAAAGAAAAAGTAAAAATAATGTAAATTATTCTGGTATAAATTACAACACAAATTATTACAACATATTGTCCATAAGTTTAATACAAGGATGGAGTTATTACACAATAACACACTTTGGCTTTTATTTCCCATGATTGCAATTTACAAAATAACACAAAAAAGTAAGGGTACAAATGTAACCCTTAATTAAACTAAGAATGAACTCATTAAATCAATGAATCACTCATTAAATCAATGAATCACTCAACTTATCTGGAAAAAAGAGTATGAAATCAATACTTTTCTCGATAAATAGGTAGTGTTGAGAAGTCAATTTTTAGTTTTTAGTTGGATAGTTCACTGAAGGACTAAACAATAACATACATGTCAGTTGAAAAATTCAACTTTAATTTTTAATCATTTAAGGTCTAAAATAACTTACTTTGTAATTGTTTGTGAAAAAATTATGGATAAAAATGTTAGAAAATGGCTACTAGTTATGATAAATCAACCTCTGGCTTCTAAAATAAGCCCCTCCACCCCCTTATAGCAACAATTGACAACTGTTATCAAGGGGTTAGTAACCAAATGGATAGAACACAAAAAAATCCCTCAAAAAAATGAAAACCCTAAAATAAGCAAAATACATGTTGTGGAGACGACACCACTTCTCGGTGGAGCTTGTGGTAGCCTTGGTCACATGAAAAGGAGCATGCGGTGGCTCCGATCACCATCGATGGGGTTGGGGGGTGGCACCGCCCTTCTTCTTCGAGTTTTAGAGCTCTTCCGCCTGGGCGATGGTGTTTCCTGGGTGATGGGATTTCAAATAGTAAGAAACCCCTTCGGTTTCTATTTTGGGAATAAGTGGGGTCACGTGCTTTGCATGTAACTGGAAAAATAAAAAGAAGGGCAACTCTAGTGAGGCTTACACCTTTGCCTCGAATGCCTTACGCCTCGAGCGCCTCAGGTAAAGCTGAGGCATACGACCCACCGACCAGACCCGAGGCGTGCACCTCAGGATGCTTTTGGCACACCTCACCTCGAGGCGCACGCCTTTGCACCTCAAGGCACCGCTTTTAAAATCATGGTGGTAACTCCAAGGGTATGTCATTAACAGATTGCGTGAAGTAGCTAGTCTGTTTAAAAAATGTGACATTAGCAGAAATATAGTATTGGTGGCCCACCAGATTATAGCACCTGTACGCCTTTTGGGTGCGAGAATACACAAGAAAAACACATTTAATGGCACATGCATATAGTTTATCTGCAGTATGGAAATTATGAACAAATGTAGTGCAACCTAAAACACGTTGTGGTAAAGGAAAGGGTATCTCATCATGATAAAGTAGGGAGAATGGAGTAGTTCCTTTAAGAATAGACGACAATACCTGTTTATAAGGTGAACAACAGTAAGGACGGTATCCGCCAGACTGGGTACCATTGTCTCCAGGCATCCCAACCTTAAGGTCTTCTCATTGCCTTAAGGTCATAGTGTAAGGTCCCATACAGATCAAGATTACAGACTATCCACGAAGCTTGGGTATTCATATCTAATGAGAATCATTAGAATTTATTTCTTTGTGAAAATAAGTTACCTATTTGCTTCTTTTGCACACTTTTAGTACCTTAGATGAAAATTTTTATCGTACCGAGCAACTTTGCTCATACCGTACTATTGCATTGGATTTTGCAGGTTCTCAGAAGCAGCCGTATCAGTAAGCGGCTTGGAGCTACTTTTTTTTGGGTGCAACACAGTTCTTTCATTATACAATACTTCTTGTTGCTTTTAGTGCTTACTTTACTTGTGGCATTTTAAGAGACATGAGATGTACAATTTATGTATGAACACACTTTTTGATGAATACATGTAATATCTTTGTGGACATGGATTGTAATTAACAAATGATGAACATGCTATGAATGGAAAATAATTTTAAATTCAAGTCTTCTTTTGTGCTGCTTCCTCGTGCTTATAATTATATCATGTTTTTCGAATGTGGAATGTGTGTGCATGGAAATCGGTTTGTCGAGTACCTGGATCCTAAGGAAACGTTCGTCACAGATTGATATCAGAGCAGTTGTACTCCATTCCATAACACACATATCATTCCTCGTTGGTGTTCAAAATACTGGATAGTGTTTGAGAGTCTTCTGACCCAACACGAATCATACAGAGAATAACATATTTTATATCCATGTCCATATGTCTCTCTTAAGTAAAGCAAGTATTAATACTCCGTTTCTTTATGCAGAATCATGCCGCCTCGTATGGATCCGGATGTGGCACAACAGTTAACCTTCCTTGTATAGGCAGTACATGGCATCCAGCAACGCCAAGAGGCGATCGAGCATCGACTACAACACCAGAACGATTCTACTACTGTCCCTCTCACGACGAGGAAGAGAGCATCAATTTGTTGTTCTCTCTAGAGCTTGAGCAAATGGAGAACGTCAATGCTTTGCAGAAGCATCAAAGCACCTATGTAGCATATCAACGGACGGTGCAAAGGTTTTGATGATGATCCACATGCCTGAGGAGGTCGGTCACAGTTGTCTCCACCCCAGCCTAGTAGAGAAACACGTCGGGACTTCTCTCGATTCCGTAGAGTTCGCCGCCACCACCCGACAACGATGACACCAACAACTAGCATGCTTACACCATCCCCTACCTTGGGACATGCCGTGGTAGGCTGTGGTTCAGTTTCTTCCCGTCCCCCTACGTAGGCATAAAGTTGTAGACCTAGGGGCGACGGTTCTGCTTGTAAAGGAAATTTATCCCATGTAGACAGTCACACTTATTACCATTGCAGACAACCCCACTTATTACCATTGCAGACAACTGGGCCACTTCGAGGCCCAATGCCCATCGCGTGCCAACTGCTCAAGCATACAACAATATAGTGGAAGGCTACCTGGGCCTCCTGGACAGTTTCAGGGCCCGGGATTCGGACGTGGAGACGATGACTTTCATCGAGCCTCACATCAGGCATTCAACTCCGCGGGATCTAGCGCACAGTCACTTGAGCAGCTGAATGTAGTGATGCAGGAGCATGCTCATGCTTCTGGATCGGTTGTCAGAGGTATAATTTTAACCTATGAGATTGCTTTACATGCATTGTTTGACTCAAGCTCTACACATTCCTTCCTTGCACATAGTATGGTGCCCACATTGGGCAAGTCCGTGATAAGGGTTTCTTCCTCGTACTACATCAAGGGCACATGGGGCCTGTGTAAAAGCATGAAATGAAAAGTTGTATTCATCGTAGTCCTAAAGCTCTCTTATATAGGAGAAAAGCTCTATGGGTAAACTACATAAAGTGGACAGAAGAAAATGAACTATAAAATAAAGACAAAGAGATACAAATATCTCAACACCCCCCTCAAGCTAGAGCATGTATATATATCATGCTCAGCTTGGAACATCAATAATGAAAAGGACCTCTAGCAAGAGCTTTGGTAAATATATATGCAATCTGATCGCCTGAAGCAATATGAGAAGTGAAAATAAGTCCCCTCTGAATTAGATCACGAGTGTAATGGCAATCTACTTTGATGTGCTTAGTTCTTTCATGGAAGGTTGGACTATTAGCTATGAATAGAGCGACTTGGTTATCAAATTTGAGGTGCGTAGGAAGAGGCACCTCAATAGTTAGGTCAGTCAAGACAGATCTGACCCACATCATTTCCGTGCTCCCTTGGTCCATAGCTCTATACTCTCATTCGGTGCTAGATCTAGCCACAACTGTCTGTTTCTTACTCTTCCATGAAACCAACAAGCTAGCTACAAACACAATGAAGCATGATGTGGACTTTCTGTCCTTGGGGCACCCGGCATAATCTGCATCATCACATCTAGTAAATGTGAGAGACGTGTCTCTTCTGAACAGAAGTCCTGCACCTGGAGAAGACTTCAGATATCTCATAATCATGTTAAGTGCATCCATATGAACTGGCCTGGGTTGTTCCATAAACTGGCTGACTCTAATAACAACAAATGATATATCATGCATGGTGATAGTGACATATAACAACTTCCCTATTAGCTCTCTATATCGTCTCTTATCAACCTCCTTAGAGTCATCGTCATAGAGCTTAGCATTAGGATCCATTGGAGTAGTGGCAAGTCTACATCCTATCATGCCCGTCTCAGTTAGAAGATCAGTGACGTACTTCCTTTGCTCATCACCATGCTGCGTTGATTTCTTGCAAATTCTAGACCAAGAAAGTAACGAAGATTGTCAAGATCCTTGGTCACAAACGGTTGTCCAAGAAAATCCTTAGCCTCCCGAATACCCTACTCATCATCGCCTGTAATAATGTCATCTACATAAACCAGAATAGCAATGATACCTCTATGGGTTCTCTTAACAAAACGAGAGTGATCAACAATAGATCTGACGAACCCCTGTTGTTCAATCAACTCTGAGAGCTTCTGAAACCAAGCCCTCAAACTCTACTTAAGGTCATAAATGACCTTGTGAAGTCTGCACACCATATGAAACTCCCCCTCAGCAGCAAACCCTGGAGGCTGCTGCATATAGACTTTTTCCTACAGGTCACCATACAAGAATGCATTCTTGACGTCTAGCTGAAATAGAGGCCAATCATGTACCACGACATAATTGTGAATCTTCAGCGTAGAATGATGAGCAACTGGTGAAAATGTATCCTAATAATCCATCCCATAAGTTTGGGTGAATCCACGAGAAACAAGTCTGGCCTTGTACCTGTCCACAGTACCATCCGCACGTTATTTCACTGTAAGCACCCATTTGCTACCAACAACAGATGCACCAGTGGGAGCATGTAAAATACTCGAGTTCCTCAATACTGTAATGCAACCATCTCCTCCTCCATAGCCAGACATTATTGACTAATTTGTAATGCCTCCTAATATGACTGTGGTATCTCCACGGCAGACAGACCCACAACAAACCTCTGCAACTCATCTGAGAGACATGTAAGAGAAACATGCGAAGTAAGAGGATACACAGTGCTTGTACGCCTATGCTTTCGTAAGGCAATGAGAACATCAAGGTCTTCAACTTCCTCAGTGGTTGAGACTGGAATATCTGAGGCCTCCTGCTCATCACGTTGTGAATACAAATCACCAGTGCCATCAGTAGAAATCAAGTGCTCAGAACATACCTGGAGCGTGCTGGATAATGGAGGAGGCACATGAGCACGAGGTCGGCGCTGGTAAACCTGCGGAAATGAACTAGGTGCGACATGTGGTGGTAGTGGCGGCGGCGACGACGACGACGACGGTGATGATGAAGGTGGTGAGAAAGTGGAGCCTGGAGTAGACAAAATCAGAGGTAGTGGCATAAATACCTCTTCTCCAGACTCTGAAGGAATCAGCTTGTCTTCTGTAGGGGAGAAAAACATAATAGACTCAAAGAAAGTGACATCCACACTAGCATAATACTTTCTTCGAATAGGGTCAAAACAACGGTATCCTCTTTGAGTCCTGTAATACCTCACAAAAACACACTTGACAGCTCTAGGAGAGAGCTTGTCATGACCTGCAGACGTATGATGGATAAAAGCAACGGACCCAAAAACAGGATTGAGAAAGAAAAGATCTTTCTTGGGAAACACAATCAAGAACGAGATCTTCTCCCCCTAGCACAAACGAGGGTATACGATTCACCAGGTAGCAAGCAGTTAGAATTGCATCCCCCCAGTATGAATGAGGAGTACGGCTCTGGATCAAGAGAGTCCTGGTAACATCCAAAAGGTGGCGATGTTTACGTTCAACCACCTCATTCCGCTGAGAAGTATAAGCACATTAGGTTTGATGAACAATACCAAGAGTTTTGAGAAACTGTGAGAGCTGAATGCTACAAAATTCTAGCATATTATCGGAACGAATATACTTAACATTTGCAGAGAAAACAACCCTTATTTCATGAATGAAAGACTGAATAATAGGACCCGCATCAGACTTCTTTTTAAGAAGGAAAATCCAAGACAATATTGAAAAATCATCCACAACAACAAGATAAAACCTGTCCTTGATGGTATGAGACACGATTTGGACCCCAAATATCAAGATGAATTAACTCAAAAATATTATGACTACTTCGACTCTGACGACTATAGAAGGCAGACCGGTGATGCTTCCTGAGCTGGCAGGCCTCGCATTGAAAGGTAGAACGAGGTGAAATATGAGGAAGTACATGACACATCTTCTGCAGAGGAAGATGACCAAACCGGAGATGCCATACATAGAGAGAGAGAGACTGATCCAGTATGAAGAGATGAAGCACCAACATTTGGAGATTGAACCAGTTTATAGAGACCTCCTTGCTCACTGTCAGATCCAATCACCCTGCCCGTAAGAATGTTCTGAAATACGAGATATGATGGGTCAAATATGGCACGACAATGTGAATTCTTGGTGATTTGACTAATGAACAATAAATTCATGGAAAAATTAGGAGCATAAAGAACATTCTGAAGTCGCATTGCTGAAGTTAACTGCACCTCCCCCTGACCAGTGACGGGAGAGTGTGTCCCATTTGCTATTGTTACCGATCTACCTGGCTGAATTGATCTGTATGTACTAAACTGTCCTCTGTCACCACAAAGATGATGTAAAGCTCCCGAGTGCATAATCCATTTTGACAAATCTGCCCTGTAATAGCTAAGAGCATATGCTGTACATGATATGGATGCTGATGCTGAGGCGGCTATCTCTGAGGATTCTGAAGGAGAGCTGGTCGACCCGGGAGCATGCATAATCTCTCTGAGCTGTGCTACAAGCTCATCGAATCTTTGATCATATGCAGGTAATGGACTACCAACTTGCTGAGTCTGCTCTGCAACCCGTGCTGAAGCAGGAAAGCCATGCTTAGAGTAGCATATCTCCTCGGAGTGGCCTGGCCTATGGCAGTAAGTGCATGGCTGACATGGTCGACTATCCCCTCCCTTACCATGGTTACCACGGCCATGATATTTTGTAGGCCTGTAAGGCTCCCTCTACCATGTGATGCAACCATAGCTGAAGAGGTCTGAGACTGCCGAATTCCACCGCAGGAAGATATAGAGAGCCTGCTCAGTCTGCGATATGCCTCTTCCATTGGAGGTATGGTGACATCTGTAAGAATCTGCGATCGAGCAGCATCATACTCAGGGTCAAGAGCTGCTAGAAAACTCCAGTCATCACCGAATCTCTGTACGTCTTGAGCTGTTCTGGTGCAACAGTCAAGGGAATGAAACTATGAAACTTCTCAAACACACCCCTTAGAGAAGTGTAATATGGAGAGAATGACCATTCTGCTTCGATATGAAGATATCATGCTGAAGTTGCAGTATCTTCGGCTCGTTTTTCGCCATAGAGTATGTAGCTGCGAGAATATCCCACATAGTCTTTGCAGTAGGCTGACTCAGAATATCATTAGCTATCTCCATTGGCAGAGTCCCAGATTGCCACGAGGTATTAACCCCGGTCTTGTCGCTTGGTTCATCCTGCTTGAGGATGTGCTTTTTGCCATTACACTGCATTAGGCTCATGAATTGCATAGCCAATAATTCATAATTTGTTCCATCCATCTTAACAATGGGTGCTGGACCTTTGAAGGCACCCATGGATGAAACATCGTCTTTTGAATTGACTATGTTGTCTGACATGTGACAACATTAACAAAGACCGAGGTTGTAGACAAGAATAACTATGTCTACACAAGCATGTGGGAAGATGGTTGTGGGTATAAACTCATACTACAACCTCTTCCATCTGTTGGAAGCCTCTCTAGGTATTTAGGGTGATTTTAGATTATTAAATCACATCCTAGAGACCAAAAATCAGATCGAACAGAAATCAAATCACCTGTTCAGAGCGATTTTCAAACCGTGGATGACATCAAATGAGGAGCCGCAAGCGGCTACACAACCCTAGGCTGTTGGTGGCGACGACAGCAACAACTAGGCTGTTGTTGCTGCTGCTAGGTGGTCTTCGAGCGGCAACAACGGCAACTCTTGGCTGCTCGACGACGGGGCTGTTGCTGCTCTACCCGAAGGACGCACCTGAGGCGACAGTGGTGGCTAGCCAAGGGTCACATTAGGGCTTTTGGTAAGGCGGGGAATCTAGGGCACATGCTTCGGTCTAGGACTGTTACTCTGATACCATGTGGAAAGGCGTGAAATGAAAAGTTGTATTCATCGTAGCCCTATAGCTCTCTTATATAGGAGAAAAGCTCTTTGGGGAAATTACATAAAGTGGACAGAAGAAATATGAAATATAAAATAAAGATAGAGAGTACAAATATCTCAACAAGGCCAAGTGTTTATCATCCGCCAGGCAGTGGAGGATGTAGTTGTGCAGATAGGTAGGCACGATATGCCCGCTTTCCTACTTTTGATTCAACTAGAGGATTTTGACATTATTTTAGGCATGGATTGGCTGGAGAGGCACTACGCGTGCTTGGACCGTTTCGGGAAGACAACGGTCATCCATTTACTTGGAGTGCTTCCATTTCAGTTTGACGGAAGTACTTTTGAAGCGGGACTGAGTGCATCTCTGTCTTGAGAGCATATCGGTTTCTCAGCCAAGGTTGTGTAGGCTACCTTGCCTTAGACTTAGTTGCGCAGGATCAGATGATCGATGACGTTAGAGTTGTGCGTGAGTTTCCTGATGTGTTTCCAGATGACTTGCCTGGGCTACCATATGTGAGGAAGATAGAGTTCGAGATCATACTATTGCCAGACGCACAGTCGATCTCTATCCCTCCATATAGGTTGGCATATGCTGAGCTCAAGGATCTCAAAGTGTAGTTACAAGAGCTGTTGGAGAAGGGATTCATCCGCCTAAGTGTACCACCATGGGGGCACCAGTTCTCTTCATGAAGAAAAAGGATGGATCCTTGAGGCTATGCATAGATTTCATGCGACTGAACAAGAGAACGGTCAAGAACCGTTATCCACTCCCATAGATTGATGATGTCTTTCATAAGTTACATGTGCCTCAACATTTACTCTTGAATGACATGGTTCACTGCATTATGCAGAATGGTGGTTTCATAAGAGATGATGTACTTAATATGTTTGAGTACATATCTGAACCAAAATCTTTAAGTTAAGATGGATGTAGATATGATGAGTGTCATCATTCTACTATCTCTACTCAAGTCTTTCATGAAGCTTCTCTACTATGGAGTTACTATGAAACCACATGACAACCTTAAGCCCACAATGGCTCAAAGAATGAGATATGTACTCTGGAGTTCCTATGGTACACATGAAAACTTCGAGCTGAAAATAAGATGCGTATGGGGAACTCTCAAACAAATGAACGCACATATGTGCGCCTTGAACTGTAGACTTTGAAATTATCTGTACAGTATGAGTTTGACAATATGTAGAGTATGACATCTGACCTATAGAACTCTACATAATACTCTCCCGTTTTCCCATATTTCAGAAAAGATGGCATCGACCAAGTTGGGAAAAGAACTGAATATGGGAAAAAACAAATCTCAAATGATTTTTTTCCAGCTATTTCCTCTTTTTTTTTTTTTTAAAATAGCCGTATCTTTTCTTTCTCAAAATTTTCAACGTACGTCCTCTCTTTTTTTGTACACTAGCTTTTCCCCCTTAAAACTCACAGCCAAACTTAGGCCAAAGATACATATCAACCTAATTGGGCTTACAAAAGCGGGCCTCTCTCTCTCTCTTTACTTTGATCCTTCTCCTTTTTTAATACTGTAGCAGCGCCCGATTGGGCATGAAATAACCCTCTTCTTTTGTAAAACTGCACTCTATTTGGAGGCCATCAGAAATATGTCCAATAGAGATCAACTACTGTAGCTCATTAAGGCATGAAATATAAACTTGTTTCCTTTTTTTAATGCGATGGTCATGCCCAACTTTATCGTGCCTTCTTTGTTTGAATCATCCTCTCCCAGCCATTTCCCTTGAGTACAGAAAGCAGTCCACGGGCCATAAAAATCTTGGCCAGAAAAATAAAGTTGTATGAGCTTTTATCCTTCGGAAGAAGCACAACTGGGCCCAAATATGACCCATTATTTTTCCCTTTAAGGGCACATAACAATGCCTCTCTTAATAGGATTCCATCGAAGAACTTGGTGGGGAGAACAAGAACCCATTGCGTGATAAAAGAGGGGATTCGAGGAGCCCATGACATGATAAAAGATGGGATTAGGTTTAGAAGAACCCATCATCCTGCTGTTGTTGTCGTTTCGCTCCCTCGCTGCGAATAAGCACCAGCAATCATGCCCTAGGAATCAACGAGCCATCTGCTCATTCTCGGGTTCGTTCAACCCATCTTCAGTGCCACATGGAGCTGCTTGTTGCCAAGGTTCAAGAAAGTGGTATGCGTTCGGACATGCCATTGAATAATGATTAAGCAGGATGTATGGGGCGTATACGGAGTATATGTGTTTCTACGCGGTTTCCTATATTTATATTTAAAAATAAAAAATATCTACAAAAGTGACTACAACTGAACTGAATTATAAATAAATGTGGTTCAACAGAAGATATAAGAAAAGTGACATTCATGTAGAGCTCAAAACAATCTCTATCAATCAAATATTAATACTTCAATAGAAAAGTTACGACTCATAATAAATGACAATCACCAAAATATGCAAGTATCCTAGAGAAAACCAAAATCTCAATTAGTAAAGAGAGTCACAGAACTACAGACCTAAATTCAAAAACAGACCTAAATTCACACTAAACATTGTTATTAAATTTATACCAATTTCAATGTACTACAGATCTAATCATATCTTAAATTCTTTCAAAAAATCATTTAACAGACCTGGGTTGAATGTTAACATTTTATACTGGAAAACAATACTATACAGACCTAATCATATCTTAAATTCTTTAAAAAACAATAATTCAGCAGACCTAAGTTGAATGTTAGCATAAACAATTTGTACTTGGAAATAATACAATACAATACAGATCTAATCATATCTTAAATTCTTTCAAAAAAATAATCATTCAACAAATCCGTGTTGAATGTTAGCACAAACATTTTCTACTTGGAAAAAATACGGTATAGTACAATTCAGTTACATCGATCATTTTATATGCTTAAACATTGTTAGTAAGCATGGACTAAGAGAAATAATCATTCAACAAACCTAAGTTGGCTAAATATAAAAAATAGGCTGAAATACGAGAAAAAGAGGTATCTAGGGTTACCTCACGGAGCTTTAGCCGATCATGGTTGAGCTTCGCGTGACCATGGTGGAGCTGGAGGCTGAAGAGCCTCGTACGGAGGAGCATGAGGTGGAGGAGCTTCATAAGGAGAAGCTGGAGGCTGAGGAGCTTCACACGGAGGAGCTGGAGGCCGAGGAGCTTCACACAGAGGTGGAGGGCTTCTAGGCGGTGGTGGAGGCACATGTTGGGCAATGCGAAGGGCTCGAGATCGAGAGCTTGCAACCCTATCAAGGGTTCCGGAGGAGAAATGTGATGCAATCGGTTCACCTAAACCCTAAACTCGTATCCATATCTTAAGCATGGAAGGTCGTATCCCGATATATCGGCGATATATCGGCGATATATCGGTATCAACATGTGATAACCGCCCCGCACCCTATGTTAATTCGGTCAAATTAATGTCCAAATTAATTATAAGTCGTTCGTTGTAGTCGGATACGAGAGGCTAGTCAAAAACCACTATTAATTACGGTCAAGTTAATTTCAAGCGGCAGATATATTTTTTTACTTGGTGGAAGTCCAAGGTCGAACTCAGGGAGGCATCTGTCTCCTTAGGTAGATTTTAAGCAAATATCAAGTGTGTGATTATCGAGGAGTAATTTTTTTGTTTTTTTATTTTCGATGCAGATACATGCAACCAGCAGGCCAATATAAAGTTCAATTCAATCAGGATATCAAATGAAAGTCCAAAAATTCTAAAAATTGGCCAGATGATTAATCATGATGAAAATGATCTACCCTAATTTTTTTAGAATTTTTAGACACTAAATGAATTTAGTGTGAATTAAATATACAGACAGGGTGATTTTCACTATTTAATTTTTAATAAATAACAAATCAGAATTTTTTCAAGAAATAAAATTATCCTAGATAGATCTAATGATAAGGAATCCAGGAAAATTGTCAGATCTCAATTTCAATGTGAAATGAATTAATTAAAATTAAAATAAGAAAATCACTCAACAATTTATTTAGGCCTCGATATGTGTGCAAATGACATGAATTTTTTTAAGCATGTTAAGATTACTGTCCTTAAGCTACTGCGAATTTTTGAGGATTTTTGGAATCACAGAGAATTAACTATAAATTAAAAGGTGTCACTGGACAAAATATTTCACAAATCTACCAATTAATTCATTAATAATTCCACTGAAATTTCAAAAATGTGACACGTGGCTCAATAGACAGAGGACAAGTTTCTCAACAAAATGCAATTTTTAGAATTGAAAAATGATGTAAAATGCAGCCTATGGATGCGTGCAAACACAGGGGTGTAAATGCAATACAGGAAAATAAAAATACATAAAGCAAATATGCTGACAGGGACTAAAATGCAATTACCTATTATGCTGGGGACTCAAGTGCAATTTCTCCACCAGGCACGTGCTCCTCACGTGGGTTCAGCTTCGCAGGGACCTTTTTGCAATATTTGAAAGCTTCAGGGGCCTCTGTGTAAATTGCCCAGGCCGCACGTGCTCCTCACGTGGGCGGCCTAGGTTCGGATGGCTGCGGAGGCTCGGGGCTAGGCTCGGTCGCTTCTGGAGGTCTGGAGTGAGGCTCGAACGATCCGCGCCTAGGCTCGGGGAAGAAGCTCGGGCCGAAACCGCGTGTCAAGCTGGGGACCCTCGGATCGAGCTTGATCCGATGGATGGCGATGAAGACGCGTGGCGTGCCCTCCGGCCGTTAGATCTATGCTGATCCAACGGCTACTGGGCTCGATGGAGATGGCGACGTGGCTGAAGATCCGCCGTTGGATCAGGAGGGATATCAACGGCTGAGAGCTGCTGCGGGGGAGAGACGCGTGTCGTGCTAGGCGCCGTTGGATCTAAGGGATCCAACGTCTCCTGTAGAGCCCAGCTAAGAGGCGACGTGGCTCGCTGGGGGCCGTTCGATCGATGTGATCGGACGGCAACTGGACGTCTCCTCCGATGGTCCTCCGCCGCCTGCGGAGGAGATGGCGGGGCTCCGGCGTAGTCGCCTTTGCTCCGCCCGTCCTTCCTCGTGTCGCTGAAGCTCTCCGACTTGTCGGAGATATCCCAGAAGACTCGTGGTGTGGCGGCGAAGATCCTGGTGGTCTCAGGAGCGGCGGAGGGTGGTCTGAAGTCGATGGCGATGAAGCTCGAAGTTGGCTCCGGCGAACTTCCGTTCAATGAGCAGAGGGGTACCTGCAGGTGTTAGAGGTAGAGCCGGAGCTCGTGCGTGCACTTGTGAAGGTGGTTGGTTGTCTGGCGAGGCCAAAGGTAGACGGAGGTGGTCTGACGAAGGAGCTCCAGCCAAGTGGCGAAGCTGGAGATCGAGGTACGGCGATATGCGTCGTCGGAGGTCGTGAAGGCTACCGCGAAGATGGGAGCTTCGACGCGAAGCTCGGCGGGATGGGATGGAGGCATGAAGATGACCGGAAGCGGAGAATAAAATGCGAGAAAATCGAAGAAGAAATGAAGGACAGATCGGAGAGGGATGGAGGTGTCACCTGGGTATTGGAACTCCTTCTTGGGTTCCAGGTCGTCGCTCGAAAGGCCGGTGGTTCCTTGAGCTCAAGCAGCGGCTCGTCGGAGGAGGGCTGCGACTCGGCGGAGGCCGAGGATCTCGCCGGAGAAGACGGACGTCTTTGCTCGATGAAACTCTCAATTCCTGTCACTATCTGGAAGCTCAGAGCTCGGGGCGTCTCTCACGAGGGGCGGATGGGTGCGACGATGGCCGGAGAGGGGGGATTTATAGGTTGAAGGTCTCGGCCATGCTGTCGATGGAGCGAGGTTGACGGAGTTCGTGGGAGAGAGCTGGAGGTCGACGTGGGTGATGGAGTAGCTGACGAGGATAAGGGATGAGTGGGGCTCATCGTGGAGGTGGTGGTGATCGTCTGCGGTGGTCGAGGCGCTGCCAAGAATAGGAAGGGGGCGCCCCTCCCGCAAGGCAGAGAACGTGGGAGAGAGGGGCACCGAGGTAGGAGACGAAGTCTCCACCGTTGGATCTTGTGATCCAACGGTGGTGATCGAAGCGGGATGGAGCGGCTGGATTAGATCGCAAGCGAATCGATCAAGGGTTGCGATTGCGCCACGTGGTGCGAGGGGAATAAGGCAGAAATGAACGGTGCAGATGAAAGGCTGGGGCACGATCTGACGGTGGGAATAAAGAGAAGATCGAGCGGTTTGGATGAAGGGATCGAAGGCGTGATCAGGCGATTCTCAAAGCGCCACGTGGCGTGCTCAGCTTGCGGCGCAAACGGAGGGCGGTGATGGAAAGCTGAGGTTGATCGAAGGGCTGAGGGGCGCCAAAGGAAGAAGCGGCTAAGATGGACGATCAGGGATGCGATCTAGCGGTGTACACGCCGCCACGTGGCGAGCTTTGGTGAGGGCACTAACGGGCGGTTAGGATCGGAGATGGAGATGATCGGATGGCTAAAAATCGAGGCGTACGTTGAGGCAGCTAAGCCGTTGGATCTAGAGGGTAATCCAACGGCTGTAGCTGAGGGCGGATGAGGCAAGGGCAGCAGGCTACGTGGTGCAACCAGAGGGCGCCACGTGGCCTGCTGTGATTGGTTGAAGAGGAAATTGAGTATAGAACGAGAAGGGGACCGAATTTGGAAAAACTCCAAACATGAAAGTTGTAGATCTTGATGAGATCTACAAGTTTCATGTTGACCAAAGACGGAGATGAGGTCAAGTATGATACAAAAAATACAAAGATACAATTTATACATATATGTAGTACAAAGTGGCCCAAAAACCCAACTTTCTCATACGAGCTCCAAATTGGATGAAATTAGTCCCATTTTAAAGGTCTTTTAATGTGGAGTATTCTAAGAGTGAGTAGACCTATTTTGGAGTTTGTGTGAGGGTCCTATGTGTATTTTAGTGTACAGAGGTTCTAAGGCTTTATTGATTAATTTACAAGGGGAATTTTTGGCTTTCTTCCCTATATTATTAACTAAGGAGTACATATTATAAGGAAGAGGTTATTTTAGTAAGTGGGTATTTTACAAGGGATTTTGGCTTCTTATTTAAATGCAAATGGACTGCTAAAATGTATATGTATGCATGAATGCTATTTATGCATTATAAAGGGAAATATGCCTCTATTTACTCGGGAACAAGGCTCTATTTTTGACTTTTGAAGTGATGAATCACAGATTCATCAACCCCCTATACTTAAACCTTGCTCGTCCCCGAGCAACTAAATGAAATGCAAGAGTAAAATGATTTTGGGTTCCATACCAAGGTCATGAACAAAAGTTGAAAATGGAGCTTGACTCGACCTTTGGATTAGTTGTGTGGCGGAACCTTATTTGGACCTGAACTTAAGACCTAACAGACTTCAAGTTCCACAAGTCTTTTATTCAAGACTCCTCAATAGTCAGGTCAGAACAAATCCTCAGACGCAAATTTCTGATGACTATGATTCTTACTTGTACTGTGTAAGTGAAATGTAACTCTTCACATCAGAAATGGCTCGGAACCAGCCTCCTCTAACAAGGTAACTCAATAACCCGGTCCAGTAACTCTTTCCTCGAGGAGCGGGGTATTCCCTTCTAAGTTCAAGTGCGACCAACTCAAGAGGAGGGGGTAGAGAAAAGAATGGACGGTAGCCAGTGTAGCTACCTATCCCGGGATGCCCGACCAGTGTAGCCAAGTCATCCAGCTGCATTTTCTTTGCTAATATACATACTCCGACAGGTATTATTTTTTTACTTGGACCTGTCTGATTTTTTTGGAGTTCTTGCAAATTTTTTTTTGAAACTCTATACAAGGTGCAACATGTACATCAGGAGTTTTTCCTCTTGAGTCAGTAGACTATCCCTCTTTTGAAGCATTATTGCAACCCACAACATCCCGTCCTTAGATTTCAACACCACCAGACTAGGTTGAGATGTACTACCCTCCCTAGAGGAGGACGGATGTTTCCACCCGTGTGCTACCCCAAGCTAAAGGATTCTACCTCCTCACCACCTCATCAATAAAGAGCTATGTGCATAGTGCTTGTCCAAGTTAGGTCATTATCTAAAAGAATCCTGCGTATGCACGAGATATTCTACTTAGACTAATCAAGATGACATGTGAACATAGACTTGCGGACTTAAAGAATTAAGTCACTTGACCTGAGAAATCTTAACTCCAGTTCCTATAAGGTTCCTTTGAAATTAGGTGGATTAAGATCAAATCAAGTCCATCCTCAATATCTACTCATAACTTGGTTCAGAACCCACTAGCTTTTCTCCTTGCATATGCAAGATATGCAGATGAGATGCAGATGTCATGCTATGTAAATGCAAGACTTTTTTTTTGATAAATGCAAGGATGATATGCAAGAGTAAATAAGAAGCCTATTTTCAATTTTCAAATTTTTTTTCTTTTTTTTTGGTATACCTCCTATTTTACAACAATTTACAAGAGTTTATAAGTATGATACAAGTTATACAAGTGTTATACAACAAGTATACAAATTTTTTTTTCGATTTTTACCCACCCATAATTATTGTAAAATATATACAAAAATACGCGAACATACGCGAAAGTACGAGCTATGGGTAAAGTATATATGTAATATATACACGCCCCCCTATACTTAGCGTATGCTATGTCCTCAGAGCACGAAAGCGACTAAAAAGACATAGCTCGGGCTAAGCGTAGGAGAGCTAAAATTACAAAAGTATAGAAGTCGTCTCGCCCCCCTATACTTAGGCTCTGGCAGCCTAAGTGTAGAAGAAGATCAAAAATGGGGGCGGACGAGGTTAAGAGGGAAAATGGATGAGTATATACAATGCGGGCATCGGTCCCCCCTATACTTAGGCTCAGGTCAGCCTAAGTATAGGACGGAAGTGAGTATGAGGACCAATGTGATCTGGAGAATGTACAAAGAACCGACTCAAGTGACTCCTCCCCCCTATACTTAGGATCTGGTCATCCTAAGTATAGTCCAAGATAGTGATGTAATGAGACGGGGATGAATTACTAGAGTCGCGGGAGAAAGGATAGGATGTACAAGAATGATGATATATACAGATGAGTCGGTCTGAATCTTTCGAGATGCTGCGGATGGTTGGAGTTCACTGCTGCAAGGTCTCATACGCGGCTCGAGATGTATCTGCTGTATCTGTCTCGCGCATGAATACAATCTCCTCAACATGGACTAACTGCTCATTGGATTCGACGAAGTGCTTCAACAGCTGTCCATTCACTAAAAATGTCGGTGCGTCATCTGCGAGATCTGAGATCTCGACACATCCACTATCATGCACCGTACGGACGACAAATGGGCCTGTCCACTTAGACTTCAGCTTGCCCTGGAAAATCTTCAGCCTAGCATTGAACAACCATACCTTCTGTCCAGGAACAAAGGTCTTTCGTCTGATATATCTATCATGCCAACGCTTCACCTTGTCCTTGTACACCAAACTGTTGTCGTATGCACGGTTTCTGACTTCTACAAGCTCATTCAGATCCATGTCTCTCTGCTTCTGACCCAGGTGTGTGTTCCAGTTGACCTTCTTGATTGCCCATTCTGATTTGTGCACTAACTCTGCTGGCAAGTGGCACGGCTTTCCGAATACCATTAGGAATGGGGAGGTGCCTAACGGTGTCTTGTAAGCCGTCCTATACGCCCAGAGGACTTGATCCAAGATCTGAGACCAGTCCTTCCTGTCCGGGCGGACAAGCTTTTGCAATATGGTTTTCACCTCCCTATTTGACACCTCAGCCATACCATTGGTTTGTGGGTGGTAAGGACTCGTGACACGGTGTTCGATGCCGTAGTCCTTCAGGAGTTTCTTCACCTCCCGATTCACAAAGTGGCTACCCCCGTCTGATATCATCATTTTGGGGATCCCGAACCTAGAGATTATGTGCTCTCTGATGAATTTACAGACAGTCCTGCTGTCTGCGGCTCGGGTCGGGATAGCCTCCACCCATCTGGACAGATAGTCTACCGCAAGAAGGATATATTCGAACCCGTGGCTGACAGGGAATGGGCCCATGAAATCGATGCCCCAGGCGTCAAAGACATCACAAATGATGACCGGCTGCATTGGCATCTCATCCTTGGAACCAAT
Source organism: Ottelia alismoides (assembly GCA_037367405.1). Classification (NCBI taxonomy): domain Eukaryota; kingdom Viridiplantae; phylum Streptophyta; class Magnoliopsida; order Alismatales; family Hydrocharitaceae; genus Ottelia; species Ottelia alismoides. The sequence continues at coordinate 212,390 of JAZKJV010010703.1, read as the reverse complement.
GGTTCCTCCCATTCTCTGGCAAACTGGGCACGACTTCGCGAAGGCGGTAGCATCGCGAAACAGAGTCGGCCAGTAGAAGCCACATTGAAGTACCTTTGATGCAGCACAAAATTAAAATATAGGGCATGATATTTTTATCCGTTAATTTTATTTACGCTTATTCGATTGTCGTATTTTTATTTAATTAAAGAGATCGCGTGTGATATCAATTTAGTTAGTTAGAGTCGATTAGAGATTTGAATTTATTTCAAATCAATTAGTTAGTTGGTTAGAGTCAATTATGATAAGTAGTTTTGAATTTGAATTTTGATTTCTATTTTTGTAATCTCATCCCTCCTATATAAAGGGATGACGGTCTATTATTTTAAAACGGTTCAGTTAATATGAAAATTTGAGATTCATCTCATTATCTCTCTCTCTCTCTCATTATTTCTCTCCCTCAACGTGTTCTTCACGTCTTTCATCTCCAAAATCCCGTGCAACCGGCGCGTTCTCCTCTCTCTTCCTCTCCTCTCTAAATTTCTCCACCAAACAACTATTTTTCACCGTTGCAATTTTTTAATTTGCATCATTTGGTATCAGAGCATGGAAACCGAATCGTTCCTACGATTCGACGATCCTATCGAGTATTGGCGTTTGCAACTCAATCTCAGTTGCAAATTTCGCGGTTCGCATGCTCGTACGCGGCAACGAATGTTCAGAAAGCGACTTATATCAAGCGTTAAGGTGCAAGCATGGCTGGACACAACATTCGATGAAGATTCATACGGCAACGGCAAAAATCAGATCAATGAAGCTGCTGTGCAACCTATTTTTGAGCAAAAAAACGAAGGTACTTTCATGCAAGATTAAGATTTTATTGATACAACTTCGATACAAAACGAAATCGAAGACTTGGGCCCCATATTTGATGAAGACCCTATAGAAGAAGCATGGGAAATCGTCGATCTGCTTGCTGTCCAGGAATATTCAGACCTACAATCGTTGGAAGAACCAATTCCAGTGCCACCCACGACTCCCTCCTGGGTCCCTGATGCAGCCCCCGCACCTCCGGCACCCCCAATCTCCCAGTTGCAGCCCCCTGCTGTCCTCCAAATTGCCACACTGCCTCTCCTACAACCCATCTCCGTCACCCCGGCAACCCTCCCAGCCCCAACACCCCCTCGGGCAGTCCTTGCGCCCCCAGCTACAACAGAAAATATTGAAACGCCCCCTTGGACAGCCCTATCAACGCAGATACACCGTCTTCGCCGTCTGCAGTGCCACCACCGCCCAATCTCGAGCTACAGCAGCCACTGCGCACGCACCAGGCGCAGTCATCAACACGCGTGCAAGCGGGGGTCGTCACACCTCATTCCTCGGTGCCGCCTGAGGTTCCCCTTTCCAACCCGCCGCCTATTGACCTCGTACTCCAGCAGCCGTCGCGCGTGTTTTGGGTACGGTCTGCACCACGCACGCGATTTAGGACCAACGCACCACCTTCCTCGGCGCCGCCCCAGGCCTCCCTGGCCATTGTGCTGTCGTCGCTCACGGCCTCCTGATCCAGACCACTGCCGCCACCACCTTTTATCCTGGAGGCATGAAACCCTAACAGAAGTTGGGGAGCTCCCTCCTGCCGAATCCCCTAAAATAAGGGATGAGAAAATTTGGATAAATTACAAGAAGGTCCCTCCTCACAAGAATTTTTACTTAAAGGGCCAAGTGAAGGTTAAGCTATGTTATAGAGGCATTTTAAGTGAAGGGGTAGAATATTTGCATCCATACCCCTCAGTGGAAAGAAACTACAAATGTAACATGGAAAAGGAGCAAAATTGCGGATTTTTGCTCAACCAATCCAGATAGGATTCTCCAACCGTCAGAACGAAGATCAAGCAATTCGTCAGGAGACGAATATTTTCAAGCGGAGGAGAATTGATGCAGCAAAAAAATAAAATATAGGGCATGATATTTTTATCCGTTAATTTTATTTACGCTTATTCGATTGTCGTATTTTTATTTAATTAAAGAGATCGCGTGTGATATCAATTTAGTTAGTTAGAGTCGATTAGAGATTTGAATTTATTTCAAATCAATTAGTTAGTTGGTTAGAGTCAATTATGATAAGTAGTTTTGAATTTGAATTTTGATTTCTATTTTTTTAATCTCATCCCTCCTATATAAAGGGATGACGGTCTATTATTTTAAAACGGTTCAGTTAATATGAAAATTTGAGACTCATCTCATTATCTCTCTCTCTCTCTCATTATTTCTCTCCCTCAATGTGTTCTTCACGTCTTTCATCTCCAAAATCCCGTGCAACCGGCGCATTCTCCTCTCTCTTCCTCTCCTCTCTAAATTTCTCCACCAAACAACTATTTTTCACCGTTGCAATTTTTTAATTTGCATCAACCTTCCATGCGGTCCTCTTCCCGGAGTGGTGTCCTCCTGCCTCCAAGCTGTGGCATAAATAAAGGACACTCTGGTGTTCCTCCTGAGGAATACACCGTCTCCAGACACATTCCGGTCCTTCAAAGAAAAGGATCGGATCCTCCCAATGGTAGTGTCTAGCGTCCGACTTTAGTCGGTTGATTTGGCTCTTGGGCCAATCTTCGGGAACTTTCTTGGAGACAAGATAATTCACGATATTGGCGTACCATGGGAGTGAGTCGATAACAAAAATCGACTCATCAGGGAAGGAGTCTCGAATTGGTGAAACCTCGGAAGTATTAAGATCTTCGAGACGAGAAAGATGATCGGCCACTACATTCTTCTTTCCAGGTTTATCACGGATGTCCAAATCAAACTCCTGGATAAGTAAAATCCATCGAAGAAGACGCGCCTTCGCGTCCTTCTTCGCCATCAAATACCGTAGTGCCGTGTGGTCAGTGAACACAGTTACCTTGGATCCGATTAGGTGAGATCTGAATTTGTTCAAGGCAAACACTACTGCAAGCATTTCCTTTTCCGTAACTGTATAGTTACGCTGAGCAGTATCAAGCACTTTGCTTGCGTAGTGAATTGCAAACGGGACGCCATCTCTTCTTTGTCCCAACACATCCCCAACAGCATAATCAGAGGCATCCGTCATGATCTCAAAGGGTAGAGACCAATCTGGGGCTTGTAGGATGGGTGCGTCCATAATCATTCCTTGTAAAAGCTTAAAGGCCTAAAGACATTTGTGATCTACAACAAACTTCATGTCTTTGCCTAAAAGCTCAGTTAGCGGTCGAGCAATCTTAGAGAAATCCTTAATAAACCTCCGATAAAATCCAACATGCCCGAGGAACGACTGCAACTGCTTTACGTTGGTTGGTGGCTGGAGTCGTCTGATCACGTCCACCTTGGCAGGGTCAACCTCCATTCCTCTCTTGAAGATGACATGCCCCAACACTATGCCCTCCGTCACCATGAAGTGACTTTTCTCCCAGGAGAGCACCAGATTAACCTCACATCTTTTGAGGACTCGGTCCAGATTCCTAAGACAGGAATCGAAAGAATCGCCGTGGACCGAGAAGTCATCCATGAAGACTTACAGGAATTCGCCGACCATTTCGACGAATACAGCAATCATGCACCTTTGGAAAGTACCTGGAGCATTGCATAGCCCAAAAGGCATGCGTTTGAAAGCATAGGTACCAAAGGGGCATGTAAACGTGGTCTCCTGGTCCTCTGGAGCTATGGCTACTTGATTGTAGCCCGAGAACCCATTTAAGAAGCAGAAGAACTCTTTCCCCGCTAGTCTCTCTAAGATCTGATCAATGAACGGTAGGGGGAAATGATCCTTCTTCGTTGCGGCATTCAGGCGTCTGTAATCTACACAGACGCGCCACGACGTGGGTACTCTCGTCACGATCTCCTCTCCATCCTCGTTGGTGGTCGTATGAATTCCCGACTTCTTCGGGACAACATGGATTGGGGCCACCCACTTAGAGTCGGAGATTGGGTAAATGAAACTCGCGTCGCACCATTTTTCTATCTCTTTCTTCACGACCTCTCGCAAGTTTGGATTCAACTGGCGTTGGAATTCACGAGAGGGTTTGGCTTCATTCTCCAAGTAAATATGGTGCGAACACAGAGCGGGATTTATCCCGTGGAGATCGGAAATGCTCCAGCCTATCGCCTTGCGGTTTTTCTCCAGGATCTCTAGCAAACGAGATTTCTGCTCCTCGGTCAATCGCGGACTGATGATGACCGGAAATTTCTTTTCTTGGCCCGCAAGGAAGGCATACTTTAAGGTTGTGGGTAAGGGTTTGAGCTCAGGGATAGTGTGATCGTCTAAGAAATCTGCCTCAATCTGATCTGGTTCAGTGTTGGAAGTGGCTGGATCGTTTTCTGTGATAGCTGCCACCAAGTTCGGCTCTGGAGTCGGATCGTCAAAGGTCTCCATACAATCGGCAAACGCCTCGTCCGACTCGTCATCCTCATCTTCCGATTGTCCTAGAGATGTAAGGACTGACAGGCCCAACTGGGCCTCTATGTCATCGAAGATGTAGGGCGATGCAGGTTCAGAGCTGTACTCGTTCCTGAGGATCTCGCAGACTGACTCATGCACTGGATCATCTTCGGAGGAGATGGACACATCGGTGCTGGCTGGGTTCTGTCTCCATGGCCCAACTAAGTCTACATGCTCGCAGTCTGTTCCGGTAGAAGAGTACTCGGTGCTGGATTCTGAATCCGGTCTCTGCCATCTTGTCTGCTTCATTTCAAGTTCCTCATCTCCGCCTGGAGTTTGGAACTGAATCTTCCCATTCTTATAATCAAATAAGGCCCCTGCTGTTCTGAGGAAGGGCCTACCTAGAATGATCTGGGAATCTCTCCAATTACGAGGGGTTTCCATATCCAGGACAGTGAAGTCCACCATGTATTCTTGCCCCTCGACTTTGATCACAATGTTCCTTAATTCTCCTTGGGACCTCTTGGTTGATTTGTCAGCAAACTGTAGAAGAGCTCTAGATTTCCTAAGAGGTCCGAGATTAAGCCGCTCATAGAAGGCTGTAGGCATCAGATTGATTGAGGAACCATTGTCTAGGAGAGTGCGTGCAAACGCGATGTCATCAACATGACTCACTACATAATGTGCACCCATGTTTCTTCGTTTCCTAGGAAACGAGTTCTTTATTGCATAAGTCGTGGCTACTGATAACACGTGTTTCTCAACACGGCTTTTGGTCTTCCTGCTAACCCTAGTAGGTGTGCATCTCACCTTAAGGTATTTTTGGAATGCAGGGGTCATTTCCACGAACTTGTCAAAGGGGATTGTGACCTTGATGTGTTTATTGCAGAATTCAGCCATCTCAGGGTCATCTTTTTTGATTTTTTGGTTTTCTTCTTTCCACCCTTGAGAGCTCGGGGGAAAGGGATTATTGACTCCAACTCAGGTTCGGAAACTGAAATTTTCTCATTAACTTCGGGAACTGAGTTCTTTACATGACTCTGACTCTGAAATAAAATAGGACTCTGACTCTGACTGAAAAGAAAATGCTGAGGCGAAACCGGTGACGCTTCTTTCGCGACTGCTGGACGATCCTCCTCAGATGGAGGTGCGGGCTCTTCATCGGTTTCGTCTGACTCCATGCGAATGCGCGAATGCTGCTTCGAGGACTCAGATGTCCTCTTCTTCTGCCGGCGATGATGGTGGTGATGCTCCTCCTCTTCTTCCTTCGAGTTCTCCTCAGGTAGAGTGTCGGAGGCTCCTTCCTTCTGCGCCCGTGCCCGATCAGGTATGGTCACGGTCCTTCCGCTCCTGAGGGACATATGATTTACATTATCGTACGAAAGGATCTCATGTTCAGATAAATAATTATCTGAATAGTATAGCTGATCTCGAGGTCGGTTCTGGCCCTGGTGTAAGCTGTTCGGGTTGGCCTGAACCTGTGCGAGAATTGGGGTCTTTGGCGCCATCTGTTGGTCCTGGGAACGAGAGACCCGATTGATGTCGGTTCTCATGTCCAGGTAGTCATTCTGTATCTGCTGGACCCTATCAGACAGGGTCTGGATCGCCAAGGTGAGAGACTCCAATTCGGTGGGCTGGGCTTGCTGCTGTGTAGATGCGGTTCTGTATTGGCCCTGCTGGCCATGCCGATATTGCTGCTGCTGATGGGACGGTGCTGGTCCCTGCTGATAGGTGCGCTGTTGCTGCTGGTACCGCTGTTCTGGCCTGGACTGAAAGCGCGGTATTGGGACGGGCCTGGTTTCTTGGTAGACTGGGGATGGACGGTGTGGCTGATCCTTCCCCATTTCGATCTGCCTGACCATCGGGTCACGGCTATACCAAAGCCCGTTGATCTCGTACACAGGCGGAGGCTCCTCGTATCCTGTCTCCACTTGTGGGGGTGCATGCTGGTTCTGCTGGGTGTAAGTCTGGTCCCAGCTACTCTGAGACCCCGGTGCCTGTTCCTGTACAAGATGGACTCGATGTACATGTACAGAAGGTGCAGAAGGGGTAGGTAGCTTGATCTTAGCTACCTTCTCAGAAAGTTCCTCCACTTGCTTCAGTAGGCTCGAAAGAGACTCCATCTCCGCGACTCTCTTGTGGATCTGCTCGACCATGGTAAGCTTGTCGGCAATCATCCCCATGCTGGGAATGAGGTCCTCAGTCAGATCTGCTACAGTCCTTCGAGTTGTCTCATGGGATAGGATTGAGGGAGACAACTGATAGGCCCTTGTGGCCTGTGACCTGCCGGTTTCTGCCATCTGCTATAAGATCTTCCATACGGCGTGCTCGTTTTTGTTCAGATAGCTTCCTCCACAGGCGGCGCTGACTAACCCTTGCATCTCCGGGGTTAGACCACAGAACAAGGTCTGTACTAAGATCGTCTTCGAAATGCCGTGGCATGGGCATTTCTGTACTAAATCATTGAACCTGTCCCAAGCTTCATGGAAAGGTTCACTGGGTCCTTGAGCGAAGCTGGCGATCTTCGTTCTCATCTGGTTAGTCCTACTGAGAGGGTAAAACTTTTTTCAAGAATAGATCCTTGAACTGCATCCAGGTAGTACATACCACCCTTAAGTTCTTCAGCCAATGAGTAACCTTATCTCCTAAGGCAAAAGGGGTGGCCTTCAGTCGGATATAATCTTGGCCAACATTGTGATGGCTAAGATTGTTGCACACCAGTTCGAAGTCCCGGAGGAAAGTGTATGGTTCTTCAGTGAGGTTTCCGTTGAACTTCGGAAGCAGACTAAGGAAGTGGGGCTTCAGCTCAAATGCCTGGGCGGGAACTCCGGCCGTTAGATTTATGCTGATCCAACGGCTACTGGGCTCCATGGAGATGGCGACGTGGCTGAAGATCCGCCGCTGGATCAGGAGGGATATCAACGGCTGAGAGCTGCTGCGGGGGAGAGACGCGTGGCGTGCTAGGCGCCGTTGGATCTAAGGGATCCAACGTCTCCTGTAGAGCCCAGCTAAGAGGCGACGTGGCTCGCTGGGGGCCGTTCGATCGATGTGATCGGACGGCAACTGGACGTCTCCTCCGATGGTCCTCCGCCGCCTGCGGAGGAGATGGCGGGGCTCCGGCGTAGTCGCCTTTGCTCCGCCCGTCCTTCCTCGTGTCGCTGAAGCTCTCCGACTTGTCGGAGATATCCCAGAAGACTCGTGGTGTGGCGGCGAAGATCCTGGTGGTCTCAGGAGCGGCGGAGGGTGGTCTGAAGTCGATGGCGATGAAGCTCGAAGTTGGCTCCGGCGAACTTCCGTTCAATGAGCAGAGGGGTACCTGCAGGTGTTAGAGGTAGAGCCGGAGCTCGTGCGTGCACTTGTGAAGGTGGTTGGTTGTCTGGCGAGGCCAAAGGTGGACGGAGGTGGTCCGACGAAGGAGCTCCGGCCAAGTGGCGGAGCTGGAGATCGAGGTACGACGATATGCGTCGTCGGAGGTCGTGAAGGCTACCGCGAAGATGGGAGCTTCGACGCGAAGCTCGGCGGGATGGGATGGAGGCGTGAAGATGACCGGAAGCGGAGAATAAAATGCGAGAAAATCGAAGAAGAAATGAAGGACAGATCGGAGAGGGATGGAGGTGTCACCTGGGGATTGGAACTCCTTCTTGGGTTCCAGGTCGTCGCTCGAAAGGCCGGTGGTTCCTTGAGCTCAAGCAGCGGCTCGTCGGAGGAGGGCTGCAACTCGGCGGAGGCCGAGGATCTCGCCGGAGAAGACGGACGTCTTCGCTCGATGAAACTCTCAATTCCTGTCACTAACTGGAAGCTCAGAGCTCGGGGCGTCTCTCACGAGGGGCGGATGGGTGCGACGATGGCCGGAGAGGGGGGATTTATAGGTTGAAGGTCTCGGCCATGCTGTCGATGGAGCGAGGTTGACGGAGTTCGTGGGAGAGAGCTGGAGGTCGACGTGGGTGATGGAGTAGCTGGCGAGGATAAGGGATGAGTGGGGCTCATTGCGGAGGTGGTGGTGATCGTCTGCGGTGGTCGAGGCGCTGCCAAGAATAGGAAGGGGGCGCCCCTCCCGCAAGGCAGAGAACGTGGGAGAGAGGGGCACCCGAGGTAGGAGACGAAGTCTCCACCGTTGGATCTTGTGATCCAACGGTGGTGATCGAAGCGGGATGGAGCGGCTGGATTAGATCGCAAGCGAATCGATCAAGGGTTGCGATTGCGCCACGTGGTGCGAGGGGAATAAGGCAGAAATGAACGGTGCAGATGAAAGGCTGGGACACGATCTGACGGTGGGAATAAAGAGAAGATCAAGCGGTTTGGATGAAGGGATCGAAGGCGTGATCAGGCGGTTCTCAAAGCGCCACGTGGCGTGCTCAGCTTGCGGCGCAAACGGAGGGCGGTGATGGAAAGCTGAGGTTGATCGAAGGGCTGAGGGGCGCCAAAGGAAGAAGCGGCTGAGATGGACGATCAGGGATGCGATCTAGCGGTGTACACGCCGCCACGTGGCGAGCTCTGGTGAGGGCGCTAACAGGCGGTTAGGATCGGAGATGGAGATGATCGGATGGCTAAAAATCGAGGCGTACGTGGAGGCAGCTAAGCCGTTGGATCTAGAGGGTAATCCAACGGCTGTAGCTGAGGGCGGATGAGGCAAGGGCAGCGGGCTACGTGGCGCAACCAGAGGGCGCCACGTGGCCTGCTGTGATTGGTTGAAGAGGAAATTGAGTATAGAACGAGAAGGGGACCGAATTTGGAAAAACTCCAAACATGAAAGTTGTAGATCTTGATGAGATCTACAAGTTTCATGTTGACCAAAGACGGAGATGAGGTCAAGTATGATACAAAAAATACAAAGATACAATTTATACATATATGTAGTACAAAGTGGCCCAAAAACCCAACTTTCTCATACGAGATCCAAATTGGATGAAATTAGTCCCATTTTAAAGATCTTTTAATGTGGAGTATTCTAAGAGTGAGTAGACCTATTTTGGAGTTTGTGTGAGGGTCCTATGTGTATTTTAGTGTACAGAGGTTTTAAGGCTTTATTGATTAATTTACAAGGGGAATTTTTGGCTTTCTTCTCTATATTATTAACTAAGGAGTACATATTATAAGGAAGAGGTTATTTTAGTAAGTGGGTATTTTACAAGGGATTTTGGCTTCTTATTTAAATGCAAATGGACTGCTAAAATGTATGTATTATGTATATATGCATGAATGCTATTTATGCATTATAAAGGGAAATATGCCTCTATTTACTCGGGAATAAGGCTCTATTTTCGACTTTTGAAGTGATGAATCACAGATTCATCAACAGGTCACCGATATATCGCCGATATGTTCGATATCGGGTATCGATAGGCAAAAAAGGCGAGCTGAATCCCGATGTCGGCGATATGGCGTCGATATATCGGCGATATATCGGCGATATATCGGTATCGACATGGTACCGATATCGATACCGATATCGATATGTCCTTCCATGATCTTAAGATTCGGATTCGATTTCCTGCTGCTACTGCATAAACTCAAAGCGGGCACACAACACGCATATGTGAATGCGCAACACACATATAGTCTGCATATATGCGCAAGAGCCACATAGTAAGGGGCTTTAGTTATGCGTCGCACTGAGAGGTCCGCACACAAATGCGGTCGCTCAACTTGCTTTCATCAACACTGCTTGTTGCTGTGAGGAGTTACACACGACGACGTGGGAGTTGCTGTAATAAGGGTTTCAATATGGAACCCATCTTTGCTGCTTGTCTGGGCAAGGTATTGGGGTCGCGTGAGAGGCACCCAACCATCTTTTACATCTCCTTGTTCTGTCCGCTGCTGAAAACAGAATTGATACTGATGCTTCTCTTGCCTTGGCTACTAGGGCATTGCCGTTGGATTAGGGTTTCGATGGGGACCCATATTTTGGCGGACTACGATTGGTTGATGTTGGCTTCGATTGGGTGCCGCCTGCAAGTAGGGTTCACGATGAACCAATCATATTCTTCTTCTTTTAATAGTAGGAAATGTGCTGGAGGCGTGCCTATGTATGCACCCTCTGGTCATGTGTGCCTTTAGATCGCAACGAACCATGTGCCTTTAGATCGCAACGAACCAATGATTGACATCTCAAGGCCTCTAAATGCAACTCACGAAGGAGGCAATCCTAATTTTTCTTCTTACAAAAATTCAGAATTAGAATTTGACAGTAAAACTCGGCCTGTTGTGATATGATCTTTAGAATTTGAATGTAATAAAAAATAAATCTTTAAGAACTGACCTCGAATCCAACCTACTTTGATAATAGAATCGTGTAACCGTAGGGTTTCATAAATCCTAAGTGACTCTTGAATCTCGAACAAATCACAAAATAAATCTTCAAGAATCAACACTAGAATACAAACCACTCTGATACCATGTAGAAAACGAGAATGCAAAAGCATAATAAAGAGAAAAGAAGTATAAAACATGTGGAAGGTTAATATTCATATGCAGAAGTAACATCATCTGCAGAGTGGAATTTCTACTCCACAGTTGCAACAGCAAAACGACTATTCAACGGAGAAACATGTGTCACAGGAGGTTGGTCCACAACAGAAATCATAATCCAGTGGTTCAATGCCAAAGGAGGGTCCTCCTCCATTGGATGGAGGTTATAGTTCCAACAAAGGGAGGACACCAAAGAGGGGATATAATACTCTCCTTTGGAAAAACTTGATTCAGGTCAGAGGATAGTTGGGACAAATCTTTTGAAAAGTTTGGGAACGTCAAAGAGAATGTGGATTCGGGCGATGCAAATCATTCTGGCTTCTCGTTATTGAAACATCAGAAGAGCAAGCACGTAGAAAGGAAATACCACATCATTCGGGAGATTCAAAAGCGTGGTGACATCATCATCACCAAGGTGGCCTCCCGACAACGTTGCTGATCCTCTTACCAAACCTCTGACACAGAAGGTTTTTGACCAGCATGTAATGAGTATGGGTTTAAGGATTGTTACTGAATGGTTTTGAGGGCTAGTGGGAGATTGTTAGCAATGTGAGCCCGAGGCGAACCATTCCTGCAATAAATGTTATTGTAATAAATGATTTATCAATAAAAGTTATTGATTATGTTTCACTCCCTTTCTGAAATTGATTGAATGAATGCACTATAAGGTCCCTCTGTACAATATGGGTTATGTACCATAGCCAACTTGATAATCATACAGCTATTGATTCATTGATTGAATCATGGAGGCTGATGCTTGGATGAATATCTAAGGAGTTAGATAGATGACTCATCAAGCATCATCAATGATTGACAAGTAGTGATCTCCAGCTTGAGAAGGAGATGGCAATCCTTTATCATTAGGCTGATATCTGATCGACCTCTTGATGCAGGTCCTTTGCATGGGAATAGTGATTCGGAGGTATCAGATTAGTTGAGTCAATGGGTTGAATTAACGAGATCGAGATAACCAAAGACCTATGATGAATACTGTCACATCACAGGTTAACATCCTCTGACCAGAGACAGATGTATTGCTATATATCTGAGTGTGTACATTTGGCAGACCAATAGGTTGATGACCTAACCAAGGTCTATACACCGGCGAGCTGGTGTGCATATAAGGGCATATGAGTAAAATACGATCTCTCAAAGGGATCATACAGGTTCACTTGTGAACCGGGAGACATGAGCTCACTCATGAGGTATTGTGACCTGATCAAATTCCATGCATGGTCGTCATGCTTTAGAAGCATGACATGAATTTGAAGGTAAGATATATGCTTTGTGAAAGCATATGATCTATACCAAATCCCAAGGACCAAGATTGAGAAACTTAGTGATCAAACCATGAAGATGACAATGAAAAGTGATCTATATCTTCGGGATGATCATGAGTCTTCCAGTATGCAGGATGTACAGGTATTGGGAATACCCGAGGGTGATTTGATCATAAACGATTGTATAACCATGACGCTTCCATTCCGAGGGAGTGATGACACAGGTCTGGATTTTAGTGACTCCTCTCATTGGAGAAGTGACCTAATCTTAGTCCATGTACTGGACATTGATCTGAATGAGATTCAGATGCAATGAGAAGATTAGGTTTACGGTCTTGATTCAATCAAGCATCTATGAGAGGTACATGAGATCTGGATTTGAGATGTGATCTCAATATCCAAGTCACTATACGTGGAACAATACAATCGCCCTGTCCTTATCTCCAAGTATCTGAGGAGAAATAGCATTGTTCTTGAATGGTTCAAGAATAATTCCATAAGATCTAAGCATTGAGAAATTGATAATTAAATGTGATTTAATTATCATGATGTATGAGGAATTATCCAATATAAATAAATGTGGTTTAATTATTATGGATAAGAATAATGTGGATAGAAATATCCAATTATTCATAATATATTATAAATGTGATTTATAATGTATTAGAGAGAGCTAATTAAAATTTATATTTGTTGATTAATTATTAATATGTATTGGATACACATTGTCTAATTAATTGAAAATGTAAATTATATTTTGTTTTGGGTTGTGAATGTGATTCACAATTTTCCAATATCAAGATTGCAATATTCCCAAAATTAATTGTGAATTATTTTTGGTGAATAAATCCCAACAAAAGTTGTTGGAATAAATAATAGAGAAATTCAAGGAGACATGCAATCTCATGGAAATCCATGAGATTGCCCCCACTTGGAAGGTGGTGGGCGGCACCCAATTCCTATATGGAATTGGTGGCCGTCCACCCTATTCCTTGGGGAGGCTTGATCTCCTTTGTAATCTTCTCCTTATTTGATTGATTTAATTTTAGGATTGATGTATATTTGATTTATCAAATATATTTAATCTAAATTAAATCATAAGTTGTTGGTTTTTACCAACAACAATCTTGGCCATTGGATTGACATAAATCAATCTTATCCATTGATTTTATATGTCCCATGGATTGAGATCCATGGATCATAAAACCCTATAAATAGAGAGGCATACCATGCTCTCTTGTACATGCTATTGGTAGCACATCTCTCTCTCTCTCTCTTTTCTCCTCACACGCCAACCCTCTCCCTCTCTCTTTTGGTGGCCGTCCACCAAACCCTAAGGGAGAGAACCGTCGTCGCCTACGCCACCGTGCCGTCGCTTCGACGCTCTACGGTTCTCCGTCTTCTTGGAGTACTACGGTCACGAAGGAGACGCTCGATCTCGTATGACAAGATCAGGAGTTCACCGTACTTGGATCAACTCGTTGGATTGCGAGGACAACACGACTCATCTCCGCGCTCGCAAGCCGCTTCTCCGACGATCGGACTCGAGACAGGAGGTCTCTTTTCGTAGAGACTCGATCAACCACGCTTCAAGAGGTATTGCATTATGCTTGTTGTGGTTATAGATGAAACGATCCGAGAATCGTTCTTGGATCATGTGGTTTCATCACATGAAAATTTTTAAATTCCGCTGCACCGAACAACTAGTACGACTAGTCGTTCTCCGTCGTATCCGATACGACGCTCACGCTTCTGTGATGCGCTTGAGGATTTTCCAATATCCTTCAAGTCAAAGAGTTGGACAAATCTTTCTTGATGTTCAAGTCGAGTGAAGAAAGAGGTGAGTTTGATGAAGATAGAGACACCTCTTATTCAGATTGTGAACTGAAATCTATTAGAAGATCCCAATGGAAGTATAACTCCAGAAGACCCAATGAGGCATTCCCTGTCAAGAAAGAAGTGTTTTGGATTAGTGAAGATTGGAAATTATATCGAAAAATGATATCTTCTTTGATGAGTAAGAAAGGAAAAAAGCATCAAGTATGGTAGTGGGACAAAAAGAGGAGCATGAGGATTTCACTAGAAAATGGAGAAGATGAGACAGAAGAACGGCAATTCTTATGCTCAAAGAGATACACAACAATAACAAAGCCTTTTCCCACATTATGCTCAAAGAGATAGATATAAAAAATATCCCAAATCCATCAAAGCAAGGAGAACAAAAAAGGGTGTCTTAGAACACCCTAATTCTTTCAAGTTCATTAGTGTCTTGTTACGTAACACTCAATTTTCAAAGGTATAGCAGTCTTTTCTCTTTCAAGACCATATTGATCACACTCATACTTTTACTTGGCTTTTTCCATAGTTTTTATCCTTTCTAAGGCCATGTTGGCAATATCATGATGCTAGGCTTTAAGCCTCTCACAAAAGTGCTTCATGTACACATCCTTTTTGATTAATGAAAGAGGTTACCGGAGCCGCACAAAATCGAGCTTATTAGTAAAAAAAGTTTGGTTGTCTGCTCTCCTATGGTCCATATGGATTGCTCGGAATAGTAGTATCTTCCGAGGTGAAAGAATGCATATGGAAAATGTAACTAAACATGTCAAAAATTCCTAAAGACTTTTTGGTCTTTATAATTTTTATAATGTGAATATATATAATCTAGTAGGTAGGCATTTTCTTGACGTCCTACCCTCTTTTTCCTAAAAAAAGTGTGCCAGTATATCTTCAACAAATACACGGAAAAAATCATGGCAAAGTTACAACTTTTAAGTTATCGGTGTAGACCAAGGCTGTATCAGGTGTGCTCTTCTTGATGGTTAAATACATAAACTTGAACCGTGAAAAAGTTCACTATAATACAATGGGTATACCACTATAAATAGGAAAGGTATCAACACACTTGCTCTAGACAGTAAGCATAAATTAACTAGGCAGGGAAATTAACTAGGCAGGGATATATCGGTATAAGCAATGGTCATGCATCGATGTGATAGAGAAAATATTTATGCACACAAGTGTGTATCGATATAAAGAAAATCATGCCAAGAGATTTCAGACCGAACTTAAATATTTCTATATAAGGTCTTGTACCGCTATTTAAGCTTGAGAAATGGACAATGAGGAATCTAGAGCAATGGTGAATGATCTTATATTGAAACCTATGATGTGTGTACATGTCTAAAGGCCTTTTACACTTTTTCTAAGCCTGCTAGAAGTGATAAAAAATGCTTAAGGCACTTTAGTTTTTAAGCTTTCTTGTCTCTTTTGTTGGAGCTTCTATATGAGTATCCTTTTAGCTTTTGTCTTGAGATTCCTTGAGTTCCTTCCAGTCCATATCTTTAGCTATAGGCCTTTTAGATTGTAGTGCAATACGGCAGGATGTCTAGCATTGTGAATCATATGTATCATGCATATTCTCAAAATGTGACGTATGGCATGATGCATGTGTCAACTTCCTTTGCACATAACAAATGGTTGGATGAGACTGCGATATCTGCAAGAAACAGCATTTGCACCACAGTCACGCCAGTATTCAAGTCTGGGAAATTATAGGTATATTTTTGTTCTAGGATCAAAGGAGAGTCGTGATTCCTTGTTCTTACGTTTATTTCAGTTCAAAGTCAATGCTTAGCGAGTTTTGGTACAGCTTTTTTCTTCTAAAAATAAGATAAAACTATCAATAATGACTGAGTTTATATAAGTGATTCTGTGAACTGTGAAAAATGTGTTATTGCATCAGCTGCTTCAGTAAATTTACTATCACTGTTTGTTGATAAAAGTTTCCTCTCATGATGCAGAATGGAATGGATGTACATTATGCAGTAAGAATGGAATCGACCAACATTGTGCAGTAAAAGTTTTTGAAAATGGACAATAATGAAGATTATTATAGTATCTTTCCTCCTTGGAGGAGCAATGTTTCATCAGATTTGGCAGACTCCCGTATTTTTGTCATAGCTTGTATCCTGTCCGCTATTATTGGACTACTGACTATAATATATACTATCTTCCAATGGAGACGTAGCCTTAGTTTAAGTTGGATGAAAGCTATAGCAAGGCTAAAGAAGAACACAAAAACGGAACAAAAATCTCCTGTATCTGCTCATAGTTGGAGGCTAGAATCTGGATCTTTTGCTAAAGGTTTAAACTGTTGTGTCTGCCTGGAGTCTATATCTCAGCCCCTTGGGCAGATGCCCTCCTCTGAGTGTTTTTTCCACCATTGTGACATCTGCAGTGCTGCTTCTCATTTGACTTGTTCTAGCCGTGCTCATAGAGATTGTAAGTGCGTTTCTATGGCTGGTTACAAACACGTAGTTCACCAATGGGCTGTACCATGGACTGAGATAATCGATAGCCCTGAAGAAACTCCTTGTTGTAGCCATTGTGAAGAACCCTGTGGTGGGTCTTTTCTTGATGGATCTCCAATATGGTGTTGCATGTGGTGTCAACGGCTAGTTCATGTAGATTGTCATGTTGCCATGGTCAGTGAATCTGGAGATGTATGTGATTTAGGCCCTTTTAACCGACTTATCCTGTCACCTTTATATGTGAAAGTGATAAATAGATCTGCAGCAGCTGGTATTCTGAGTTCAATAACGTATGGAGCTAATGAATTGGCTTCTACAGTTCGTGGAAGGCTAAGGAGTAGAAGTACTAGGTCTGAGAAAAGCATTGAGTCTGTGGATTCTGCTCAAAGTAATGCTACTGCAACCTCGTCCTTTGAGAGCACTGCAGATGCTCATCAAATGGAAAAATCAGATGGAGTTGAAAATCATAACTGCATAGGAGATGCTGGTTACTTGCATGGAAGTGATGAAACTGAAATCAAGCCAGACTCGAAGCTTACCTTGGAAAGAAGTCCATCATTGGGTCAGAATGAATCTAGGATATTGGAGAACAAACAGAAATATGAATTGATAGACTTACCTTCTGATTCTAGGCCATTGTTGGTTCTCATTAACAAAAAAAGTGGAGCTCAACGTGGTAATTCACTTAAGCGCAGATTAAATGTTCTTCTCAATCCTGTCCAGGTTAGTTTTATTAACTTTTGCTGCATTGTGTTCTTTCTGCTGAGAGATTTTGATCAGTTGTGCTTCACGTTGGCTTCTGTTTCTACAGAGATACAATATATATATATATATTTCCAGTTTATAGCGTGACAGTCTTTGTTACTGGATTGTTGTTTTTAGCCCATTGCTTGCTTGCGTGTTTAACTCTATACCTGATCTCCAACATGTGAATTGTATAAAGCTAAATGTTTATTTTTACAGCAATTAGCAACTGTCAAGCCTTTCCCATTTTAAGTGGGGTCAGCTACATGAATTCTTTGCTTCTATCTTATTTGCAAAATAGTCTTAGATCTAGAAAAACCTTATCTTTCTTTTTTTTGAAACAAAAAGCCAATCATTTTTAAAGTATCCTTTCAAAGTCTTCTCCAATCCTATCACAGTTCCTTTTGCCTAACTTCTGCACCTTCAAATTGGAGTACTAGATGACATTTTTTTGGACATATTTAAACCACCTTAGTCATGCTTTTCTCAGCTTGTTTTTTATGGATGCCTATGATACTCTCGTTGCAAATCTAGTCCTTCTATGTGGCCATTTGTGTTTGAATTATTGATATTGATATTGTATCGATAGGTATGGACATGGATAAATTGGCGATATATCGGGATAAGATATATATAAGTGAAAATCTTGAAAATAGCTCAACATATGATTTTCTCACAAGTTAAGATCATCTTAGTTATTTGAACAATAAATAACATTCAAATACACTCGTATCGGCATGAAGGTGCATTTTTAGCACATTTCTAGTATATTACATCACACATCACGTACACAATAACCTACTGAGAGATCAAATAGTGAACAGACAAATATGTACTATACTGGCTTATATATTGTAGAGTACATCCTTTAAAATAACCATAAGTTCTACTATCAAGGAGATGCATCTAAAATATTAAGAAATGTCTTACGAATAAAACCAAGAGTTTCGTGACGAATCCATATGCCCTCTCCTTTTCTATCGTTGCTCTGTCGTTCCAACGCCTATATTTATTCACAGTGTTTCTCGTATGTTATATATAGAACATGGCTTTGTAGGTAATCATGTCCTGTAGATATTCACATGCATCCATGTTTGAAATGATGTAATGCGAGAATAGGCAACGGTGACACTGCAATTTGAAATGATATCATGCGTGAAGGTTGGAAATATCGTGATGATAATGGTGGAATAAGAACTTCATGGTAATAATGGTGGAGGAGATAATCTTTATAGTAGCGGGGGAGCTCGATCAGTAGTGGGCATTGCGGAGTGAAAGTCGAGAAAGATTCCATAACTAGCACTATAAACAAATTCTTGGCTCACTTTGTGTTGAAGGTGTGAAAAGAAAAATTTTGTATCATGTAGCCCTAAAACCCTCTTATATAGGAGAAAGGCTCTAGGGAGAAATTACATAAGGAAGACGGAAAAACTAGAGAAATATAAATAAAGACAAAGATATAAGAATTCTCTCAACACTCCCCCTTAAGCTGGAGCATATATGTCTATCATGCTCAGCTTGGAACAACAACGTTGGAAAGGACCCCTCACGAGAGCCTTGGTAAACATGTCTGCAATCTGTTCTCCTGAAGCAACATGGAAGGTGTAAATAAACCCCTTTTGGATCAAGTCACGTATATAATGACAATCAACTTCGATGTGCTTTGTTCTCTCATGGAAGACCGGATTATTAGCTATGAATAGAGCTGATTGATTATCACATTTGAGGTGCATTGGAAGAGGTACCTCAACTGCAAGGTCAGTCATGACGGACTTGACCCACATCATTTCTGTGCTCCCTTGGGCCATAGCCCTATATTCTGATTCAGCGTTGGATCGAGCAACAACAGTTTGTTTCTTACTCTTGCATGAGACCAATGAGCTACCAATGAACACAGTGAAGCTTGAAGTGGACTTCTTGTCCTTGGGACACCTAGCATAATCTGCGTCAGTAACTGAGAGTGACACATCTCTTCTGAAAAGTAGACCTGCGCCTGGAGAAGATTTCAGATATCTTAAGATTATAGAAACTGCATCCATATGAGCTTGTCTAGGTTGCTCTATGAACTGGCTAACTCTGCTCACAACAAAAGATATGTCAGGCCTGGTAATAGTAACATATAGCAACTTTCCTACTAGCTCCCTATACCGTCTCTTATCTATCTCCTCAGAGTTATCATCATAGAGTCTAGCATTAGGATCCATTGGTGTAGTAGCAGGTCTGCAACATGTCATACCTATGTCAGCCAGAAGATCAGTAACATACTTCCTTTGCGTTATAATCATACCCTGCTGATTGCGTGCAAACTCCAAGCCAAGAAAATTACATAACTTGCCAAGATCCTTGGTCACAAACTGTCATCCAATGAAATCCTTAGCAGTCTGAATACCCTATTCATCGCTACCGATAAAAACAATGTCTTCAACATAAAGTAGAACAACAACCGTACCTCCCTGAGTTCTCTTAACAAAGAGAGAATGATCTGCAGTAGATTTGACAAAATCATTTTGTTCAATCAACTCTGAGAGCTTCTGAAACCAAGCCCTCAGACTCTGCTTGAGGCCATATATGGCCTTGAGAACACGACCCACCATAATAGACTCCCCCTCAACAACATACCCCGATGTCTGCTGCATGTAAACTTCGTCCTCCAGATCATCATACAAGAAAGCATTTTTCACATCTAGCCGGAAAAGCGGTCAGTCACGTACCACAACAAATGCAATAAGAATCTGCAACGTGGAATGATGTGCAACTAGTGAAAAGGTATCCTGATAGTCCACCCCATACGTTTGGGTGAACCCACGAGCAAGCAACCTGGTCTTATATCTATCTACTGTACCATCTGCATGGTGTTTCACAGTGAATACCCACTTGCTGCCAACAATAGACGCACCTGGAGGAGCCTGCACAATGCTCCACGTACTTCGAGATTGTAAAGCGGTCATTTCTTCTTCCATCGCTAGACACCACTGATTACTCTGCAGCGCCTCTTGATAAGAACGTGGTATCTCCACTGCTGACAACCCCAGACCGAACTTCTGAAATCCTCGGAAAGGTAATCCAATGACACATGGGAAGCAAGAGGATGCATAATGCATGCACGCTTCTGCTTCTGTTGAGAAATGGACACATCTAGATCGTCAGTACTCACAGGATATGTAGCATCTTGGCTATCCTGCACCACATGCTATATATGCAAATCACTATTGCCATTAGAAGAACTCAAATGTTCAGAACATACCTCGGGCACCCTGGATGATTGGCGAGACACATGAGCATGAGATTGACGCTGATAAACCTAGGGAAAGAATGGAGGTGGAGGAGGTGGCGGCGGTGGTGGAGGAGACGTATGCGGTGGTGGTGGAGGAGGAGGTGCAGATGATGGTAGAGTAGAGAGCGGAGGTAGAGGCATATAGACCTCTTCCCCATCTTCAGAAGAAACGAGCTTGTCACCTGTAGGAGAGAAATACATAATAGACTCAAAAAAGGTTACATCAGCACTAACATAGTACTTTGTCGAACAGGGTCGAAGCAACGATATCCCTTTTGGGTCTTGGAGTACCCAACAAGCACACATTTGACCGCTCTAGGAGAGAGCTTGTCAAGACCATGGGACATTTGATGAACAAAAGCCACTGAACCAAAAACTCAAGGTGTGTGAGAGAAAAGATCCGTCTTGGGAAACACAATCAAGAACGGGATCTTTTCTGCCAGAGTAGAAGAGGGCATACGATTAACAAGGTAACAAGCAGTTAGAATCGCATCCCCCGGTATGAATGTGGAGCACGACCCTGAATCAAAATGGTCCTTGTAACATCCAGAAGATGGCAGTGTTTTCTTTCAGCCACCCCATTCTGTTGCGAAGTTTATGCACAAGATGTTTGATGGACAATATCGTGAGATGCAAGAAATGTGGCAAGCTGATAGTACAAAACTCCAAGGCATTGTCAGAATGTCTATACTTGATTTTTGTTGAAAAATGTTCTTTATTTCAATAATGAAGGACTGAATGACAGGACCATCATCAGATTTGTTTCTAAGAAGAAAAACACATGATAACCGTGAAAACTCATCAACAACAATATAAAATCTATGCCCCTGATGACCAGGGACACGACTGGGACCCCAAATATCAAAACGAACCAACTCAAACAGACCATAACTACTTCGACCCTAACAACTCTGGAACGTAGACCGATGATGCTTCCCAAGTCGGCATGCCTCACACTGAAAGGTAGAGCAAGGGGAAATCTGTGGAAGAACGTGACAACTTTTGCAGAGGAAGATAACCAAAATGAAGATGCCATATGTAAGGAGACACAGACCTAATGCGAATGGAAGAAGCATCAACGTAAGGGGATTGCACCGGTCTGTTGAGACCTCCATGCTCACGGCCAGTACCAATCACCCTGCTCGTTAGAATGTCCTGAAATACAAGAGCAGATGGATAAAAAATGGTACGACAATGTAAATCTTTGGTGATTTGAATAATATATAATAAGTTCATTGAAAACTCAAGAGCATAAAGAACATTCTGATGTCTCATCGCAGGAGTTAGCTGCACTTCTCCCTTATTAGTAATGGGAGAATGTGTTCCATCTGCTATCACAACAGATCGTCCAGGCTGGGTTGGACTGAAAGCACTAAACTGACTTCTATTACCACAGAGGTGGTGGGATGCACCTGAGTCCATCATCCATTCTGATAAATCTGCCCTGTAACAACTAGTAAAGGCATATGTTATACCTGATGAAGGTGCAACAACATAGGCAACTACCTCTGAGGATCCTGAGGGAGAGCTGGATGGTCCTGGAGAAGGCATGATCTCCCCGAGTCTGGCCACAAGTTTGTCAAATCTCTGATCAGCAACTGGAGAAGAACTCCCAACCTGTTGAGTCTGTTCTGCATCTCTAGCAGAAGCAGGAAAGCCATGTTTAGAGTAGCAGGTTTCCTCTGAGTGGCCAGTCCTGTGGCATAAGGTGCACGGTTGACGGGGTCGGCCACCCCTCCTCTACCACGGTTAGATCCTCCCCTACCACGATATGGAGTAGGATTCCCCCTACCACGAGATGCAACCATAGCTGATGATGTCTGAGACTGCACATTACCACCAGAGGATATAGATAGCCTACTCAGTCTGCGACATGCCTCCTCCATTGGAGGTATGATAGCATCTGTAAGAATCTGGACGCGAGCTAAGTCATATTCAGGATCAAGGGTCGCTAGAAAGACCCCAGTCATCACATAATCTATGTAAGCCTTGAGGCTTGAGCTGCTCAGGCGTAGCAATCAAGGGGATGTAGCCGTTTAGCTTCTCAAACATGCCCCTCAAGGAAGTGTAGAGGGTATGGAGGGGTCGTCCATTCTGCTTCGATGAAAAGATATCATGCTGGAGCTGCAGTATCTTCGACTCATTCTTCGCTGGAGAGTATGTCGCAACGAGAACGTCCCACACAGCCTTTGCAGTAGGCTGGCTCAGTATATCATTTGCTATCTCTGTAGACACCGTCCCAGATAGCCATACACGTGTATAGGCATCATCTGCCTCCCATGAGGCATTTATCCTAGTCTTGTCACTTGGCTCCTCCACCGTGAGGATGTGCTTCTTGCCATTACACTGCATCAGACTCATGAATTACATGGCCCACAATTCATAGTTCATGCCATCCATCTTGATGATGGGGACTGGACCTTTGAAGCTCCCCAAGGATGGAACATCAGCTTTGTTGTCAACCATGATGACAACTATCACCAAGACTGGGACTGCAACAAATAAGACTTGTGTCTACACGAACATATAGGAAGATGGTTGTGAGTGTAGACTCATACCACAACCTCTTCCATTCTTTGGAGGCACCTTTGGGTGACTAGGGTGTTTTTAGACGATCACGTCGCACCCTAGAGGTCCAGAAGGGGACCTAAACCGAGATGAGCGGTGTCCTGTAAGGAAGGGATACCCACGGAGGGTGGCGGCATACAAGGAGGCCACGAGAGGCGCCTACAACCCGAGAAGGGTGCGGGTCATGAGAGGCGGCGGCAGCCTTCGTGTGGGGAGGCGGCCCGCGAGAGGCCCGAGCCTCACATGCGAGAGGCTCGAGAGAGGAGGACATGCGCCGAGCAGGGAGGAGCACACGAGTGGCGGCGCCAACCCGCGAGGAGGGAGACTGTTTTTGGTGGGGAGGGGCTAGGGTTAGGTCACAGGCTCTGGTCTAGGACCATCGCTCTGATACCACGTTGAAGATGGAAAGAAAAATTTTATATTACGTAGCCCTAAATCCCTCTTATATAGGAGAAAGGCTCTAGGGAGAAATTACATAAAGAAGAAAGAAAAACTAGAGAAATATAAATAAAGACAAAGATATAAGAATTCTCTCAACACTTTGGAAATGAGAGTAGGTATTATCAACGATTCACCCTCATATTGCATCTTGGTAGCTTTGATCAATGTAATCATGCCTACAACCATCTGATGGAGGAGTCCAGGAGGAAGAGGAGCATTGAAGTAGTTATATACATGATATATGATCTTTCTTCATGTTGAGATCCTTATCTTTCCAGAGGGCTTAATGTTGCACCACCCCATAATTTTAATGTCCTCGTACATCTATACTTAATGAACCAAGTTGATTTTTTGTTATTTTTTATGATTTTCTGAATTTGCATGGATCAAATATATTTTTTTGATAATTTTAGGGACCTAACTGTGATGAAAATAGAAAGTTAGGGACGTGAGTGTAATGACAGAACATGTTAGGGAGTTTCACAATTACTTGAATAAATAAATGGGCAAATTACATATTTAAAAGACTAAGTTTCTGAAGTTAAATTTTGGTCCTTCAGAGGAACTTTTTGTAAATAGTGAAAACTTTAACTTAAAAACCATAATTTTTTACAAGATTAAAATATTAAAATTGTAAAATTATGAAAACTTCCAAAACTTTCCTAAATTATGTTAAGGTCCTAGTTAAAAAAATAGTGAAATAGAAAAATATTGCTAAGAAATCTCCAGGTGCGGGACACATGGTCGAAGATTAGAGGAAGGAGAGCGCCACCTGCCCTTGACTTTGCTTTGCCGACAGAGGAGATGAGGGTGGGGGGAGTGATAGAGGATACTGAGGTGGCTGAGCTCCTTCTCGTGCAACAACTGTAGGTCAGAGGAGACGGAAGTTCATGTCAATGATGTTGGAACCGGAGCACCACCCCTATGGTGGATGGAACATGGTGGAGAACCTCCTCATGACAAAGTAGCACTGGGAATGAGCTAATGGTGACGGTGTTCGATCAGTGGTGAAGGGTGCTGTGATGATTGCATCCTCCCATGCCAGCAGTGGCGCCCCTTCCTTTTGAAGGGATGGTGACTAAAGAGCATTGAGGGTGAGCTGGGGGGGGAGGGGGTGGGATTGGTGGGAGATGGACCAATGGCTCACGGAAGCCATTGGCGGTGAAGGCAAGGAGCCGATGGATCGTGGGGCTCACTTGAGGAAGGAGGGTCTGAGATTAGCACCCATGGATGTTATCGTCAATTCGTGTTTCATTTTTTCCCTTTCGTCTAATGTGGACTTAGAGCTAATGGCTCTATTTGTGGGCTTGCAAAAAAAAGTAAAGTTTAATAAAATGAAATGGGCTAAAAACCTATATAAAGATTTAAAACAAGTGGACTGGATCCCTTATTAAATATAATTATAATGTCAATGCTAGTGATATGTTTAAGAAATAGGGTGAATAAAGTATATTATTATATTTTATATATGGTATCCAATAGATTTTTTATTTCAAAATTATTTTAATTATTATTAGTACATATATTGGCATGTCTTGATGTATATTTTTTCTCATGTAGTACTAATTATGTAGATTTTATGGTATCAGATGTACATTTTATTTTCAAATGTACATTTTATTTTCAAATATGTATGATAGTTAGATTACTTATATTTATAAATTATATTCTACGGTTACTTCTAGCGACGACTTTACTTGAGATATAACTTATCATAGAGCTTTTTTTAGATGCATGCTGATTTTTAGTCATGTATAGTAGTAGTGTATATATATATATATTTAATGAGTGATATAGTGTCGGTTCTATTACTATTTATGCGATGAGTTGATTTTTGGGGTTTTATGTTTTTTTTCTGATATTTCTAGGGGGTTTGTATGCAAAGGATATAGAACTCATGTATTGTATTTTATGCACAAATTTGAGATTTATGGAGATAGAATAATGATTTGCTTTTTCATGAGGCCTTAGGGTTCTTATATAGAGAGGAGAAATCGTGTTAGGCAAATCACATAGTAGAGATGGAAAGAAAAGAAAATACATAGAATAAGAAAAGATAAAATAACCCTCAACACTCTTCCTCAAGATGGAGGTAGATGTCAATCATGCTCAACTTTGAACAACACCTCTGAAATGGCCCTCTGGCTAGAGCCTTGGTGAAAACACCTGTTGTCTATTCCCCTCAGCTGACATGAGAAGTAGAGATAAAGCTCTTCTGAATCATGTCACGTGTGTAGTGACAATCTACCTCAATGGGCTTGGTCCTCTCATAGAAGGCATGAAAATGAAAAGCGCAGCCTGGTTGTCACAGTGTAGATGCATGGGGACTGGCTCACCAATAACTAGGTCAGAACAGATTTGCCCCACATCATCTCAGTGCTCCCTTATGCCATACCTGTAATCTGGCTATGCACTAGATCTGGCTACCACACTCTGCTTCTTGCTCTTCCATGATACTATAGAGTTCCCTATGAACACTGCAAAATCAGAGGAAGATTTCTTATCCTTAGAGCATCCTGCATAGTCTACATCTTCACTTGCCGTGATGGCAAGGAATGTCCCTCTGTTAAAAAGCATTCCGGTACCTGGAGAGGACTTTATAGTTACCCTAGAATCATGTGAACGACATGCATATGTGTTTGTCTCGGTTGTTTTATAAACTGGCTACCTTTGCTCACATCAAACGAGGTATCTGGCTTGGTGATGGTCACATAGAGGAGCTTTCCAATGAGCTATATGTATCTCCTTTTGTCTACCTCTTTTGTATCATCATCATATTGCTTCATGCTAGGGTCGATGCCAAGGTTCAAAAAGTCGGTATGCGATATTCGTTCAGTCAGGAGGTTTGAAGCAAGTAAGTGGAAATGCCGAAGTATATGCAGATTATGTGGTTTGTATTGTTTTATTCAAAATAATTAAAAATATAATAATAAATTCAAATATTGGAAATTCATGTTTTTAGAAACTAACATAGAGGAAATATGTCCATTTAGATAAAGAGTTCTTCGTAACAAGAATTTGAGAGGTGGAATTTGTTGACATATTTACTGTTAAAAAGGAAAATATAAAAACGCAAAAACATTCTTGTGAAATATAATAATAAATAAATTCAAAAATAATGATGAACTAATTTTAGAATAAAAATTTGGCATCTTTTAGTTCAAAAATAATAATAGTAGCATCATTTGAAGCTTGAAGGCAGTAACAACACAAATCAATTTTAAAAAAAGATAGAGAATGATTGAAAATAAAAAATAACTAAAGTTACATTTACAAAAACGACATTTCTAGTTTGGAGGGGAAAGCAATTAAAAAAAGAAAGAGAATATAATACTATAAGATTGAGTTAAAGTAAAAAATAATTAAATCTAACATAAATTGTAGCTTAATGAATTGAAAGTCAAAACATAGCTAAATTTAACATTTATTGTAAACTACATCAGCATCATTTGAAGATTGAAAACTTGTAGGGCAACAACAGAAACTAATTTAAACATATATCTAAGAATAAACTACTATATGTATCCCTATCCAATGTTGGTGGACTTGATTGCATAAGTCTACACATACAATCAAATCCCTATATGTTTGTGTAGACAAAGTTATATTGGTGTAGAAAATCCTAGTTTTCTTCGTCCGAAAATATGTCACAGAGCAAAGTCGATATCCCCGTCACAGGCGCATTCATAGGTCCAACGCCGATTGTCAAGATGGATGGGACAAACTATGAGCTTTGGGTCTTACAGTTCATGAGCCTCATGAAGTCTATAGGTAAGAAATATATTCTTACCGAGGAAGAGCCTACTAAGAAAACAAGGGTCAATGCCTAATGGGAGGCAGATGATGCGTATACCAATGTCTGGCTTTCTGGTACATTGACGATTGAGATTGCCATTGATGTGTTACATCAGCCCATCGCCAAGGCGATGTGGGAATCCTCGCAGCCACTTATTCCCAAGCGAGGAATGAGACTAAGATCCTGCAACTACAACATGATATATTTACCATCAAGCAGAAGAGACGGCCCACCCATTCTCTATTCACGTCCCTGCGTGGGATGTTTGAGAAGCTACACAATTTTATGCCCCTCACATCTACTCCTGAGCAGCAGAAGACATATGTGAATGCCACCATGGTCGGTGTATTCCTTGCAGTACTTGATCTTGAGTATGAGGCGGTTCGTTCACAGATACTGACGGATGCTACTATTCCTTCCATGGAGGAAGTTTTCTGCAGACTCAACAGGATCATTGTCCATCTCCTACCTTTAGTCAGACTTCTTCTGCGATGACAACCTCTCGAGGTAGAGGGGGCTCTTCTCAATTTCGTGGACGTGGACCTCGTGGAAGAGGAGGTCGTATTCGTCAGCCTTGCACTTATTGTCATTGTCGTGGACACACAGGGGATACATGCTACTCCAAGTTTGGTTTTCCTGCATTGGTTCGTGTAGCGGAGCAAGTAGACCCTCGTGCTACTGCTTCTTCGGACCAGAGGTATGATGATCTCGTTGCTCGATTGAGGGACATTATGCCTTCAGGGAGTTCCCTACCTTCTTCGCCTACTCTAGGAGGCCACTCAAATGTTGCACCTTCTGCCTCTGCCAGTACCTCAGCAACTGCCAGTACTTCAGGTAGCATTTATGCCCTTATCTCTTGTCATAGACCTGATATTACTGAATGGATTATGGACTCTGGGGCTACGCATCATTTGTGTGAAGACAGAGATTAGCTTAAAGCTTACAGACATATTCTTCCAGGGAGGATAGTTGTTATTGCTGATGGCTCTCACTCGTTGATCACCGGTCAGGGGGGTGTCGTTTGACGCCTGCAGAATGTGTTGCATTGCACTCGATTTTTCTATGAATTTATTGTCTATAGTCAGATTACGAAGGATTTGCATTGTAGAGCTAATTTTGACCCATCATCTCTTGTATTTCAGGACATTCTTACGGGCATGGTGATTGGTTGTGACCGTGAACATGGAGATCTCTATTGCCTGGTCTGAACTCCTTATGCTGGCCTATCCTCCCATTCCACAGGATCTGTCTCCTTATTCATGTGACACCTGCGCTTTGGTCATCTTCCCTTTCAGAAGCTGCGTCAAGTCTTTTCTCAGATCTCACCTCATTCTACCTTGAATGCGAGGCGTGTCAGTTGGGGAAACACCATCGTTCTGTGTTTCCCATTTGTCAGAGTCGGAGCAGTAGTTCCCCTTTTGGGTTGTTTCATATTGACATTTGGGGTCCTAGTCGTGTTCCTGATCATCGGGGAACATGTTTTATTTAGTTACGGTTGATGATTTCTCACGTCTGTCATGGGTATTTTTGTTGAAAAATAAATCTGAGTCTGGAAATGTTATTACAAGATTTATCAATAAAGTGCAAAATATTTTTTCTTATATCAAAATTGTGGGAACTGATATTGTATTGGAATTCTGTATTCATGTACTCACTTTTTTTGCATCTCATAATATTATTCTTCAAACATCTTGTGCCTATACCTCTCAGCAAAATGGTATTGCTGAGAGAAACCATCGTCATCTTCTTGATGTGACCCGCATGCTTCTTATTCAAAGCCGTGCACCACATTCGTTCTATGGTGATGCTTTCTTAAGGCATGCTATCTTGTGAATCGTATGCCTTCATATGTTCTTTGAGAAAATTCCTTTTTCCATGGTATTCCCATACTAGGAACTTCTCACTTATTTCTCGTATCTTTTGTTCCGTTGCATTTGTTCACTAGTTGTCTCCAGGGCTTGACAAGCTCTCTCGGATCTATCAAATATGTTTTCGTCGGGTGCTCTTGAAAGCAGAAGGGATATAGATGCTATGATCCTCTGTAAAAAAAATTATATTAGTGCTGATGTCATATTTTTTGAGTCGGTGATGTATTTTCTCCTACGGGTGACAGGTTGTCTCGATCCGATTCAAATGATGAAATTTATATTCCACCACCTCCTACGAACCCATCATCGCCTACACCCATGACCGATGCTGCACCACCTACACCACCTCCACCTCCTCCTGCTGCTTTTCCACCACCTCCACCTTCAGTTACACCATCTACCATTATTGTCACTCCATCATTGCCACGATTCTCTACACGGCGACCTTCCTCCCACGGTCAATGCCCGTCATCCATCATGCCTATGGTATGTTCTGAATACATTATATCTAACAATGGGTCTAGAGATATGTCTACGCAGAGACAAATGCAAGAGAATGACATACAAATTGAGGAAATTCCCAATGACTTGGAAGTTCCTATTACGCTTTGCAAGAAGAAGCGTACCTGTGCCTCCTATCCGCTTGCTTCCCAGGTTATATTTGACAGTCTTACATGGGAATTTCGACGGTTTGTTGTTTCTATATCTGCCGTGGACATATCACGGAATTATCAGTAGGCCTTGAGAGATAGTCGCTAGCATCTCACTATGGAAGAGGAAATGGCTGCTCTACGATTACATGGTACCTGGAGCTTGGTATCTGCTCCTAATGGAGCATCTGCTGTTAGTTGCAAATGAATGTTTACTGTTAAACACCATGCTGATGGCAGCCTTGACAGCTATAAGGTTAGATTGGTGGTACGAGGATTTACACATGCTTATGGAGTGGATTATCTGGACACTTTTTCTCATGTTTCTAGTCACTTCACTCTATGTGTCCTTTCAGTTGTTGTGGTATGCGATTGACCTTTATATCAACTAGATGTTAAAAATGTATTTTTTATATGATGATCTATGGGAGGAAGTCTACATGCAGCAACCTCTAGGGTTTGCTGCTAAGGGGGAGTGTCAACAGGTTTGTAGACTCCACAAGGCAATATATGTCCTTAAGTAGAGTCCGAGGGCATGGTTCCAGAAGCTCGCAGATCCGATTGGAAAGCATGTGTTTAAAAGGTCAAATGTAGATCATCCACTACTCATGCAGAAAACACCTAAAGGGACATTTGTTATCATGGTGTACGTTGATGGTATACTTGTTACAAGTGATGATGTGCAGGGGATAAAGAAGGCAAAGGAATTTCTGGGTCATCAGTTTGTTACCAAGGATCTTGGCACCCTGAGGTATTTCTTAGGGTTGGAGTTTGCTAGGAATATGTAGGATCTTGTGATGACCCAAAGGAAGTATGTTATACATACATACTTGTTGAGACATGTATGGTTGGGTGTCGACCCTCTACTACTTCTATGGATCCTAGCATGAGGTTATCTGATGATGATACATATGAGGTTCACACGAGGAGATATAGAGAGTTGGTGGGAAGGGTTCTCTATGTTATTATCGCCAGACCTTATATCTCCTTTGCAATGAGTCGTGTGAGTCAGTTTATGGAGCAGTCCCGACAAGTACACATGGATGCTATATATATGATATTGGGGTACCTAAAGCCTTCTCCAGATGCAGGACTGTTATTCATGAAAGGAGCAACTCTTTCTGTTTTTGCATGTGCTGATGCAGACTATGTAATGTGTCCTAAGGACAGGAAGTCTACCACATGCTTTGCTGTATTCGTTGGTAGTTCTCTTGTGTCATGGAAAAGTAAGAAACAAACTATTGTTGCTAGGTCAAGTGTCGAATCTGAATATAAGGCAATGACACAAGCAAGTACTTAGATGATGTGGGTTCGAGCAGTGCTACCAGACTTGCATATATATATATATATGCACCTCTTCCTATGCAATTACAATATGATAACCAGGCCATCTTATTTATAGCAAACATTCCTGCATTTCATGAAAGGATAAAGTGTAGAGTTATATTTGTGTTTCTATATTGTTATCTTAATATTCTACTTCTTCTGTCTATCTTATGTAATTTACCCATAGATCTCTCCTCTATCTAAGAGAGCCCAGGGTATATGAAATAAACATCTCTCTTATTTTTCCAACATGGTATCAGAGCGGTGGTCCTAGACCGGAGCTCTCGTACCCAAAAACTCTAAGCCCAAGAAATACCGTAAGGTACCAAGATCCTTGGTAACAGACCGTTGGCCCGGAACTTCCTTAGAGGAAGACTAGGGTTAACGCCTCCTGGGAGGCGGATGATGCGTATGCGAAAGTCTGGTTGTCTGGTACTTTGACGATTGAGATTGTCAACGATGTGCTACATCAACCCACGACCAAGACGATGTGGGATATCCTCACTGCAACTTATTCGCATGCGAGGAATGAGACAAAGATACTACAGTTACAACATGATATTTTCATTATCAAGCAGAATGGATGGCCACTGCATTCTCTGTATACATCCCTGCGTGGGATATTTGAGAAGTTACACAGTTTTATGCCCCTCACATCTACTCTTGAGCAACAAAAGACATATCAGAATGCTACTATGGTTGGTGTCTTCCTTACAACGCTATACTCCTAATATGAGGTGGCTCGATCACAGATCCTAGCAGATGTTACCATTCCTCCTATGAAGGAGGCATTCAGATGACTCAGTAGGATTACTATTCTATCTTCTGCTCGGAGTCGAACTTCTTCAGCGATGGCTGTCTCCCGAGGTAGAGGAGGCTCTTCCCAGTTTTGTGGACGCGGATCTCGTGGAAGGAGGTCATATCCATCAGCCATGTACTCACTGCCATCGGCCTGGACATATAAAGGATATATGCTATTCCAAGCATGGCTTTCCTGCCTCTGCTCGAGCGGCTGAGCAGATTGAGCCCCAGGCTGTTGCCGCCTTGGATCAGAGATTTGATGACCTTGTGGCACGATTGAGGGGAATTATGCCTCTGCTAGTTCCACTACTTCTCCATCAGCTTCGGGAAATCACTTATATGTCGTTGCTTCAGCATCTTCTAGTACCTGAGGTAGTACTTATGCACTTACTCGCTGTAGTTGATCTGACATTATTGAATGGATTATGGACTCCGGTGCTACACATCACTTGTGTGGAGACAGAGGTCAACTTACAACGTACAGACATGTCCCTCTAGGAAAGACTGTGGTTATAGCAGATGAGATTCATTCCCCATCACTGGACACACGGAGATTAGCTTAGCACCATCTATGCGTCTGCAGAATGTGTTGCATGCACCTGAATTTTCTATGAATTTATTATCTATTAGTCATATTACAAAGGATCTATACTGTCGAGCTATTTTTGACCCATCTTCTCTTGTATTTCAAGACACCCCTGCGGACAAGGTGATTGACACTGGCCGTGAGCAGGGCGGTCTCTATCGCTTGGTTCGAACTCCTTATGCTTTCCTCCCATTCAGCTGGACCCGTTTCACCCTTTACGTGGCACCTGTGTTTTGGTCATCTCCCGCTCCAGAAAATATGTCGTGTTCTGCCTCAGATTTCTCCTCACTTGTCCTTTCAATGTGAGGCATGTCAATTGGGAAAGCATCATCGGTCTGCCTTCCCTAACCATCAGCGTCGGAGCAGTAGCTCCATTTTTGAGTTATTTAATATAGATATTTGGGGTCCCAGTCGTGTTCCTAATCATCAGGAGCATATTTTTTTGAGTAGAGTGGGTGAACCCCCGTCGAGGGGGTCACTGCCAGGTGAAATTAATAAAAACGTAGGGATTACATCACCGCGTTAACCAGGTATTGTAAAGAGCGGTGCAATGAGAGACTACATTTTCCCAGTAACACCTTTGACCCTTAAATATCACCTCGTTACGCCCAAGCTAAATGGCCCACAAAACCGTGAACGACCATGCGCAATCGTCCGTGGACCCACCCCCCATCCGGCGCACAGAGGCCCATAGCGTGGAGAGATCATCCGTGCGGATCCAGGAGATACTAACCTCCCTCCAGACCATGGCCGAGACTGGGCAGTCCAAGGAAAGGTGGGCCGAGTCCTCCTCCACCTCATTGCATCTGTCGCACCAAGTGTCGGCCTGCGCCATCAGTCTCGCTCTGCGGCTTTTATCAAGGATGCGCCCCCTCCTTAAGCACCAAAGGAAAAATTTTATTCTGCTAGGGATCTTTGCTTTCCATATAATTTTGATGTCTTCCTTCAGCTCCTGGTCCTGCTCATGCGCCCTCCTGTTGAAATCTTCGTACACCGCTTTGATCGAGAACCTATTCCCCGCCCAAGCAAAGTGGTCTCTGCCTGTGCCAATCGTATATGTCCGAGTGAGATCCATCTGCATTCTCAGAAACTCATCCATGCGCCGCTCCATCAAAGGCGAATAGAACACCGGCACCCACGTGCCCGACACCGCCATCTGGGTCAAGGTTGCTTCCTTGAGGGAAGCGAGTGCAGAGAGACGAGGGAAACGGTCCTCAAGCTTACCCTCCCCCGTCCAATCGTCTCCCCAGAATCTAAAGAGGTTGCCAACGCCGATATTTCGCACCATCTTACTAGAGAGCCGAGGAAGGACCTCCCGAATCCCGGCCAAGAGCGAGGACTCAAACCGTGTTCTACCAACGGAAAAATGGCTCGTGACCCGATATATACTCCTCAGCAGTCTTTCAACCAGCGAAGCCGATGGCCCCCAGATGCGGAGCACCCATTTCGAGAGAAGTGCCTTGTTCATGTTTCCCACGACGCGGATTCCCAGCCCCCCGTCCTCGCGGCCTCTAGTCATCTCCTCCCAGCTGACTAGGTGCATTCCATGGCCCTGTTGCCTCCCGTCCGACTAGAAGAACGTCTTCATCAGTGCTTCGATTTTCCTTCTGACCCCCGCTGGCAACAATCTGTTGGAAAAAAAGAACACTGGTATAGCAGAGAGTACATGCCTTAATAAGACCAGCTTCCCACCTTTCGACAAAGTAAAAGATTTCCAACCCTCCAGTCTTCGTTCCATCCTTTGTATGATGTCCTCCCAGTCCGTGTTTTTAAGCTTTCCCGTGACGAGTGGGATTCCTAAGTAGGGAATGGGGAAATTTCCTATTTGGAAATCCGTAGCCTCCGCAACCCCGCCGCGTTCCACCTCATTCATCCCGAATGTTATCACCACTAACTTGCCCGTGTTTATCTCTAACCTCGCCAGATCGCCAAAAATATCCACTAAATGCAACGCATTACTGATTTCTTCTTGAGTGCCTCCAAGGAATATAGCAGTGTCATCAGCGTACTGGAGAACAGGTATAGAAATGTCTTCTTTTTTGTAGCCCTCGCACCATCCAGCGTCGACAGCCTGTGCGAACAAGACGCCCAAAGCGTCAGCTACCAGAACGAACAACATAGGTGTCAGCGGGCACCCCTGTCTAACCCCCCTTTGCGGCTAGAAGAATCCACCTTCAGGCTTCCCATTGACGAGAATCGAATACGAAGCCGTAGTGACGCATCTCTTCATCCAATCTACCCACTGCTCCGGGAAGCCCCTCCTACGTAAGGATGTCCAAAGAAACCACCAATCGACCTTATCGTACGCCTTTGCATAGTCGATCTTCCAAAGCGCCCCCGTCGTCCCAGACCTCTTCCAGTCCAAGCAAATCTCAGATGCCATCACAAGCCCATCTGCCATCTTCCTTCCGAGGATGAACGCCGACTGCCCCTCCAAGACAACGGAGCCGAACACGCTCCTCAGCCGGTTAACCAACAGCTTGGCCACGATCAAGTACGCTGCATTAGAGAGGGCAATGGGCCTGTAGTCATCCACGCTCGTGGGAGAGTCATTCTTCGGCAAAAGGAAGAGCAAGGCCTATTGATCACATCAAAACCTCTGTTGTTCTCCCTGAACTCATTAATCATCTTTAAAAGATCGTCCTTCAGGGTGTCCCAGAATTCCCGAAAGAAGAAGACCGAGAATCCATCAGGCCTAGGGGCCTCGTCCGCATTTAACCTCCACACAGCCCGCCTAACCTCCTTCGAAAAAGGCAAAATCAGACCCTCCGCCTAGTCCTGAGAAAGAGACCGGACCCCTCTCCCAAGCCAGCTCCAGCCGCTCCTCCTCCTCCTCCTCCGAGTGACCCCTACGAAGTGCTCCCTCAAGGCGGTCCCAATCGCCGCCTCACCAGCCACGTGAACCCCCCCACCTCCACATCGTGTATGAAGTTTCTTCGCCTTCTGTCGGACGCTATGGAGTGGAAGAACCTCGTGTTGGCGTCGCCCTCCCTTAGCCACTTTTGCCGCGACCTTTGGCGCTACTCCACCTCTTCCTTTTTATCTTCCAGTAAGATTTCCTCCATCAGCCCCTGCCTCTCTGTGATCTCATCCTGAGTGAGTCCCCTGTCACCGTCCACTGAATCCTATCTGTTCACTTGAGCCTGCACCTCCAGCCTTCTCGCTCTCCTCCTCACCCTAGCATCCCTCCCATAAGAGAAAAGAGAGGACCTCAACTCCCTGAGCTTAGCCGCAAATCTAACAACCAGAGAACCCTACGGACTGCTCCTCCTCCAGCGTTCCCTGACCATCTCTCTGAAGCCTTCTTCAAGCAGCCAACTTCTCTCAAATCGGAAGAAAAACCTTCCACCTCCTCCCTCGCTAGAGGACCACAGGATCGGTGTATGATCTGAATGAGCCCACGGGAGAACCCAAGCCCGCGCGAGAGGGAAGTCCTCGGAGGCCGACTGAAAAATCATGAATCTGTCCAACCTGGATCTTGATCTCGCATTCCGCCAAGTGTACTTTCAACCAGCCGCATCAATGATCGACATCCCCAAGGAGTGCACCGCCCTTCGAAAGGCCTTCGCACTCGGATCTCGGCCACCCCCTCCCTGAGGCCGATCTTCCGATAGAAGGGTGACGTTAAGATCCCCACCAATGATCCACACCTCACCCACGCCGATCGAGCCAAGTTCCCTGAACTCCGCTGCTAAAGAATCCCCCTCTCCCCCCGTCTGCCCGTAGACATTCGAGATCCGCACATACTCCCCATTGTCACGCCGTTTAAGAAGCACCGTGACACTGAGTCGCAATCTAGACTCCTCCACCAAGTCGAAGAGATCTTTCTTCCACCTAGTCATTAGGCCCCCGGAAGCCCTACTAGTCGGTAACTGCACCGTAGCAAAACGGTCCTGCCCTCGCAGGTCCCTGGAAGCATCCTCCCTTTCTGCGACGAGCTTTGTTTCCTGAAGAAGGAACACGTCAGCCCCCGCATCTAGCACAAGATTTTTCACTACCAACCTCTTCTCCGGCCTCCCCATGCCTCTAATGTTCCAAGATAGGATCTTCATCTGCATGACCCACCCGACGACCTCCTTGGTGGGATGAAACCTAGCCTTTCTGCTACTGCCCTGTCAAGGATCTTGAACCGGTTCGATGAAGCCATGACCGACACTCCTACAGATGCATTATTCCGTGCAGCCTCCCCTAGACTCGCCCCCACGGTACTCTCTGTTAGAAAGATTCTTCTCTCCCGCCTGCAGCTCGCTCGTTTAGAGTAACGAGCTCCAAACCTATTCACGCCCCCCTACATCGCCACATTCTCAACGTAGTTCCCCGAGGACCCCTCCCGTCGCGTCACCACCAGGCACTCCGAGACCAACGGTGGGTGCACCGCTGTCGTCCTAGAGGCAACCCCATCGGTGATCAAGGACTCCGGGGCGACCTCCATGGAGTGGTTTGCCGAGAGCAGATCCCCCTGCATCACTTTGCTGGCTCCAACGGACAAAATTGGCTCGGGCCTAGGAACCGGAGGCCCGCTCCCCTCTTCGCCATTCTCGACTTCCGAACTGGCCGCCGCGTTGAGCTTCCTCCCATCTTCGTCCGGATTATCGCCGCTCGCATGTTGATGATCGGTCTCCAATTCTCTATATTCTCTAGGGGACTTTGGGGCAGGTCGCTGCGTCGCCCCCTTCCTTTGATTCGAATGACAGGTACGAGGTCAACTAAGGACAACCTCGAAAGAAGGAGGGCTTACGGGTCGCGAGCCCTCAAGGAGTCGTGCGCAATCCACAACAGGATGATTCACGGATCCGAATAGGATCAATGGGTTCGAAGATGGCGGGTCCGACAAACCCGATGAGCCGAATAGATGTGAACAGTCAGGAAGCGTTGGCCCGCCTTTCATCAAACCACAGATGGCGA
The DNA here is from genome assembly GCA_037367405.1 of Ottelia alismoides. Lineage (NCBI taxonomy): Eukaryota > Viridiplantae > Streptophyta > Magnoliopsida > Alismatales > Hydrocharitaceae > Ottelia > Ottelia alismoides. The sequence goes on along the minus strand of JAZKJV010010703.1, from coordinate 174,998 downwards.
AAGTCCCGAAGCGGATCTCATTCCCCTCCACCCATTTTCCTCCCGACTCCTCGACTTCCAGACCCCTTCGCGTCGCAAGATGAGACGGTTCCACACCCAAGACGCTTCAGGATCCAACGTTTCGGTAGCCACCAGAACCACTCCCTCTGCTCCTCCGCCTCCTGTCGGAAGATTCACACCTTGCTGAGACAACCAAACTGGTTCCAATCGACGAGTCGTGTTGTGCTTGGAATCCGCCTACGCCACCGGACTCCTTCGCCCGCGTTGACGACCTTCATCCAGAAGGAGGGCCTCCCTATCCACGACTGCGGTCCCCCCCCCCACAAACCGACCTGAGGCACAGTCTCGAGAGCAGTGAGGTGCACACTGATATGTTTCCCCCTGACAAGGAGCTTCCTCCATCCAAGCGACTCCTCAGAGAACCCCTTCACCACAACCAGCGGTTCCCCCGGAAGCCCCCCCCGCCCCCGTGCTCTCCACGAACGCCCCCCCTAACCACATCATTGAGCAACGCCCGGATATCGGCTCACCGGATACGCGAAGGCGGGTGACCGACTTTGGTCGTGCCAAACCATCCGGATCCCTCGGCCAGCGCCACTTCAACTGCAACCAGCCCTCACTCGACCAACGAATCAATTCCCTGGCCTCCATTTTCATCAGCCCTCTTGCCATCACCCGCCTTGGCGATAGTTGCACCACGTCCCCTTTGAATTGTGCTGCCGATACAAAGCCAACGTCCGATGACCCACAGAAAATTGCTTCTCCAGGTCCCCCTCCCTCGTCCACCAGCACTACCGACTTCCTCTCCCCCAGGTTTGCACCCACCCGCAGGGGACAAGTGCGAGATCTGTGCGAGTGATGATGGCATCGAAAGCACCTGATCGGCTCTCTGCACTGCCGCGCCCAATGCGAGAGGGAGCCACAACGAAAGCATCCTCTCCCGAATGGGTTGGGGAAGCTGAGCGGCAAGACCCTGGCATCCCTCTTGCCGCGACTCCCCGTGCGCCAGCCGAACCTTCTCCCCACGACCGAATAGATGTGAACAGTCAGGGACACATGTTTTATCTTATTGCTGTTGATGATTTCTCTCGTCTGTCCTGGGTCTTTTTATTAAAGAATAAATCTTAAGCTGGAAATGTTATGAAGAACTTTATCAATGAAGTGCAGAATATGTTTTCTTTGTCTGTGAAATATGTGAGAACTGATAATGCTTTGGACTTCTGTACTCATACTCTTTCCAATTATTTTTCAACTCGTGGTATCATTCATCAAACATCATGTGCCTATACTTCCCAGCAAAACTGTGTTGCAGAGAGGAAGCATCGTCATTTGCTTGATGTTACCAGAACTCTTCTCATTCAGAGTCGTGCTCCGCACTCTTTTTTGGGTGATGATTTTACGGCATGCTATCTTATTAATCGCATGCCCTCATCGGTCTTGGGTGCAAAATTCCTTTCTCTCTTGCATTTCCTGAGAAAGAATTATTCTCGCTTACTCCTCGCGTGTTTGGCTCGGTTGTCTTTGTCCACCAGTTGTCTCCTGGTCTTGACAAACTCTTTCCTAGAGCAGTCAAGTGTGTTTTTGTAGGGTACTCCAGACACAAAAAGGGTATAGATGTTATGATCCAATGCGCATGAAGTATTATATTAGTGCCGATGTCACCTTTTTTGAGTCTGTGATGTACTTTTCTCCTACATGTGATAGGTTGACTTCTTCAGACCACGATGATGAAATCTACGTGCCACCACCACATCATCACCAACTCCTTCACCGCCACCACCATCACCACCACCTTCACCTCCTCCTATTTCCTCAACCCCCATTGTCCCTGTCCCACCGTTGCTGCATTACTATAACCGCCGACCTGCTTCTGCTCATGGTCACTGCTCTCATCTAGCACGCATGAGGAATGTTCTGAATACATAGTTTCTAACGATGGGTCTGATGGTCTGCTTGAGTAGGGTCCTTTACATGGGATGGACGCGGATGTTGATGATCTGGACTTACCTATTGCGCTTCGGAAGCAAAAGCGAAGTTGTGCATCATATCCGTTAGCATCCATGGTCTCCTTTGATCGCTTGACCGGGGATTTCAAGAAATTTGCAGTTGCACTGTCTGCAGTGGACATTCCACAGAATTATCAGGAGGCTTTGAAGTCGGTGGTGATTAGCTATGGAAGAAGAGATGTCTGCCTTACAGTCACGTGGTACCTGGAGCTTGGTTGTACCTTCTGAGGGAGCTTCTGTTGTCAACTGCAAGTGGTGTTTATTGTTAAACACCATGTAGATGGGAGTCTGGATCGGTACAAAGCCAGACGGGTTGCTCGTGGATTTACTCAAACATATGGCGTGGATTAGCTAGACACATTCCCCCCTAGTGGCTCGTCATTCTACTCAAAGAATTCTTCTTTCTGTTGCTGTGGTATGTGAATGGCCTTTCTTCCAGCTTGATGTTAAAAATGCCTTTTTGTACGGAGACCTACAGGAAGAAGTCTACATGCAACAACCTCCTGGGTTTGCTGCTGACGGGGAGTATCCGCAGGTTTGTAGACTTCATAAAGCAATATATGGCCTTAAACAGAGTCATAGGGCATGGTTTCAGAACAGAAGCTCTCTGACTTAATTGAGAAGCAGGGGATTAAAATGTCGAATGCGGATCATTCATTGTTTGTACAACAAACACCTAGAGGCATGGTAGCCATTATGGTATATGTTGACGACATACTTGTTACATGCGATGACGTGCATGGGATACAAAGGGTTAAGGAATTTCTCGGCCAACAGTTTGTTGCCAAGGATCTTGTACCTTATGGCATTTCTTGGGCTTAGAGTTTGCCAGAAATCAACAGGGTCTTGTAATGACCCAACAGAAGTATGTGACATATATGTTGGTTGAGACGGGAATGATTGGATGTCGACCTGCTATCACCCCTATGGACCCTAGTATGAGGCTATATGATGATGATACAGAAGAAGTGGACATGAGAAGATACAGAGAAATAGTTGGGAAGCTCCTTTATGTTACTATAACCAGGCCGGATATCTCATTTGTAGTTAACTGAGTGAGTCAATTTATGGAACAACCCCGACAGGTAGACATGGATGCTGTATATATGATCTTGAGGTACCTAAAGTCATCTACATGTGCATGATTATTATTCAGAAAAGGGGCAACACTTACGGTCTCTGCACGTACTGATGCTAACTATGCAGGATGTCCAAAGGATAGAATGTCTACTTCAGGTTTTGCGGTCTTTGTAGGTAATTCTCTTGTCTCCTGGAAGAGTAAGAAGCAAACTGTAGTTGCCATGTCCAACGCTGAGTCTGAATATAGGGCTATGGCACAAGCCACTACGGAAATGATGTGGGTCCGAGCAGTTTTTAGCAGATTTACACATAGAAATACCTATTCCTATGAAGCTACAATGCGATAACCAGACAACCATGTTCATTGCAAACAATCCCACATTCCATGAGAGAACCAAACAGATTGAAGTATATTGTCACTATACAAGGGATATGATTCAGAAAGGTTTTATCTCTACCTCTCATGTTAGCTCTTGGGATCAAACTGCATATATTTTCACTAAGGCGTTGCTCAGAGGCTCCTTTCAAAAATGTGCATTCAAGCTGAGCATGATTGACATCTATGCTCCATCTTGAGGGGGAGTATAGAGTTATATTTGTGTTTCTATATTGTTTTCGTAATATTCTACTTCTTCTGTCTATCTTACGTAATTTATCTATAGGTCTCTCCTCTATATAAGAGAGCCTAGGGTTCATGGAATGAACATCTCTTTTATTTTTTCCCAACACAAAGCTTATTGAAGTGGACTGCCATTATAGATACATGATTAAGAAGGGCTTGATTTCTACCTCATGTCAGTACAGGAGATCCAACTGCTGTGATATCTTCACCAAGGCTTTGCTCAGAGGACCATTCCAGAAGTGTTTATCCAAGCTGAGCATGATTGACATCTATGCTCCATCTTGAGGGGGGGTATAGAGATATTTTTATATTCTTGCACCTTTCCCTTATTGTTCTTTATTTCTGTTCGTCTTATGTAATTTACCCATAGGTCTCTCTTCTATATAAGAAAGAGCCTAGGGTTTCCAGGAAATACGATTTTTCATTCTTTTTCCCAACAGTTTTCAATGATCGTTGACCGTCATTGTGTGATCACGACCTTGACATACTGTCTGCCATTAAGATGCTTCATGTTCTTCCTTGGTAATTGTTGGGAAAATAAGAAAGTTTGTTTATTCCATCAGCCCTAGGCTCTCTTATATAGGAGAGTAGCCTATGGGTAAATTACATAAAGAGTTCAACGGGAAAAGAAAATAACTAAAGAGATACATAAGTAAATAATATATATCTACACTCCCCCAAGATGGAGCATAGATATCGATCATGCTCAGCTTGGACGTGCACTTCTGAAACGGCCCTCGCAGTGATGCCTTGGTAAAAATGTCTGCCGTTTGATTCTTTGAACTAACATGGGATGTAGCAATAAATCCCTTCTAAATCATATCACGTATAAAGTGACAGTAAACTTCAATGTGCTTGGTTCGTTCATGGAATGCTGGATTATTTGCAATGAACAAGGCCGCCTGATTGTCACATTCCAAAGCCATAGGAAGTGGGACTTCTATATGTAAATCTGTAAGCATAGCCTTTACCCACGTCATTTCTGTGCTAACCTGGGCCATAGCCCTATATTCAGATTCAGCACTAGACCTTGCCACAACAGTTTGTTTCTTGCTCCTCCATAAGACTAGAGAATCTCCAACATATACAACAAACCCAGAGGTGGACTTCCTGTCCTTGGGACACCCTGCGTAATCTGCATATGCACAGGTTGCGATAGTAATCACCTTGCCTTTCTTAAACAGTAAACCCGCACTTGGAGATGACTTGAGGTACCTGAGTATCATATGTATGGCATCCATGTGTACCTGACGTGGTTTCTCCATGAACTGGCTCACTCGACTCACAGCAACGGATATATCGGGCCTGGTAATAGTGACATAAAGAAGTTTGCCCACCAGTTCTCTGTATCTTCTCCTATCCACCTCCTATGTATCACCGTCATATAATTTCATGCTAGGATCCATAAGTGTGGTAGCAGGTCGGCAACCAAGCATTCCTGTTTCACTCAACAGGTCAGTGACATATTTCCTCTGAGACATTACCAACCCATAAGGATTTCTGGCGAACTCCAGTCCCAGAAAATATCTAAGAACTCCAAGGCCCTTGGTAACAAACTCATTATCCAGCATTTCTTTCGCCCCCTTTATTCCCTGTTCATCATCACCTGTAATCAGAATGTCGTCTACATGCACCATAATTGCAATAATGCCTCTGGAAGTCCTTTGTACGAACAATGAATGATCAGCATTAGAACGTTTGTACCCATGTTTCTCAAAAAGATCTGAGAGCTTCTGGAACCACGCTCTGGGACTCTGCTTAAGGCCATAGATAGCCTTATGAAGTCTGCACACCGTAGGACACTCCCCCTCAACAGCAAAACCAGGTGGCTGTTGCATGTAGACTTCCTCCTGTAGGTCACCATATAAGAACGCATTCTTCACATCCAACTGGTATAGCGGCCAATCACGAGTGACCGCAACAGAGAGCAGGATCTGTAGAGTGGAATGGCTGGCCACCGGCGAGAATGTATCAAGATAATCCACCCCATATGTTTGTGTAAAGCCACGAGCAACAAGGCGAGCCTTGTATCTGTCAATACTGCCATCTGCATTCTGCTTGACTGTAAATACCCACTTGCAGCTCACTGGAGACACATCAGCAGGTGCAGGAACCAAGCTCCTGGTACCTATAGACTGAAGAGCTGCCATTTCTTCCTCCATGGCTAAACGCCATCTGCTATCCTTCAGTGCGTCTTGGTAATTCCGTGGAATATCCACTGCAGACAATGCGACGACGAAATTCCTGAAATCTCCAGTTAGTCGATCAAATGACACAGAAGCTGCTATATGATATGATGCGCAGCTCCGCTTCGACTTTCGTAGGGCAATAAGAACATCTAAATCATCTGTATCCTCGTCTGACATCTGTAACACATCCTGCTCAGAAAAATCATCATATCCACCAATAGTAATATCTTCAAAACATACCTCATGCGAGCTAGATGATGAGCGATGACCATGAGCTGTAGAGGGTCTGCAGGTATAATGAAATGGTAATGGTGAAACAGGTACAATGACATGAGGTGTAGAAGATGGTGGTGGTACTGGTGATGGTGGTGGTGATGGTGGTGGTGGTGGCATGTAGATGGCATCAATATTATCAGGGGTATCAACTGATCACTTGAAGCTGAGAAATACATAACAGATTCAAAAAATGTAACATCAGCACTAACAAGGTACCGCCTGCGCAATGGATCGTAACACTTGTACCCCTTCTGAGTTCTGGAGTACCCAACGAAGACACACTTGACAGCCCTAGGAGAGAGCTTGTCAGTCCCAGGAGACAACTGGTGGACAAAGGCGACCGAACTGAACACACGAGGAGTAAGGGAGAACAATTCTTTGTCATGGAAAATAAGTGAGAAAGGAATCTTCTCGCCTAGCACAGATGACGACATACGATTGATGTGATAACATGCTGTAAGAACGACATCACCCCAGAAAGTGTGTGGAGCATGACTCTGTATAAGAAGCGACCTGGTTACATCAAGTAAATGGCGATGTTTCCTTTCAGCAACCCCATTCTACTGGGAGGTATAGGCACATGATGTCTGGTGGATGATCCCTTGAGACGAGAAGTAACTGGATAGGATATGAGTACAATATTCCAGGGCATTATCACTTCTCACAATTTTAACAGATGCAGAAAAAACATTACGAACTTCATTAAGGAAATTGATGATAATATTCCCTGCTTCAGATTTATTCTTTAACGGAAATACCCAGGACACACGCGAGAAATCATCCACAATAACTATATAAAACCTGTGTCCCTGATGATCAGGAACACGACTCGGGCCCCAGATATCGACATGAAACAACTCAAACTTGGAGGTACTACTCCGACACTGACGACCGGGAAAGGTAGACCGATGATGCTTTCCCAACTGACAAGCCTCACATTGCATAGACGTGTGAAGCGAAACCTGAGGTAACACACGACGCAGTTTTTGAAGCGGTAGATGTCCAAAGCGCAGGTGCCATAGTAATGGAGAGATGGGTCCATCAGGTAGGGATGAGGTTCCAACAAAAGGTGTTCGACTGAGGCGATAGAGGCCGCCTTGCTCATAGCCACGCCCAATCACGTTGCCCGTAAGGATGTCCTGAAAAACAAGAGAAGATGGATCAAAAATTGCCGACATAGTAAATCCTTTGTAATTTGACTAATGGACAACAGGAAAAATCAGGTGCATGTAACACATTCTTGAGATGCATAGATGGCGTCAGTCTAATATCCCCCTGACCAGTAATTGAGGAATGTGAACCATTGGCAATAACCACTGTACGACCTTGAGAGATCTGTCTGTACCCTGTGAGTAGACTTTGATCACCACATAGATGATATGTGGCGCCAGAGTCCATAATCCATGCTAAAGTATCTGATCCACTACTAGTAAATGCATATGTGCTACCTGATGCACTGGTGGATGCAGAGGCAGATGCAACAACATCAGGATGGCTCTCAGGAATAGGTGTTGAAACAACTGGGCCAGATGGAGGAATGATGCCCCTTAGACGGGCAACAAGATCATCAAAGCGTTGATCCAAGGAAGAAGCAGATGGGGGCTCGATCTGTTCAACGACTCGAGCAGATGCAGGAAATCCATGCTTAGAGTAGCATGTGTCTTCGTCTCATTCTTTGTCTGAGAATATGTAGCAGCCAAAATATCCCACATTGCCTTAGCAGTGGGCTGGTGAAGAATATCATTGGCAATTTCAATTGCCAGAGTGCCAGATAGCCAAACTTTGGCATATGCATCATCTGCCTTCCATGAGGCATAGACCCCAGTCTTCTCAGCATGCTCTTCTTCAGTAAGAATATGTTTCTTACCAGTTGACTTTATCATACTCATGAAATGCATTGCCCACAGTTTATAGTTAGAACCATCCATCTTCACGATCGGCGCTGGACCTCTGAAGGCGCATATAGAAGTAGTATCTGCCTTGCTTTCTGACATATTGATATTGGAGGACTGGGGTGGTAGACTAGAGATATGATTGTCTACACGGACATGAACGTGATTGGTTGGATGTGTAGACTCAAACAACCTACCCCATTAATTGGATGCGCGCGCTGACCAAGTTCCGAGCACACGCACACGCAAAATCTAGTGTTGCACGTGCACTAGGGTTGAAGACTTTACACGCATAGTGGTGCGTGGGAAGATTTTACGCAGGACAGGAGATGCGCACTAGAACACGCACTGGAACGCGCACTGGATGCACACTGGATGCGCACTGGAATGCAGATCGCGCAACACCCGCGCGGGCGAAGCACGCGCTTGCGTGCAGCGCTAGTGTGCAACGCGTACAACGATCACACGAGACCGCTCAGCAGCGCAAGCGCACGATCTGTGCTAGACGAAGGAGAAGATCGTGCGCTAGGCGAAGGGGAAGATCGCGCAAGATCGCCCTCAGCACGTGAGGCGAAGAAGACCGTGAGCGATCGGTGCATGCCCACGTGTACGGCGTGCGAGGTGAGAAAGACCTAGAACGGAGACGCTAGGTCGGAGGCGCGGGCGAGGCTCGAAGGTGGTGGGGCTAGGGTTAGGGTTTTGGTTCAAGAACTCCGGTCTAGGACCGTCGCTCTGATGCCGTGTTGGGAAAATAAGAAAGCTTGTTTATTCCATCAGCCCTAGGCTCTCTTATATAGGAGAGTAGCCTATGGGTAAATTACATAAAGAGTCCAACGGGAAAAGAAAATAACAGAAGAGATACATAAGTAAATAATATATATCCACAGTAATCATGATCGATGCTCATGACAGTTTCTAAATCCGTGCCATTGACTTCCATACACAGGATAGGGAAATCTTCGTGATTGCAAGAAACACTTCTTTGCCGTAATCATGATTCCTTAACGACAAAAACAATGAGTTGTGAACACAAATCATAATCATGTCAATTGTAGGAGGGTGTATGACAAGGAGGAGCACATCCTTACTGATCTGGAACTCGGAAAGGATGTTTGCCCCATAGAAAAATAATGCCATGAATGATTGGATGAACATTATGATCCAGAGGATGCTATTGAGGTCTTATGCTTCGTCACTGCTGAAGAAATGTGTGATTCTCTTTCATACTCAATCTTTAGAAAAGAATGCATCTAAGAGCTTGCATCTTCATAATATTAGTTTTGTGTCAAAATGGAAGTATTTGGGAGTATATTTCCACACTGAAGTTGGCTTCCGAGCGGTTAGGCGTCTATATTTAAATATTCACCTGCACCAATCAGAGGCAATTCAGGATGTAAATAGTGACCAAAAATTTTCTTGATGGATTAGATCCAGTTTTAAGTCAACATGGGCTCGGATGTTTAACTTTACATGAGTTTCTTACTATCAAAGGGTCTAATGGTTGGTGGATTAGACTGGTTGTCATTATTGTTAACACCTCTTGACCCCCATTTTCTTTGCTATGGTTTTCTTTTATGGTCTAACCCGGGGTACCAATTTGTTTACTATGGTTAGGCAGTGACAGAGGACCTCCTGGGTTCTCATATATACTTTCATTGCTCCCGCTGTAGCAAGCCCAGACCTGTTGAGGATACATGTTGGCTGAATCACCATCACGGTGTATCCCCTTTTTTATTCAAAAAAGTGTCTGAATTATATGAGTTTGTGGCTTGACTCAATCAATATGTTATTAGAGCTGCTTCTAACTGAAGCATATACAACAATCATTGTTAGTTTCTCAAATCGGTATGCTTTGTTTGTTCTGTTCACGACGGGATAGATTGGTTGATAGACTTCAGGAGCATCTTGTTACACGTACGATGATGTGCGATAATTCTCGCTTCTTTAGTCTGTTCCACCTGGTTGAATTGTTTAGTATATGATATGAGGCATTCGTCTGTTACCATTTAGGGGGAGGTTCCGATTTATATGTATGGAGCGGGTCTATGCTCCTGACTTTTCTTCGAGTTTACTTTATGTTAGCCTGATTACCTTATGTATGTACTATCTGCTCCTTCATATTCTACTTCTGAGAATTCAAGCAACAATCCTCCTAAGTATCCATCTCAAATCTCTTCCATCTGAGGCATGCACCTCTCTCCGATTTATATGTATGGAGCGGGTCCATGCGCCTGACTTTTCTTCGAGTTTACTTTATGTTAGCCTGATTACCTTATGTATGTACTATCTGCTCCTTCATATTCTACTTCTGAGAATTCAAGCAACAATCCTCCTAAATATCCATCTCAAATCTCTTCCATCTGAGGCATGCACCTCTCTCCGCTCAGCGCTGCTTGCAATTTGTTCTATGGGCGCATCATTCTGTCATGCCAATGACACACCATATATAAAGGGTTATTTTACCATTTTCAATTTATGTAAGATTTTCTGCACGCTTTATTTTTATATTTGTTCTAAAAATCTCTTTGGCGAGGAACCAACGATGGTTTATAAAAAGGATTAGGTTACCCATAGTCAATTCAACTTGGATGGTGAATCGTTGATTGACTAGTCGATAGAGATATCCTATGACTGGTAGACTTAAGTTGTGGTTTTCACGTAATGGGATTTCCATGTTAAAATTGGTGACATTGTGGTTGCGTGCTTATTTTTATTGATTTTGTTTAGCGATGATTGTTTATTTGGCCATGATTTGATACAATGCATCTCGTAAAATGTATCATAGCTTATTTCTCTGCGACAAGGACTTATTAGTGGGTATCTGCCAATATTGCGAGCTTTTGTAAATGATGAGTGAGGATGTTTCATTCTCATGTTTTTAGTGATTTATATTTTTGGGGTGTAGGTATTCGAGTTAAGTGCTACTCAAGGACCAGAAGTGGGGCTATTTTTATTTAGGAGAATACCTCATTTCAGAGTACTTGTTTGTGGTGGTGATGGCACTGTTGGTTGGGTTTTGGATGCTATTGAGAAGCAAAATTTTGAATCTCCACCTCCAGTTGCAATTCTCCCAGCTGGTACTGGTAATGATCTTGCAAGAGTTTTATCTTGGGGCGGGGGCCTTGGCTCGGTTGAGAGACACGGAGGACTGTGTGCACTTCTGCAGCACATGGAGCATGCGGCAGTTACTATTCTTGATAGATGGAAGGTTACGATAGAGAACCAGGGGAAACCTGGACAATTTATTAAATGCATAAACAACTATCTTGGTAAGTAATTTTTTTCCATATATAATTGCAAATGCGATTTTGTAACTCAGGTGGATTGAATTGGCAGGAATAGGCTGTGATGCCAAGGTTGCGCTGGACATCCATAACCTGCGAGAAGAAAATCCTGAGTTGTTCTATAACCAGGTAACACTTTTTCCACAATGTATTATTTAAGGTCAGCATCTCTGGGGTGAACACCATTGAGTGTATCCCCCTTGTTTGGCTTCAAAACAAATATTATTTAAGGTCAGCAGTCGCTATTCTTTCAGTTCTTCCAACCAACTACATGTGTGCGCTCTTTAGTCAAACACAAGGAGCTTGATTTGAAGTGCAGATCTGGTTTGCTTCAATGCATACAGTGATACAATTACCACCGCCGCCACCCAGCCTTGTTGGTCTTAAATTGGAGTCCTTTACCTAAGTGTTATAATGTAGTTCACTGACAGTTGTTTGGATCCGAGGTATGAATGACCATGGGAATCTCGTAAACACTCTCTCTTTTGTTCCTGCTCATAATGTTGTGGTTATAACATTATATAAAGGTGCATACACCTTTGTGACCCACATGTGACAAGTGAGAGTTCATAATAGATCCATTAGGCAAATTATCAAAGCATTCTTTTCTTCTTGATAGGAAAGCTATGATTTGGATTTTTTTCTAAGAGAAACCAAGCCTTGTTTACGTATTATCTGTTGTAAATGAATTAATAACCAACCAATATTGCATCAATGTAAATAAAGATGGATATTAAGTACATATAATTCCATAAAAATGTACATCGTATCAACATAAAAACGATAGTGGCATCGAGAAGAATCCCTTTTAAAGAACCAATGCTATTGGAAAGTAAAATAAAAGCTAAAGAAGAGGGAGATATTCATTTCAACTACTGTTATAAAATAGGAATGCGGAAGCGTATCAGAGATAAAGATAATAATATTGAATAACATCGAGATTTAACGTGGAACCCTACTTCCCAAGGAGCAAGATGAAACCACGGGAGAATGCCTCAAAGGGCTGATGTATCTATTAACTTTCTCGCTGGATACAAATGGTGTGAGGCTTCTAATATAGCCCCCACTGAGTCTCCACATCTCATAACTGGTAGATGTGAGAATAAAGACTTGGATGTGGTAAATGGATCCTGGAGAGATCCATTACCCATCTACAACTCAAGTGACGCATATAACAAATACTCCAACACCCCCCTCAAGCTGGAGTATGTAATACTCAGCTTGGACAAACAAAAAGAAATCACAAACTCACGCTACATGACACTACGACCAATATCAACTCAACGCGTACAACTGTCGGCTGTTGTCAAGGACGTTGCTTCCTATGCCGTGCAAGTGAGGAGGACAAGCGGGTTGAAGTATGAGTCAACTAAGTGAGCTCTGGACTGCGCCTGTCAGAGCCACTGAAACTGGATGAGTCTCCACCTGGAGAACTGTGACTCCCCTCGGATCCGGGCATCTGTTTACGCCGCATTCGTACTATTACATTCAGTAGTGATCGCATTAAGTTATGCAATTCAAGCATTTTTTTTCCACATTTGCTATTTGCATATGACATTTAAATCCACATTCAACCACAAAACCAACAACGACAAGTGCTAGTAATATCGCATTTCATTAATTTCCATGATGTACAACATACTGGCAGTTATACACATATCCCAAAATATATTACATAAGAGAAAAGGAAGCATTTACATAATGAACTGAATAAAAACTAACAAAAGTAATTGTACCGTCTGGTATAAACCCGGATGGCAGGAATCATCCACAGCTACTGAGGTGAAGGCTGCTTGCCTGCCACACATGAAAGGTAGGAGAGGCGTCAGCGAGCGCTGGTACTACCCAATTAAAATAAGCAGACATTTAAAGTAGTTGCAAAAGAAACAAGTGATAAGGCACAAACAATTTAAAATTTACAACTACTTGCTACTCAGAAGGGATGCCCCAAGTTTTTCCCATTCCATTTCATATGTCATATTTTTATGTCGTGGTTAATGTCGTGTATATATGATTTCTCCATTTCCCCATAGCTTTATATCTATATGTTTATGTATTAGTTAAAGGCCCATAAGTAGATATTATATTCTTATCCTTTAGATAATTATCGATCTTGATAAGAGGCTGATGAAGTGATGCTTGATTTGACTCTTCGTTTCTTAATGGTGGAAAAGATGAGATTCTAATCTAGTTCTCAATTCTGTCTATCTTTCCAAGTCTAGTGGATAGTCTGTGGTCTTGGTCTATGTATAACCTCACACTATGACTCCAAGACATGAATAATGCCTTAGGGTTGGGGTGCCTCCGTTGGCATGCAGTGTTGTGTAATGCATCATAACTAAGTTCCCAGCACGTCCACTAACTTAATTATGAACAACTTTAGCCAACACAACTTATAATTGACTTCATCTCTTAGACGAGATCCATTATGCTTCATTCTGAGTTCGATTGTAACTTATCCAAATTCAACTGTAACCAGCTCAGATATAATCCTAGATGATACAGATGTAAATATAATGATTCGGATGTAGCATCGCCAAGCCTATTGGCAGAAAGTAACCAAAACTCAAGCGGTGAGGTAGTCTCCTAAGGAAACTCTTCCGTCTCGCCCTCTTATTGGAATTGCGGTCCACTAGAGGGAAAGGTCTACTTCAAAACTACGCCCCAAAGACGGGTGAGATAGACTCTCCGGAAAAGTCACTCTAGATGGGCCCGACCAATAACGAGCAAACAAGCTCGTACGAAAAACTAAAAACCGAGGATCCCCCGCATGGGTATCCTAAAATAGAGGGTCAACGGACTGGTCAAAAGTCGGGATCCCAACGAGGCGTAAAAATGCTGCGAGCTCGCGTAAAATCATGAAAAGGACCGGGATCCTAGACCCACTCACTTGACGACCGCTGCTCTAACCGGGCTTCCTATCTCCCGCCTAGTTGAGGGTCACCGCGTCCTCGTACGATCAGTTGTAAAAGTCATTATGACTGGCATTAGTAACTGATACCACTGATTCTTTATTAATTTCACTTATTCGTCTACTCAACACTTTCTCAATCTCTTCTATAATTGACTTACAATTCTAGATCTTTTGGTTGACGATCTTATTAATAGTGATCCATAAATAGTATACTTAAGGGATTAATTCACGAAGATTATCAGTTCTTTATAATCGTAGGTTATCATTTCTGCATTCATAAGATTAGGAGCTGCTTACTCTATCTGGATTTAAGTTTAAACTAATGTAAAATTCCCTACTTTTCTTAATTTTATAAGATGATTCGGTTTTACTCATTAAATCCTGATTTAAGTTGAATTCCTATGCAAATTTTCCCAATGTTTGAACTTTAACACATGAGACTTGTAGTTAATTATTGGCCTGTATTTTAGACACAACGTATACCAAGATCCATTTTTTTAATTAAAGTTTGAGAATCGTAGAGGAATCCAATCTCTTTTAAATATATAAATATGTATATATATCCTGTTCAGCTTCGTGGATTGAGATCTTAATCAAGGAAAACTCTAATATTTTTTCATAGTACCGTTCAGATCTTAATTCAATATATAGCAATAGCTTATAATTTCATCTCTATGCCTAAATCATCCCACCAACCACTTCTGGTAACTATCTTTTAAATTAATGTAAAAGATAAACAAGTAACAAAATCGATATAACAAGGAAAAACTATATCAACTAATGGTGACAACATTTTACAATTTCAACCTTAAGGAACAAGAGAAAAATTTAGCATTTAACATTAAGGATACAACCCAGCTCCATAACAATTTAGAGTGGATCATAATAACATTAATTGCTTGTTAATTATGGTCCACCAGCAAACAGAGTATTGTCCATTAGTGATAAGGCAATTGAAATGGGAGAAGAGGGTAGAGAATTAATTTAAATAGATAAAAAATATAAATGAATGACAACCTCAAGTTAAAATATTATCCAGTAAGGAGATTCAGAATAGGATTGAAGTACTCTGATGCAGAAGATGGCCGAACAAATGAAGAGTTGGAGCAACATCTTCACTTGGACTTAAGGTTATAAATACCTGTTGGTTAATGATTATTCTTATCAGCAACACATTACACAAAATTTTTTATACAAGATAAATGAATAGCCCAATCAAACATTATGATTCATGGCAGTTAATAAAAATTTTAACACTGTGTCAGATACTCGGACTAAACAAAAATCAAGCTTACAATAAAGCAAGATTGTTTTCTTAACAAAATTTCGAACCTTAAACTTGAGATACATAGATATTTAATGATCTGAAAATTTGTGAAAGCAGTGGCAATTTAAAGGATTTGAATTGAGTTTTTTTAGGAAATATGGATGGTAGTAAGAAGAGGGATGAATTGCACATGCATGGCAGCAAAAGGAGTGGAGATTGTACCTTTGCTAGATTCTCGAAAATTTTGAACCAAAACTTGACATGCAGTAGATTTTGATGGAGTAGTGAACCAGCAATAGGATTTTACAAGTTGCTGGACACCAACTTTTGCAAGAAAAGAAGAGGTTTCGGTGGAGAAAAATGGGGAGGAAAGAAGAGAAATGCAATAGAAAAGAATAGGAAAAGAAGGGATGACTTCTCGATGGAATTTGACCTAAATAGGAAAGAGAGGAAAAAATAAAAGGGAGGTTCCTTCTTGGAACCTTCCTCTCCTTATTTTTTTGTCCATGACATCATTGATGACCTTATATGGTGACATCAACAAGCTGATGTCAGCAAGATGTTCATCAAGATCTTAAATTATATTCTCTCCATTTTTGTGTATATATATATAAATTCCCAATTTTTTTGCAACAGTCATGCGTTAGCAGAATTCAATTAATAATTATTTTATTTTATTTTTTTAACTACATAGAACCGAGTCTGAACTCTAGCAGAAAAATAAAATTTATTTATTATTATTTATTTCTCTTTTTTATTTGATATACAAAAATTGACCGTATTCACACCTCGAGCCTCGTATTTTGACGCATAATATCTTGATTTGATCGTCTCACAACGACGATCAATATGAGTATAATATTGATATACTTTTGATCGGGTTTGGATGCCTGAGATTTTCAAGATACGGTTTTGGTTTGGGGTTAAATTTCACGATTTTAAAATATCAAACGATCTTTGATTGACGAACGGTCGATGCCGTTTGTCTTATTTCGTCGAATCGGATTTTATGACTGTGGAAATGGAAACGGAAAAGTTGTATTCCATCTAACCCTAAAGCTCTCTTATATAGGAGAAAAGCTCTAAAGCTAAATTACATATACCGAACAATAGAAATAAACAATATAGAAAAAGGACAAAATAACATAAATATCTTAACACCCCCTCAAGCTGGAGCATATGTATCTATCATGCTCAGCTTGGAACAACAATGATGAAAAGGACCTTTAGCCAGGGCTTTAGTAAACATGTCTGCAATCTGATCTCCTGATGCTACATAAGATGTAGAAATAAGCCCCTTTTGGATCAAATCACGAGTATAATGACAATCCACCTCAATGTGCTTTGTCCTTTCATGAAGTGCTGAATCATTAGCTATAAAAAAGGCTGCCTGATTGTCGCATTTGAGATGCATAGGAAGAGGCACTTCAATCATTAAATCGGTCAAGACAGATTTGACCCACATCATCTCCGTACTGCCTTAGGCCATTGCCCTATATTCCGATTCTGCACTAGATCAAGTAGCAACCGTTTGTTTCTTACTCTTCCATGAAACAAGCGAGCTGCCAACAAACACAATGAAGCCTGAAGTAGACTTCCTGTCCTTAGGACACCCAGCATAATCTGCATCTGCACACCCTGTAACTGAGAGAGACGTATATCTTCTAAATAGAAAACCTACGCATGGAGATGACTTCAGATATCTCAGGATCATGAATACTACATCCATGTGTGCCTGCCTGGGTTGCTCCATGAATCGACTTACTCTACTCACAACGAAAGATATATCAAGCCTGGTAATGGTAACATTCAATAATTTCCCTACCAGCTCTCTGTACCGTCTCTTGTCCACCTCC
Source organism: Ottelia alismoides (assembly GCA_037367405.1). Classification (NCBI taxonomy): domain Eukaryota; kingdom Viridiplantae; phylum Streptophyta; class Magnoliopsida; order Alismatales; family Hydrocharitaceae; genus Ottelia; species Ottelia alismoides. The sequence continues at coordinate 157,612 of JAZKJV010010703.1, read as the reverse complement.
TCAGTTCCGTCATCATGGAGCTTCACATTAGGATCCATCGGGGTAGTAGCTGGTCTACATCCTGTCGTACCTGTCTCAGATAAAGATCAGTAACATATTTCCTTTGTGTCATAACCATACTCTGTTGATTCCGTGCAAACTCCAGGCCAAGAAAGTAACGAAGCGTGCCAAGATCCTTGGTAACAAACTGCTGTCCAAGGAAATCCTTAGCTGCATGAATGCCCTGTTCATCGCTGCCAGTGATAACAATGTCATCAACATAAATCAGAATGATTACAATATCTCTCTGGTTTCTCTTTATAAAGAGAGTATGATCTGCAGTAGATCTGACAAACCCCTTCTGTTCAATCAATTCTGAGAGCGTTTGAAACCAAGCCCTCGGACTCTGCTTAAGGCCATATATAGCCTTACGAAGACGGCACACCATACTGGACTCCCCCTCAGCAGCAAACCCAGGTGGCTGCTGCATGTAAACCTGATGCAATCATTCTCAAATTGACAAGGCGACCCGAATTGAGAAATTTGCTTACGTGGGGATTTTTGCAAATTAGGAATTTTCGTTTTTAATTAGTTAATTTAAATTAGTTGCGCATTTTATTTCAATAAATTGAGATTGTAATCTCAACATTTTTCGTAGATAAAATTAGTTAAAAGTCAATTAGAATCGGTTAGAGTCAATTAGGATCGAGTCAGATTGAATTTAAATTTGATTCACTTTCTATTTATGTAGTTGCACCCCTCTTATATAAAGGGGTTGGTAGTCTATTGTAAGTGACAGTTCAAATTATATGAAAAATTGAGTTTATCTCCGTCTCTCTCTTTCTCTCTCTCAATGTGGTCTTTGCGATTCCTCTCTAAAATCCCGCGCAACCTGCGCGTTGTTCTCTTCTCTCATCCTCTAATTTCTTCTCCACCGATATTTCAACTGTCAAAATTCTTTTTTCCTGCTGCCGCAAATTTCCATCTGCATCATTTGGTATCAGAGCATGGCAACCGAATCGTTCTTATGATTCGACGATCCCATCACCTATTGGAGGATGCAATTCGATCTTAGTCGCCTCTCCCACGGCTCACATGCGTGTTCGCACCAACAAAAGTTCAAGCGACGTCTTTTATCAAGTTTCAAGGTTCAAGCATGGTTGAATGCACAAATCGAGGAAGAATCGCCCGTCGACAACAAAAGTCAGATCGTCGCAGCTGCTGTGCAACCCGATTTTGAGCAAGAAACGGAAGACACATGGCCAATATTCGACGAAGGTGAGGATGAGGAATATGAAAACCTCGATATTTTAGCAATCGATGTTGCTGTCCAGGAATTAAAAAGAAAAAAAAGGGAAGATATGTGGCCCATATTCGACTGGAGGATGAAGAATACGAAATTGTAGATCTGTTCCACATAGGAAACAAAGAAGAAGAAATCAAGAAAGATCTCGACAACTGCACTTAGACCATGTTTCATGTTGCTGCTCAGGGAAATTCAGACATGCATCCAACACTTCTGGAGCATCTTCCAACCTGCAACAACCACCTGCTCACACACGACAACGTCTACCCTCGCGGGAGGCCCCATCCCCGCCTATGGAGGCCCTCCTATTCGAGCATCCCATCATCGCAGCAACAACAGCAAGGGCGCGCGCCCTTTCCACCATTGCCTCCTCCATCTACGACGTTATTCCCTTGCTGGACCCGATATCCCATCACTGGATACTGTTATCGATGCCATCATCTTCCTCTTGGGTTTCTGCACCGACGATGGTTGAGGTTCCATCATTGGAAAGATCAAAGCTGCTTCATATATCCTCCATTGGTGCAATTGCAGGGACCATCTTGGCTGATTCCGCCGTCGCCAGATCCGATAGGGAAAGAAACCCTAGCCGTGCTTGACAATCTCATTCTAAAGGGATTCAAAATCCCTACAATCAGGGACAGGGGACGTTGGGAGAAAATATGGGTAATGCTTTTCTGTCGAAACCGTACTGGAGTCTTCCGGAAATTGGGTGTAATTATGGGAAGGGAGGTATCGAGAAAGCATATGGCAAAGGGGCTTTACAGCTGGACTCAATGTTCCGAAAAGCCATGCTTATTAAATAATTGCAAGTATTATAATGGTTTACACGCCATTGGAATCATATGGAAAGAAGCCACTGAAAAGGCCCGTGTTCGAATTTTATGGTGCACACATTTCCCAAATAAAGTGCATAAGATCATCGATATTTTCAGAACTTACCAAAGAACCCCTCCAAAATAAATTTCAGATCATCCTCCAACAAAGTTAAACTACTGCAATTATATTTTCAGGAGTTTTGCAAGTTCTGGAAGAGTACAGATTCTTCTCAAAATTTAAACAATTGATTTTCTTTAAATAAAGGGGTAGAAGATTTACAACCACGTCCTCCTATGAGAAAATATTATAAACGTAATATTGAAAGGAAGACAAACATGCTCAATTTGAGGAGATTGGAGCTACGATTTCAAAATGAACTCTTCAACGACGTAACGAAGATCAAGCAATTCGTCAGGAGACGATTTTTTTTTAAGTGGGGGAGAATTGATGCAATCATTCCCAAATTGACATGACGACCCGAATTGTGAAATTTGCTTATGTAGGGATTTTTGCAAATTAGGAATTTTCGTTTTTAATTAGTTAATTTAAATTAGTTGCGCATTTTATTTCGATAATTTGAGATTGTAATCTCCACGTTTTTCGTAGATAAAATTAGTTAAAAGTCAATTAGAATCGGTTAGAGTCAATTAGGATCGAGTCAGATTTTATTTGAATTTAAATTTGATTCACTTTCTATTTTTGTAATTCCACCCCTCCTATATAAAGGGGTTGGTAGTCTATTGTAAGGGACAGTTCAAATTATATGAAAAATTGAGTTTATCTCCGTCTCTCTCTTTCTCTCTCTCAACGTGATCTTTGCGATTCCTCTCCAAAATCCCGTACAACTTGTGCGTTGTTCTCTTTTCTCATCCTCTAATTTCTTCTCCACTGATATTTCAACCGTCAAAATTCTTATTTCCCGCTGCCGCAAATTTCCTTCTACATCATTTGGTATCAGAGCATGGCAACCGAATCGTTCTTACGATTCGACGATCCCATCACCTATTGGAGGATGCAATTCGATCTTAGTTGCCTCTCCCACGGCTCACATGCGTGTTCGCACCAACAAAAGTTCAAGCGACGTCTTATATCAAGTTTCAAGGTTCAAGCATGGCTGGATGCACAAATCGAGGAAGAATCGCCCGTCGACAACAAAAGTGCAACCCGATTTTGAGCAAGAAACGTAAGACACATGGCCAATATTCGACGAAGGTGTGGACGAAGAATATGAAAACCTCGATATTTTAGCAATCGATGTTGCTGTCCAGGAATTAAAAAGCAAAAAAAGGGAAGATATGTGGCCCATATTCGACTAGAGGATAAAGAATACTAAATTGTAGATTTGTTCCACATAGGAAACAAAGAAGAAGAAATCAAGAAAGATCTCGACAACTGCACTTAGACCATGTTTCGTGTTGCTGCCCAGGGAAATTCAGACATGCATCCAACACTTCTGGAGCATCTTCCAACGTGCAGCAACCACCTGCTCACATGCGACAACGTCTACCCTCGTGGGAGGCCCCATCCCCGCCTATGGAGGCCCTCCTATTCGAGTATCCCATCATCGCAGCAACAACAACAAGGGTGCTCGCCCTTTCCGTCATTGCCTCCTCCATCTACGACGTTATTCCCTTGCTGGACCCGATACCCCATCACTGGGTACTGTTATCGATGCCATCATCTTCCTCTTGGGTTCCTGCACCGACGATGATTGAGGTTTCGTCATTGGAAAGATCAAAGATGCTTCATATATCCTCCGTTGGTGTAACTGCAGGGACCATCTTGGCTGATACCGCTGCCGCCAGATCCGATAGGGAAAGAAACCCTAGCCGTGATTGACAATCTAATTCTAAGGGGATTCGAAGTCCCTACAATCAGGGACATGGGACGTTGGGAGAAAATATGGGTAATGCTTTTCTGTCGAAACCGTACTGGAGTCTTCCGGAAATTGGGTGTAATTATGTGAAGGGAGGTATCGAGAAAGTATATGGCAAAGGGGCTTTACAACTGGACTAAATATACCGAAAAGCCATGCTTATTAAATAATTGCAAGTATTATAATGGTTTACACGCCATTAGAATCCTATGGAAAAAAGCCACTGAAAAGGCCTGTGTTCGAATTCTATGGTGCACACATTTCCCAAATAAAGTGCATAAGATCATCGATATTTTCAGAACTTACCAAAGAGCCCCTTCGAAAATAAATTTCAGATCAGCCTCCAACAAAGTTAAACTACTGCAATTATATTTTCAGGAGTTCTGCAAGTTCTATAGAAGGGTACAGATTCTTCTCAAAATTTAAACAATTGGTTTTCTTTAAATAAAGGGGTAGAAGATTTACAACCACGTCCTCCTGTAAGAAAAAATTATAAACGTAATATTTTAAAGGAAGACAAACATGCTCAAATTGAGGAGATTGGAGCTACGATTTCAAAATGATCTCTTCAACGACAGAACGAAGATCAAGTAATTCGTCAAGAGACGAATTTTTTTCAAGTGGGGGAGAATTGATGCAATCATTCCCAAATTGACAGGACGACCCGAATTGTGAAATTTGCTTATGTGGGGATTTTTGCAAATTAGGAATTTTCGTTTTTAATTAGTTAATTTAAATTAGTTGCGCATTTTATTTCAATAAACTGAGATTGTAATCTCAACGTTTTTCATAGATAAAATTAGTTAAAAGTCAATTAGAGTCGGTTAAAGTCAATTAGGATCGAGTCAGATTTTATTTGAATTTAAATTTGATTCACTTTCTATTTTTGTAATTCCACCCCTCCTATATAAAGGGGTTAGTAGTCTATTGTAAGGGACAGTTCAGATTATATGAAAAATTGAGTTTATCTCTGTCTCTCTTTTTCTCTATCTCAATGTGGTCTTTGCGATTCCTCTCCAAGATTCCGCGCAACCTACGCATTGTTCTCTTCTCTCATCCTCTAATTTCTTCTCCACCGATATTTCAACCGTCAAAATTCTTATTTCCCGCTGCCGCAAATTTCCATCTACATCAAAACCTCTTCCTGCAGATCACCATATAAGAAAGCATTCTTGACATCCAATTTGAAAAGGGGCCAATCACGTATCACTGCCACAACAATAAGAATACGTAAGGTTGAATGGCGCGCCACAGGTGTAAAAGTGTCCTGATAGTCCACTCCATAGGTCTGAGTGAACCCACGAGCAACCAACCTTGCTTTGTATCTGTCGACGGTACCATTAGCCCTATGCTTCACAATAAATACCCACTTGCTACCAAGAACAGACGCACCTGGTGGAGCATTGATGACACTCCATGTACCTCGTGAATGTAAAGCTGCCATCTCCTCCTCCATAGTCAGACGTCGCTGACTGCATTGCATGGCCTCCTGATATGACCGTGGTATCTCTATAGCAGACAACCCCTCAACAAAGTGCTGAAAATCCTTGGATAGACAGTCCAAGGAGACATGAGAACTGTTGGAGCATAAGTTGTAAGCACCTATTGAGTTGTAGCAGGGTAAATGGATCCTGGAGGAGATCCATTTACCCCATCCAGTGTTTAGTCCCACATCGTCCAACGGTGGGACTTGGAGGCTCTGGAGAGGCTATATAAAGAGCCCCAGACCTCCTGTACTCATTGAGAAAAAGGAATGAAGTATCCGCCCCTTTGAGGGCTTCTCCCGTGGTTTCATCCCGCTCCTCACGGAGTAGGGTTCCACGTAAAAATCATGGTGTTCCCATGTTTATGTTTCTTGTTTATGCTCTGATTTATCATTCGCTTCCGCATATTCTATTTTCTAACATGGTATCAGAGCGGGTCGATTCTCGAGGATTTCAGATTTTTTATGGTCGAGATTCGTTGTTTTTTTTAAGTTGAAGATCTGTTGTTCAGTTCTAGAAATCTCCGTCTTCATTCAGATCAACGAAGATCTGTTCATGTTCATGTTTGAGGATTTTCTGAAACCCTAGAATTCAAGAGTCCAGGCTGCATCTGCGTTGCGCAAGAGGCAGCAACACCCTGACGCAACCCTCATCCCTCTCCGGGTGCGCAATCCTCTGACTTTGGAATCCCGCAACTCCAAGCATCAAGATCCAGATCGGCGTAGGCATCAAGTTCCAGATCGGGCTCGAACTTCGCGATTACTTCGCGGCGGAGCCCCCAGCACCCAAGGCGGCGCAGACAACCCGATGTCCAGCAGCAGAAGGCGCTGCCATATATGGCCCAGGCGTGCAAAAACCCTATGCACGAAAGCCCCAAGCGATCTTCTTTCCGAGGCACATCGCGCGCAGGTTCAATACTCCAACCCGGAACCTCCAGGCGGCAGTTGCAGTTGCCGTGCTCCCCAGTCAGGCCTCGCAAGCCCATCAGGCACCTCCAGGCGGCAGTTGCCGCACTCGATACCTCCAGGCGGAGGCAACCTCCATCGCGAAGCAGCAGTTGGCGGCGCAGTCCAGCCGCACCCTACTCGGAGCCGCGGCCCCCAGGCGGCGTGCCCTTTCGTGCCCTCACGCTCCATCTTCTCAACAGACATCGACTCCTGCTCGCCCACAGGCGGCGACTCCGCCTCCCACTCGTGTCGTGTCTCCTCCCCATCGCGCAGACGGCGACGCACCGCCAACCCCTCTCCCAGTCGCGCGCAACCCCGTAGCGAGTTCCCAGGCAATCGTGAAGGCGCCCCCAGGCGCGCGTGCCCTTTCCCCATCGGGGCGGCGGCATTGGAAAAAGAGGGTTCTCTATGCGAACCCTAGGTGGGCCTTGCTTTATTTTAAAAAAATGGAAAGTCTAGGGGGCGACGGCAGTTCCATGGAAAAAGGGAAGCCCTAATATTTGAGAAAGAAAAGCAAAAGCCGCATAAAAAAATATGATGAACGGCTTGTTATAAAAAAAGAGGGAGAGAGATTTCAAAAAAAAAGGGGGGGAGAGTAAAAAAAAGAAGAGAGAGTTGGGCCCAAGAGGGCCGATAAAAAATCTGTTTAGAAAAAAAAAGAGAAGGTCGCGAAAAAAAAATCGCACGCAGTTGAGAAAAAAAAGAGATGCGTACAATAAAAAAAGAATCGTACGCAGAAAATTTTGTTTGATGAAAAGACGAAAAAAAATGTTGAAACAGCTTTACAAAAGAAAAAAAAACAAAACAAAAAGAGGTGTAACGACTTAAAAAAAATGAAAATGAAAAGCCGCAAGTATGTTTTGTTTTCCCCTTCTATCTTGTCTTCTCCCAACTTTGTCGATGTTCATTTTCCGACAAGTATGGGAGAAAGGGGGAGTATTTATGTAGAGTCACAGGTTCCAGATTGCAGATTCTCTAGACCAACCGATTTTCAGACTCTACGGTTTTCAGATGAAGATTTTCCATGCGCAATTCCAGACTCGACGTTCAGATTCCGAGTCCCAGTTTGATGCGCAGTTGTTCAGACTCGACGATTGATTCCGAGTCCAGTTTCAGACACGCACGAGTTTGCGGTCATTTTCAGATGAGCATATGTTGCCATCATTTGTTCGTGGTCCCCATCATTCTTCTTGTTGTTCGGCCAGAGTTTTCATGTGAGCCATAGGGACTCCAGAGCAGAGGACCGTTCCCTATGCCAATGAGGGCAAGGGTTTTCATGTGGTATCATAGGTAGACCAGAGCAGTGCACCATTCTCTGAGCCAGATGGGAGAGACCCAGTTCTCCGACGAGGAGACTTCAGGCGCAAGTTCAGACTCGATGGTCAGGTTACGAGTCTTCAGTCGACTCACACTCCAGCCCGTTCGTCCTCCTCACCTGCACGGCATGAGAAGCAACGTCCTCGACTGCAGCAATGTGCGTGTTGGGTTGATATTGTCCGTAGTGTCTTGTAGCGTTGAGTTGAGTTTCTGTCTGTTTGTCCAAGCTGAGCATTGCATGCTCCAGCTTGAGGGGGAGTGTTGGAGCATAAGTTGTAAGCGCCTATTGAGTTGTAGCAGGGTAAATGGATCCTGGAGGAGATCCATTTACCCCATCCAGTGTTTAGTCCCACATCGTCCAACGGTGGGACTTGGAGGCTCTGGAGAGGCTATATAAAGAGCCCCAGACCTCCTGTACTCATTGAGAAAAAGGAATGAAGTATCCGCCCCTTTGAGGGCTTCTCCCGTGGTTTCATCCCGCTCCTCACGGAGTAGGGTTCCACGTAAAAATCATGGTGTTCCCATGTTTATGTTTCTTGTTTATGCTCTGATTTATCATTCGCTTCCGCATATTCTATTTTCTAACAAGAACCAATAGGGTGCATAGTGCATGCTCTTTTCTGATGCCGAAGAGCAATAGGCATATCCAGATCCTCAGCAGGAGTAGTAGAGATAGTAACTGCACTCTGCACCTCAGTCTGTACATGCAAATCACCCGTGCCATTAGAAGAACTCAAATGCTCAGAACATACCTTGGGCGTGCTGGATAATGGAGGAGGCGCATGAGCATGGGGCCTTCGCTGGTAGACCTGTGGAAAGAAAACATAAGACGATGGTGGAGGTGGTGGAGAAGGTGGAAGTGGAGATAGAGTAGAACATGGTAATGACAGAGGAGGAGGCATATAGATCTTTTCTCCATTTTCTGAAGAAGTAAGTCTATCACCTGTGGGAGAAAAATACAGAATAGACTCAAAGAAGGTAACATCAACACTAAGATAATATCTTCGTCGAACAGGGTCAAAACAACGATATCCCTTTTGGGTATTTGAATAACCAACAAACACACATTTGACAGCTCTGGGAGAGAACTTGTCAAGACCAGGAGAGAGTTGATGAACAAATGCAACAGAACCAAAAAACACGAGGCGTAAGCGAGAAAAGATCCGTCTCGGGAAACACAATCAAGAACGAGATCTTCTCCCCAAGCACCGAAGAGTGCATACGATTCACCATATAACAAGCAGTTAGAACTGTATCTCCCCGATAGGAATGATGAGCATGACTCTGAATCAAAAAGAGTTCTAGTAACATCCAAAGGATGACGGTGTTTCCTTTCGGCCACCCCATTCTGTTGGGAAGTATATGCGCAAGATGTCTAATGCACAATACCATGAAACCTAAGAAATTGAGAAAACTGAGCACTGCAAAACTCTAATGCATTATCAGAACGTATGAACTTGACTTTAGCAGAGAAAATGTTCTTTATTTCATTAATAGGACCAGCATCGGACTTGTTCTTAAGAAGAAAAATGCAAGACAAACGAGAAAACTCATCAACTGCAACGAGATAAAATCTGTGTCCCTGATGATTTGGGACACGATTAGGATCTCAAATATCGAAATGGAGCAACTTAAACAAACAATGACTACTAGAACCCTGATGACTCTGGAAAGTGAACCGATGATGCTTCCCAAGCTGGCAGGCTTCGCACTGAAAAGTGGAGCGAGGAGAAATCTGAGGAAGAACATGAATCAACTTTTACAGAGGAAGATGACCAAATCGCAGATGCCACATATATGGAGAAACGGATCCAGTGTAGATAGAAGAAGAAGCACCAGCATACGAAGACTACACTAGTCGGTAAAGGTCCTCTTGCTCACGGCCAGTTTCAATCACTCTGCATGTGAGTATGTTCTGAAACACAAGAGCAGATGGATCAAATATGGCACGACAATGTAAATCTCTGGTGATTTGACTAATTGATAATAGATTCATAGAAAAATCAACAGCATAGAGAAACATTCGATAGCCTCAATGTAGAAGTCAACTGCACCTCCCCCTGACTAGTGATGGGGGAATGCGTTCCATCTGCTATCACAACTGATCGTCCAGGACAAGTAGGACGAAAAACGCTAAACTGACCTCTATCACTACACAGATGATGAGATGCGCCGGAATCCATGATCCATTCAGATAAGTCTGCCCTGTAGCAACTAGTAAAAGCATATTCTATTTCTGATGTAGACGCAGATGCTGAGGCAACAACCCTCAGAAGATCCTGAAGGAGAGCTAGTGGATGTGCCAGGCATAATCTCTCTCAGTCGTGATACAAGTTCGTCAAACCTTTGATCAGATGCAGGAGATGAACTCCCAGTCTGCTGTATCTGCTCTGCAACCCTGGCTGACGCAGGAAACCCATGCTTAGAATAGCATGTTTCCTCAAAATGGCATGTCCTGTGGCAGAAGGTGCACGGTCGACCTCGACCACCCCCTCCTCTACCGTGGTTGATCCCCGCCCACGATATATTGTATGGTTGCCTCTACCACGTGAAGCCGCCATAGCTGAAGATGTCTGGTGCTGTAAGGTACTACCATAAGATATAGATAGTCTGCTCAATCGTCGATACGCCTCCTCCATAGGAGGTATGGTAGCATCTGTGAGGATCTGGGCACGAGCTGCATCATACTACAGATCCAGGGCTGCTAGAAATACCCCAGTTATCGCAGAGTCGCTGTCTGCCTTGAGCTGCTCTGGTGTAGCAGTCAAGGGTATGTAGCCATCTAACTTCTCGAACATACCCCTCAAAGAAGTGTAGAGGGTGTGAAGAGGGCAACCATTTGCTTCGATGTGAAGATATCATGATGGAGTTGGAGTATCTTAGACTCATTCTTTGCCGGGGAGTATGTCGTGGCAAGAATGTCCCACATAGCCTTTGCAGTAGACTGACTCAGTATATCATTAGCTATCTCCGTGGATACAGTCCCAGATAGCCATACACGAGCGTATGCATCATCCGCCTCCCATGAGGCATTTGTCTCAGTCTTGTCTCGTGGCTCCTCTGTTGTGAGGATGTGCTTCTTGCCATTACATTGCATCAAACTCATTAACCGCATGGCCCACAGTTCATAGTTGGTTCCATCCATTTTGACAATGGGTGTCGGACCTTTGAAGGCACCCAGGGATGAGACATCCACCTTGTTATCGGACATGATAACAACAATCTTCAAGAGTGGGCTAGCAACGGTAAATACCAGCGTCTACACTGACATACATGAAGATAGTTATGGGTGTAGATTCATAACACAACCTCTTCCATTCTTCTGATGAGTCCTTCGGAAACTAGGGTGTGTCTAGATGTCCACGTTACACCTTAGGTATCCAGATTCCAAGGATCCGCGGGAAGGTGACGCGAGGATGCTTGAATGCGTAGACGGTGGCGTTTGGACCTTCGACGGTGGCTGGTTAGCCTTTGGCAGCGGCACGTGAGACCTTCGGCGGCGGCAGACGAGACCTTCGGTGGCGGCGAGCGGGGTTGGAACCCGTAGGCGATGACGCGTGAACCCAGGTGATGGGAGCATGAGACCTTGGAGCCCGCGGCGGCTAGGGTTTTTGGTGGAGGGTAGGATTCTAAGGCACAGGCTCCGGTCTAGGACCGTCACTCTGATATCATGTGAAAATGGAAACAGAAACGGAAACGGAAAAGTTGTATTCCATCTAACCCTAGAGCTCTCTTATATAGGAGAAAAGCTCTAAGGGTAAACTACATAAATCGAACAATAGAAATAAACAATATGGAAAAAAGATAAAATAACATAAATATCTTAACAATGGCAATCTCGGTTCATTTTGCGGTTTCCGAATTTGTGTCACGGTGTTTTCGGGCACGTATTACGATGCGATTGATTTTTGGTCAATTTTTCCCGAACGACTTTTGATTCACGATCAATTGATCGATTTAAGGTATTTAATATTGATGGACAACTTTATTGGTTTAATTGGACCCTAATTGGGTCGGGTTTGGGTTTAATTGGAATCCAGATGTTACAAATATAAAAACTCAAAGGGAGTCTCGTCCTCGAGACTCGAGTCAAGGTCATTATGTGTCTTGTTTGTATTTCATCTGGCCATAAAAACCTCCAAGGATTTTGAACCCATAAAAACCTCCAAGGATTTTGAACCCATAAAAACCTCAAAGGGAAAACAAGCTATATTATTTTAACATATAAATAATTATAAATATTTGTTTTAATGATTACCTGAGAAGAGCTGCGGATATCGTGCCCACATGTCGGCTTCGGTCTCCCACGTCGCCTCTTCGAAGTCGTGCCAGTGCCACAACACCTTGACCAATGGAATCTCTTTTCTACGAAGCTTCTTCACAACATTGTCAAGTATCTGCACTGGCCTCTCCTCGTGTGTCAAATTTGGCTTCACGTCTAAAAATCTCGTAGCTGATGACGTGTCGAGGGTCGTGCATATGCGTCCTCAGGTTCGATACATGAAATACGTCGTGAATACCTGAAAGGTGCGGAGGAAGAGCTACTTGGTAGGCTACCTTCCCTACTCTAGCTAGAATCTCGAATGGTTCAATGTATCGTGTTGCCAACTTGCCACGAACACCAAATCTCTGAATTCCCTTCATGGGAGATACTTGGAGAAATACCCAATCTCCCACCTGTAATTTACAGGAATGATATTTATATGTGAGATTAAGTTGAGTTTTAATAGATCATAATTGAAATGAATTTAGAGAGATGACTGTTTTACCTGAAATTCTAAATCTCTTCTTCAACGGTATGTATAGCTCTTCTGGCGGCTCTGTGCCGTCAGAAGCTTCCACCTCACTAGATCAACAACTCTTGCAGTCTTCTCCAAGAGATCCGCAGAATATAGAGCATGATCACCTATCTCACGCCAACTGATAGGTGTGAGGCATCTCCAACCGTATAAGGCTTCGAACGGTGCCATGCCAATACTAGAATGATAGCTATTGTTGTATGTGAATTCCACCAAAGGCAGATGGTCCTTCCAGGACCCTTTCCATCCAAAAGGCATGCGCGAAATAGATCCTCAAGCGTCTGAATGGTGCGCTCACTCTATCCGTCGGTCTGCGGATGGTATGCAAAACTCATCTTCAGCTCTGTCTGTACTGCTGTCATGAACTGATGCCAATAGTGCGATGTAAACCGTGAGTCCCTGTCAGACACCACCTCGCGTGGTATACCATGAAGTTTGATGATATTCTGCACATATAGCCTGGCCAGCCTGGATGGAGTGTAAGTCATGCTGACAGGTATGAAATGGGCTGACTTGGTCAACCAATCAACAACTCAAATAGAATCATGGACACCTGATATCTTCGGCAAACCGGTGACAAAATCCATAGAGATACTCTCACTTCAACTCAGGAATGGTGAGAGATTGCAGTAATCCTGGTGGTCTCATGTGCTCAGTCTTGACCATCTGACAGGTCATGCATCTGCTAACATGTTGCGCCGCATAGCGCTTAATTCCATCCCACAAGAAATGTCGACGTAGATCACGATACATCTTGGTGCTATCTGGATGAATAGATAATCGTGAACTGTGTGCCTCATCGAGAATATCTCTACGCAACTGCTCGTCGTTGGGCATAACGACCCGTCCTGCCTTCCATAAAATAGACCGCCACAACAAAATCATCAACCTCGTCCTTGACGACTCGCATGTATCTATCTCGAATCCAAGGATCTGTCTTCTGGCTTTCGACAATGCGATCCCATAAACTGCTGAATTGTGGAGGTACGACAGTCGATATAGATGCACTTTCCTGAGGATGCCAATCATTCAAAGATGCGAGCATATCCCATGTGTATAACCAGTTTGTCGTACCCTCAGCATGAGCTCTCCTGCTAAGCGCATCTGCCACCGCGTTTCCCTTACCGGGATAGTAAGAGATCGTACAATCGCAATCCTTCAGTAGTTCGAGCCACCTGCGCTGTCTCATATTCAACTCCTTCCGATCAAAGATATTCTTTAGACTCTTGTGGTATGTGAAAATCTCAAATTTCACCCCATATAAATAGTGACGCCAAATCTTCAAGGCGAAGACAAACTGCCACCAACTCTAAGTCATGGGTAAGGTAATTCCGCTCATGCGGTCTCAACTGACGTAATGCGTAAGCAATCACGTGGCCTCTCTGCATCAACACCGCTCCTAGACCTTCTCCATATGCATCTGTGTAGACTGCATAATCCTGAGTATCTGAAGGAAGAGCAAGAATGGGTGCTGTAGTCAATCTCTCATTCAGTGTCCTGAAGGCCTGCTCACATGAATCATCCCAAATGAATGGAACTCCCTTCTGCGTCAATCGTGTCAGAGGAATAACGATATGTGAAAATCCGCTGACAAAGCGTCTGTAATATCCTGCTAAACCCAAGGAAGCTCCGAATCCGCGTGATTGTCTTGGGCTGCTCCCAAGACGTAACTGCCTCAATCTTCGCAAGATCAACTGCGATGCTTGCTCCAGAAATGACATGCCCCAGAAATGAGACATGGGATAACCAGAACTCGCACTTACTTAGTTTGACATATAGCTTATGCTCTCGTAATGTATCCAAAACAATCTTTAGATCATTCGCGTGATCCTATTCCTTCCGAGAATATATGAGCACATCATCAATGAACACCACCACAAATTTGTCCAAATATAGAAGGAAGATCCGATTCATCATATCCATGAATGCTGCAGGTGCATTGGTAAGCCTAACCGGCATCACCACAAACTCGTATTGTCCATAACGAGCCCTGAAAGCGGTCTTCAGAATGTCTGCCTCTCGAATCCTCAGTTGATGATAGCCCGAACGCAGGTCGATCTTCGAGAACATCGAAGATCCCTGAAGTTGATCGAACAAGTCGTCGATGCACGGCAAAGGATAACGGTTCGTCACCGTTCTCTTGTTCAACTACCGATAAATAATACATAATCTCATGGATCCATCCTTCTTCCTGACAAATAGAACCGGAGCAACCCAAGGTGAAGTGCTTGGCCTCATGAATCCCAAGTCAAGTAACTCCTGCAACTGCACCTTCAGCTCTCTCAACTTAGTTGGTGCCATGTGGTAAGGAGCCATCGAGATCGGCTGCAATGTTCAGGAAGGCGCTATGCTGTATTCAGTCAGAGGGGTCACTGCATAGAGAGTATGCGGTATGCGGGAGAGTATGCGGGGAGTACGCGGTTTTATGCGATTTGGTATTTTTTATTATTAAAAATATAAATAAATATTTAATATTATAGTAATATCATCAGTCGGGAGAGTATGCAGGGAGTATGCGGTTATATGCGGGAGAGTATGCGGTTTTATGCGGGGAGTATGCGGTTTAATTTTATTATGCAGGTGGGGTTATCTGGTTTTGGATTAAATAAAAAAAGTTCTATCAGAAAAGCGGCCAAGTATGCGGCCGCATAGGGGGTATACTCGGCCGAGTATGGGGGTCAACTCGTATACATGGCCATTTCACCATACTCGGAGCGGCAAGGCTACCGAGTACGAGTATGCGACCGATATGCAGCTTACTCCGCTGTTTTTCTGAACACTGATCAGCTGTGTATCTGGTAGTGATGTGATCTTAAACTCCATCTCTCTTTCTGGAGGTAATCCTAGTAGCCCATTAGAAAACACATCTGACTAGTCTGATACTACTCGGATGTCCTGTTCCATCAGCTCATGATCTGATTCCTCTCGAACAAATGCTAGATATGAACCACAACCTTGATTAACAAGTCTCTGAGTTCTTAACACAGAAATGTACTCCATTTTAAAGTCATGTAAGGTACCCTCAAAAGTGAACTCAGGCAAATATGGAATCTTGAATTCAATTAATAATTCTTTTCTTTTATTTTTTTAACCACACAGAATCGAGTTTGTAACAGAAAAATAATTTTTATTTATTATTATTTTTATTTCTCCTTTTTATTTGATATACAAAAGTTGATCGTATTCACACCCGGGCCTTAGATTTTGACGCACAATATCTCAATTTGATCATCTCATAACGACGATCAATATGAGTATAATATTGATATACTTTTGTTCGGGTTTGGATGCCCGAGATTTTCGTGATACGGTTTTGGTTTGGGGTTAAATTTCGCGATTTTAAAATATCAAACGATTTCGATTGACGAACGTCCGATTCCGTTGATCTTATTTCGTCGAATCGGATTTTATGACGGTCTCGATTCATTTTGCGGTTTTCGAATTTGCATCGCGGCTTTTTCGGGCAAGCATTACGATGCGATTGATTTTTGGTCAATTTTACTCGAACGACTTTTGATTCACGATCAATTGATCGATTTAAGTTATTTAATATTGATGGACAGGTTTATTGGTTTAATTGGACCCTAATCGGGTCGGGTTCGGTTTTAATTGGAATTCGGATGTTACAAGAACTTTGGCCCGTCACATGTAGACGACTGCATCATGTGGACAACTGCTCCATCTCTGAAAGGGCCGAACTGAAAAGCCGTGGAGTGCAATCATCGTCGGAGTCCATTATTGCTGGAGAATGGAGTCTGAAAGTCTCGTCGTCGGAGAACTTGATCTCTCCTATCTGGCTCAGAGAATTGTATTCTACTCTGGAGTCCCTATGAAACCACATAAAAACCCCAGCCCACATGGCATTAGGAATGGGATCTCTACTCTAGAGTCCCTATAGATCACATAAAAACCCTGGCCGAAACATAAAAATGGGACCTCAAACAATGATGGCAAACATGTGCACATCTGAAAAAGACCGCATACATGTGCGTGCCTGAAACTGAAGATTCAGAACCAATCTGATGTCGAGTCTGAATATCTGACAACTGTAGAGTCTGAACATCTGGCTGGTCTGGAATCTGACATCTGAATCTGGAATAGATCTGTGACTCTACACAATACTCTCCCTTTCTCCCATACTGGTGGGAATGACAAACATCGACCAAGTTGGGAGAAGACAACAAAGATGAAGAAGCAAAACATCACATAAGCCGTCTACAATTTTTTCTCGGCTTTTCTTCATCATTTTTCTTGGCTATTTCATTCATCAATTTTTTAATAGCTGTCACCTTTTTTCAAAAATAAGCCTATCATCATTTTTCCGACTTTTCCTTTTTTTGCAATTTTTTTTCGCGTATGGTTTTTTTGTACGCACTTCCTCTAATTTTTTTAAATGAGGCAAATCCTATTTTTGTGCCTCTCCACCTTTTTTATAGCCCATAGCCCTACGTGGGCCTGGAATATCAGTAGCAGCCCATGTTTTTTTTTCTAAAGTCGTTCACACTTATTTAGGGTTCCCCCTTGGAACCCTCTCAAGAGACCGTCGCCCCGGAAGGGTACACTTCATGCGGTCTGGAGATCGGAGGGGCGACTGCCGCTGGAGTCTGCAACCTGGAGCCTTTCCCCGATGGAACTCCGGGCTTGAGGAGAGGAACTGCTATTCCAGAGGTGGCGCTGCCCGAGATGCGGCGCGAGAACGGGGTATGGAGGTGGTGGTCGTCGACCTAGGGCTGGATGTCGCAACCTGGAGGGAGGAGGGGCGGAATGAGTGCCGCACGAAGCTGCTGTGAGAAGATCGGATCGCCGCCGACTGGAGAATAATGCGCCGCCGCCTAGGAACCGGGAAGCGGAGAGGTACTGTCTCCCGTCAATGGAGGTGGCCTGGAGGGCCTTAGCCGCCTACGCTTGCTGGAGAGCAGGCTGCATCTCCTCTTGGAGCCTGGAATTAGGAGGAAGCCTCGTGCGAGGAGGAGGATGGAGATGAGCAACCAGATCGGATTGGGGCTCCTGCGAGATTGGAGCACTTTTCCATGGAGAGGGCCCTTCTCGGAACCAACCAAGGGACCGACAGGGGGAGAATCGACCTTGAACGAAATTGAACCGTTCAGAATTTAGGGTTTTAACAAAAAACCCAGAACTTGGAGGATGATCATGAACTTGGAGAGATGGAGGAGCACTTGATGCTTCTGGGCAGAATCAAACTTGTTGATAATCGAATCTCGGCCCAAAGTAAAGAACATAATGAAAAACCTTGAGAATTGAACTCCCTCAGATACCATGTTATAAAATAGGAATGTGGAAGCGTATCAGAGATAAAGATAAAAATATTGAATAACACCAGGATTTAACGTGGAACCCTACTCCCTAAGGAGCGGGATGAAACCAGGGGAGAACACCTCAAAGGGCTGATGTGTCTATTGACTTTCTCACTGGATAAAAATGGTGTGAGGCTTCTTATATAGTCCTCACTGAGTCTCCACATCTCACAACTGATAGATGTGGGACTAAGGACTTGGATGTGGTAAATGGATCTTGGAGAGATCTATTTACCCATCTACAACTCAACTGACGCATATAGCTGTTAGAAAATAGGAATACATAAGCAGAATCGGAGAAAAAGAATAAAGAAATTATGAACACGGGATTTAACGTAGAACCCTACTCCCTAAGGAGCGGGATGAAACCACGGGAGAACGCCTCAAAGGGCTGATAGTCTATTGCTTTTCTCTCTGAATAGAATGGGTGTGGAGGTCTATATATAGCCTCCATTGAGTCTCCACATCCCACAGACGGTAGATGTGGGACTAAACAACTGGACGGGGTAAACGGATCCTAGAGAGATCCATTTACCCATCTCTCACACAAGTGACGCATAACCAAATACTCCAATACGCCCCCTCAAGCTGGAGCATGCAATGCTCATCTTGGACAAACATAAAGAAATCTCAACTCACAATACATGACACTACATACAATATCAACTCAACGTGCACAACTTTCGGCTGATGTCGAGGACATTGCTTCTCATGCCGTGCAAGTGAGGAGGACAAACGGGATGGAGTGTAAGTCAACTGAATCTCCTCGTCGGAGAGCATGTGCTCTGTACTGCACCTGTCAGAGTCACTGCAACTGAAATGAGTCTCCTTGTCAGAATACTCTGGCTTGCCACAATATGTGGACAACTGCTCCATCTCTGAAAAGGGCTGAACAAATAGCATCGCTAATTATCCATACACAGATCTCTGAAGATGGGTCTCTCTTTCATAGGGACATCGAAGTGAGTTCTCTCTCATAGGAACCTCGCAAGGATCTCGTACTGGAGTTCACGATCGCTTGAGAATGGGATATGAAGAAGCCTCCTCGTCGAAGAATCAGGTCTCTCCCATCTGGCTCAGAGAATGGTACTCTATTATGGAGTCCCTATGAAATCACATGAAAATCCTAGCCAACATGGCATAGGGAATGAGATCTCTACTCTGGAGTCCCTATGGATCACATGAAAACTCTGACCGACAAAACAAGAATGATGGGGACCACGACAAATGATGGCATACATGCGCACATCTGAAAAGACCGCATACATGTGCATGTCTGAAAAGGAAGACTTAGAATCTAAGCATCGAGTCTGAACAAATTTAGAGTCTGGAAAATTTGTCCGGCCTGGAATCTGACATCTGGACCATCTGACAATTTGAATCATGACCTGTGACTACACAATGTTCCCCCTTTCTCCCATACTTGTCAGAAAATACTGACATTGACAAAGTTGGGAGAAGACAAGAGAACAGGAAGAAAACAAAATTTCAATAAGCCGATCTCAAAAAAAAATCTTTTTTTCGGATTTTCTTGTATTTTTTTGAAATCATCGTTCTTCATATTTTAATACGGTTCTTATCTTTTTTTCGCATTTTTAAAGCCGTTCCATCTTCCTTTTTTTGTTTTTTTAAGCTGCATATGTCTTCTTCTTTTTTGTAAGCACTGCCTCTTTTTTTTACACTACATGCTCTCTCTCTTCTCTTTTTTTTCTTTTAAACATATCACGACCGAAAGGGCCTGGTTTTCTATTTAGGGTTCCATGCGTGGAACCCTTTCTCTCGAAGCTGCAAGCCTCGATGGGGCTCTTTTGTTGTTGCCGCCACTTGGAGAGGTTGGAGTGCGACTCTGGGGAACCCCTGGTGGTTGCACGCATATGGATTGGCGTCGCCTGGACGTTGGGCTCGTTCCATTGGAGGCTAACGCCTTGAAACGAAGCGGGATCACCGCTTGTCGTAGCTGCTTGGGTGTCACGGAGGCTCGCCGCCTGGAGCATAAAGAGAGCAGGAGCTCTGCCTTGAGGTTCTTGGAGCACCGCTATTTCTAGAACGGAAGAATGGGGCGGCGCAACATGGGGATACGTCTGGAGATGCTCCTTCAGGCTGCTAGATCTCGCGCATGTGGAGAGTTCTTTGGAGATGGAGGGTCAACAAGGATCTGGAGAAGATGCGTCTGGGGTTGGTGCTTCGTCGGTGCTGCCTGGGAGCGGTTCGCACCACAAGAGGTGCGTGCGGCACCGGAGGAGAATTGCTGTGAGCGGCGTCACTTGTGGCACGATGGCACGATGCCACTGCCACAACAGTGGAGAGAAGTGGCCTAGAGAACTAGGTTTCTCAAGATAGAACGTAATTTTTTTGGAACGGCCTATTGTCGTGCAAAAATTAGGGTTTCTTTAGAAACCCTAGAACTTTTCGAATATGAACAAATGTTGAACAATGAACATCAATAATCTTCAAACATAATATTCAAGAACGGAAAAAAAATGGATCTTCTTACTCGAATCTTGAATAAAAAAACATGGATTCCTCAAGAATCGAACCCGCTCTGATACCATGTTAGAAAATAGGAATGCGGAAGCGGAATCAGAGAAAAAGAATAAAAAATTATGAACATGGAATTTTACGTGGAATCCTACTCCCTAAGGAGCGGGATGAAACCGCAGGAGAATGTCTCAAAGGGCTGATAGTCTATTGCTTTTCTATCTGAATACAATGAGTGTAGGGGTCTATATATAGCCTCCATTAAGTCTCCACATCCCACATACAATAGATGTGGGACTAAACAACTGGATGGGGTAAATGGATCCTGGAGAGATCCATTTACTCATCTCTCACATAAGTGACGCATAACCAAATACTCCAACAATAACAAATACTCCAACAACTACGAAGTTCACTTACATGCATTGCACTTTCCTTGGGAGTGTCCAAAACCATTATTGACCTCAAAGGTAAGAATCTACAATCACATGTTCTTCACTATATGGCCAAAACAAGCTGATTCTCTATCTGTAAATGACATATACATTGAGGACTAGTGTCTGCCATAACATGGTAGCTTTTATATCTTTCATAGCTTTCACTTTGTTAGTATTAACCTTCTGTTTCAACATTATGTATTCTTCTACCTTGGTGGCATTTATGTATTCGTCAGTATTCTTAAACCTAACACTTGGCATGCTCTCTTCTATATAAGAGGAGTCTAGGGCCACATAATAAACGTGCTGGTTTTCTCTTCCTTTTACATGGCCTAGAACAGTTGCCCGAGACTGGTATTGTATACTTCTTTTCGACCTAATATTAATCAATCGATCTCTTTCAAGATCTCTAGCTGCCAGTCCAAAAGAAGGCCGCCAACGATCCCTTACTCGAACGTCGCCCATGGCCGGCTGCGGTGCACCTTCTTGGGCATAGAACACATCTGCCACTGCATCTCAATTGAGGCCCCAATGCTCCAACCATTCACTCTGCTAGCATAGATGCTCCTAACTACGTGGCATCCACCTGTGCTCCTGCCGGCGCAAACACTTCTAACTACGTTACTGTCACATGCGCTCTCACCAATATCGCAGAACTGTTCCCACCGCCATGAACACATATACTCTATTAATGATGATTCCCACTTCAACTACTATTATCACATGTCCCTTTGTGCTACTTGAAGGTTTCGTTATTCTGAGAACTATATTGTGATTATCTTGTAGAACTACATCCTTTCTTCTTGATTGGCCGGCATTGGAATGACTCCACCCACATTTAAGCAGATAAGGCCTCTCATGTTCTCTTCTCCTGTTATTATGCATGGCATATCTATCAAACTCAAAGGTTTGAAAATTTTGTTCTCTGATATCTGGCTTTTGAGGTGTTTGTAGGCCGTTAAAAGAAACTTTATACTCAAAGGAACCCTAAATGAGACCGACATGGATTATAAGTCTTGGATTCAAGGCAACTAGCATGTGATGAATTGGCTCAATAAGTCATCTGTTCATTCTATTATGGATAACATGCTTTTCAAAGTGAGCCTAAAAAACACCCTTTTCAACGTCTACCAAATTGATATACGAGGAGGTTCCTAAGACTTCTTCTGTGCGACACCGTTTCATCTTGCAACTTTTTGTATGCAGATTGGGTCATTTTCTCAGAGAAAGTTCTACACTTATTGAGTACTATATCCAGATTATAGGGTTGTATGAGGCACTTGTTTTTTTAGCATGCTTGCTGGCTTAAACAAGTTCACGCGCTTACTGAGTGGTATACCTACAAATTTCTATATGGATTTGGTCCTATTTTTAATTGGCTAGAGATTTCTACTTTAGACATGATTCCTTTAACTCATGTCATTTTTTGGCAGTATTCAACATCCCGACTCTACAATGGGTCCGGTAATTTCGCTTTCGTTGTCACTGGAAACATGGTTGACAATTTGGGCTTCGTGATTGAGGTCGTGATGCTTGCTGCAAACATACTTTTCTGTCTTGTATTTTTTGCCATAGATCTAACTGCTCGCTGGATAGGTGACCATCTATGCCTAACTAAGCTTATGATTGCTATAGTAATTAAACTCTTATAATAACAATTTTTCAAAAGGGAAAAGGGTGTTCGCTACTGTTGAAATGTGAGACGCGGAAGCGGGATCGATAAAACAAGAAATATAAACATGAAGAACAAGGATTTAACGTGGAACCTTATTCCCTTAGAAGCATGATGAAACCACAGGAGAAGCCCTTAAAGAGACGAATATTCTATTGAATTTCTCAATGAGTACATGGGATGTGGGGCTCCTTATATAGCCTCACAGACAGTTCGGAGTCCCACCGCTCATCCTTGTGGGACTTAACATGAGTGGGTAATTGGATCTTGGTGAGACCCAATTACCCACCTTTTACATTCTCCAACACTCCCCCTCAAGCTGGAGCTGAGAAAGCTGCATTTTGCAACAAAAAGAAAGCATACAACACATCTTCACACGATACATCACAAGAAAAACACATGTCCGTAGCTTGTAGAAGACCTCACACGAGGACGGGTCTGCGGCTTTCAGGTCATCGGAACGTATCTCTGTCATACCTGTAGAACTGCTACGATATCAGGTCACCAAAATGTATCTCTGTCGTGCCTGCAGGTCACTGGAACATATCTCGATCGTGCCTGGAGAAGAATCGCTGTAGAAGTCCAGCGTGGGAAACTGATCGGGTCGTAAAAGAAGTATACGCCCTGATGAAGAATTTGTTGCTTGGTGAAGACGGTTGATCAACGAAATCTGGAGTGCCAGTCTGTCAGTCGTGAATATGCAAAAGACGTCCTGAAGAATATAGTTCTGACTCCCTCTTTCTCCCATACTTAATAGAATAAGAATCATGGATCAAGTTGGGAGAAACAAAACACGTATTTTTTTCGTTTTTCACATAAATCATTATTATTTTTGGCCATTCCTTTTTTTTGCTATTCTCTTCTTCTTTTCTTTTCCTCCTTTTTTTTAAATAAGCCGTTCATATTTTTTCAGCTTTTCTCAATCATTTTATCATATTTTTGAACAAACCTCTTCCGCCCCTTTTTTTGCTAATAAGGCAAATTCATTTTTTTTCTTTACTCGCGTACGACTTTTCTCCTTTTTTTATAAGCCCCCTTTTTTTCAAAAAGAACTCTCATCATTCATTTTTTTTGAATGAGGCCACAATCATTTATTTTATTTTACAATGCAGCTGGAGTTGGATCTCCCCTCTCCCAAATTCAATCTTTTTTTCGGTACGACTAACATGGGCCTTTGCATTTTTTTTCAAAACGCAGGGGGGTATTTAGGGTTCCCATGGGAACCCTCCTTCGTATGCCGTCGCCCCCGTTGGGTGGGTGGTTCTTGTTGCTGCCTTGAGCGATGACGCGAGAAAGGTCTGGAGGGGCAGTGCGTGGAGCGGGATCATCTGGAGCATGGCCTTAAATTTCAGCGAAATTCGATCGAATTTCTGTCGAATATCGATATCCAGTTGAAATCGAAATTCGACCGAAATGACCGAAATATGGGGGTCCTAGTACAAAAAATGACCGAAATGACCGAAATTTCGGTCGAAATTCCACCGAAATTCCATCGAATTTCTGTTTTGGTCGATACCGAAATGGTGACCGAAACCGACATTTAGGGCTGGAGCGGGAGTGGGAGCTCTGCCTGGACGGAAACTTGGAGCGTGATCATCTTTGAGGGTGCCACCAGGGGTGAGGAGGCACGAGGAGTTGGTGCTGTCGCCGCTTGGGCTCGATGTCGATGTAGGGAGTGCCTCCGTCCGACTGGAGGAAGGAATTTGCCACGTGAGGAGGCACGTGCGGGAGCAGGAGCTTCGCTTGTAGATGTGCACCACCCCCGAGGGGCCCCTGGGGCTGTGCGATGGAGCAGTTGCGAGAGGGCTGCCGTTTATTTTTTTAATCCTGATATATGCGCACAAGGGGGAAACCGCCTGAGATTGCTGCCCCCTTTAGAGATGAGATCGACGACGACTGGATGGGAGGAACTCGCCTACACCCTTGGTGGGGCGAGTGTGTCGTGTTCGAGCTCCTTGATCTGAAGCGGGAGGTCCAGGATGCGGGCAACACGACATGGTTTCTTCGTGATCTCGCATACGAGCACGATGCCGAGCACAGTGTGGTTGTCTTAGGGAGGTTGATACAGATGTCCTTATCGTCGCATGGTTGTGCGGGTAAGGGTTTAGGGGCGGCACTGCCTGGAGCAGAGGGCGTAGGGATTGTAACGGTGCCAGTAGAGGGGGCCCGCTGAAGGCTTGCGCAAGCCATCAGCATCGCCGCATGACCGCGAGGGCTTGGGCCATGGAGATCGAGGTCGCTAGATTGTGTCGTGCGTGATCTGCTGAGATGCTGAGATGGCTCACCACCTCCTGTATGAGTGTCTTTCCATCAAAACAGGTCGATTCCCATTGGAGGGAGAAATAAGGCTGCCAATCAGTGGTGGTGGGTGTGCGTTCTCGTCCTTGGATTTGCCATGGGTTTTCAAAAAATCTCACAAGCATAATATATGTGCCAGTTCTTGTTCAACACATCAGAATCACCAATCACATACGCATTGCCACCAGAAGACATATTACCAAAGAACTCATCAAGAACAAAAAATTATCAGAAAAATCAAATCTCGAATAAAAATATTCAAGAGCCATTCCTCGAGAATCGAACCCGCTCTGATACCATGTTGAAATATGAGAAGCGGAAGAGAGATCAAAAACAAGAAATATAAACATGAAGCACAAGGATTTAATGTGGAACCCTACTCCCTAAGGAGCGGGATGAAACCACAGGAGAAGCCCTCAAAGGGGTGGATATTCTATTGGGCTCCTTATATAGCCTCACAGACAGTCCGGAGTCCCACCTCTAATCCATGTGGGACTAAACTTTGGTGGGATAATTGGATCTTGGTGAGATCTAATTACCCACCTTTTACATTCTCCAACAGCTACAAAGGTGCCCATCTAAAACTTTAATAATAATATGTAACATGGCTGTTATTACTTTTTTCCTTTTCAACGCGTAACTCAACATGACAACCTCTTTTTCTTTAGGGTTTCCACTTTATATAATGAGAGTCCTAGGACACATAATAAATAAGTCATCCATTTCCTTTCGTATGGTGTCAGAATAACGATCGGGGCCAGAGCTATGTTATCTCACGAAACCCTACCCCACCATCAATTCTCTCTCTCTCTCTCAAGGCTGATCTCATGCACACCTTGTCCGTTGCCTTTTAACGGTATTTCCAACAGTCGGTGGTGATGCCTAGCAATATCTCCAGTGGCATCGCAACCACCCTTGGGTCCTCACCACTCCAGTCACTTAGCGAGGCACCCCTACACCACGACAATTGCCAAATGACTGTCCCAAGTGGCAACCACCACCGCTTAGTGCCCGATGGACGCTACTCCTGCCCCTTCCGGTCTGACCAGCAGTGGCCGTAGCCTCTTGTATCCGTATTAGTGCTCATTGGAGACTGTGCATGCTCTGATGCGCTACGGCCTACGGGGGGTCTGTCTATCAACAAGAAAGGTGCTCTTGGGGTTTCTTTAGTCTGTCCAATTCGGATTAACTCATAAATTTGAGCATACCTATGATGGTAATGGAAGGTTATGTATCTAGATCTACACACAACTTCCCTTTTTTATGCAATGTAGATGAACATCGAGTCATCTATGTTGTAGAGATTTATGTGATGTCATTCTGTACCGTTTCTTATTTTCTATTTTGGTCTGGACTCTTATGTAATTTACCCATGGGTCCTCTCTATATAAGAGAGCCTAGGGTTCTATGGAATAAACAGATTACTCATTCCCACCAACATGGTATCAAAGCCAAAATCCTAACCCTAAAACCCTCGTCCCACCGCCGCCCCCCCTCTCTCTCCAACTCTTGGCGGCGCTGCTGGTTCCTCTTTCTTGCCGTCGAGACCTTCCGTCGCCGCCACCGGTCTCTCCAGCCCCGCTATCGGTCCCTCCAGCCCCGCCACCGCCCCATACCGCTACCGCCGGCAACCCTCCCTGCCGGCAAACCCCCCTCCCACCGGCAACTCCTCCTCCATCGGCTACTATCTCTTCATGGATTTGAGTGCATAAAAGTCTACATATGCACTCAAATCCCATCAAGTTTATGTAGACGCCAGTTTCGTGTCTACAATCCCTAATTTTCGTCTCCGGCAACATGTCATAAAGTAAAGTCGATATGCCCTCCATAGGCGCATTCAAAGGTACAACGCCAATAGTCAAGATGGATGGGACGAACTATGAGCTCTGGGCGATGCAGTTCATGAGTCTCATGAAGTCGAACGGTAAGAAGCATATACTTATCGAGGATGAGCCGGTAGAGAAGACTGAGATCTATGCCTCCTGGGAGGCCAATGATTCTTATGCCAAGGTTAGGGTATCCAGAACATTGTTGATGGAGATTGCCAATGATGTCCTCCATCAGCCCATCGCCAAGGCAATGTGGGATATACTGGCTGCCACATATTTACAGGTGCGGAACGAGACCAAGATGTTACAGCTCCAGCATGATATTTTTACAATGAAGCAGAATGGGCGGCCGCTTCACTCTTTGTACACGTCCCTGCAGGGGATGTTTGAGAAACTATATAGCACTATACCACTCACGGCTACTCCAGAGCAGCAGAAGACCTTCCGGAATGCTACCATGGTGGGCGTACTACTAGAAGCACTTGATCCTGAGTATGAGGCAACCCGCTCTCAGATACTTGCTGATGCTGCTATTCCTCCTATGGAGGAAGTTTACCGGAGGCTCAGTCGCATCTCTGTTTCTTCCAGCACATCTACTCCACCCCCTTCTGCGATGGTTGTATCGCGAGGGAGAGGTGGCCAGTCTTCCTTTCGTGGACGTGGGCCTCATGGCCGAGGAGGTCATTTTCGCCAGCCGTGCACTTTCTGTCATCGTACAGGTCACTCAGAAGATACATGCTATTCTAAGCATGGGTTTCCACCATCGGCACGTGTAGCCGAGCTTGTTGCATTTCCGTCGGCATCCACTCCAGATCATCGGTTCGAAGAGCTTGTGGCGCGTCTGCGTGATATTGTGCCTCAATCATCTATTGATTCTCCAGGTGGATCTTCAGATATTGCCGCTTCAGCATCTGCCAGTACTTCTGCCGCTGCCAGTACCTCAGGTAGTGCTACTGCCTTTACATCTTGTCATGATCTCTCAAATTGGATTATGGATTCTGGCGCCACCCATCACCTATGCCATGACAGAGATAGACTTGAGTCATACAGGGACATTCCTCCTGGACGCTCAGTGCTCATAGCTGATGGGACTCATTCCCCCATCGTTGGACAGGGGGAGATCACCTTGTCACCTTCTATGCATTTACAGAATGTTCTACATGCTCCTGAGTTTTCCATGACTTTATTATCCATTAGTCAGATTACGAAGGATTTGCACTGTCGTGCTATATTTGACCCATCGTCTCTCATTTTTCAGGACATACTAATGGGCAGGGTGATTGGCTGTGGTTCTGAGCAGAATGGTCTCTATCGTCTGGTCCGAAATTCATATGTTGGCGTCTCTTCCCATTCAGCCGGATCAGTCTCTCCGTACACCTGGCATCTACGCTTGGGTCACCTCTAGGGATGAGCATCGAGCCGGGCCGGGCCGGGCCCAGCCTAGCCCAGCCCGAGCCCGGTTACATTTAGTGGGCCTTCGGGTCGGGCCCAAGCCCGGGATTTTGTTAGAAACCCAGCCCAAGCCCGAGCCCGACCCGCAAGTTCTTGGGTCGGGCCTGAGCCGGGCCGGTCCATTATCTAACCTTTTATATTCATCTGGATATTTTATTTTATTCTTCTATTGCCTGGGAACAAATGGAAAATAGTATTTGTTGACGCCACGGCTTTCTATAGAGTACACGATACTGATTCAATTTCTTTAGTGTAAGGGCAAGACTTGGATTTCTGTGTGAGTTTGCGTGATTCTGTAGAATATAATTATATACTTGTCTCCAGAAGATAAAGCCTTTTCACAATTACAAGTAAAGAAGTATGAGCCATAAGCATAGTTTGATTGTGTCCATGCATAAATTGTCGCAAGATTTCCCATAGCCTCTAATTCATTAAAAGTAAAGAGAGTGTCTACATTCCTTTTGACACCCAGAAAGAAAAGAAATGGACTTAATATTGGAAATAAATATATAAAACTTAATAAAAGAGGCAATTTATTAGAATATATACCTAAAAATAATAAAAGAGGTAATTATGGGCCCTTATTCGGGCCGGCCCACGGGCTTTGGGCTCGGACCCGCTGTAGCCTGGACCCGGCCCGAAATCAGAATTGGGCCTAAATTTAAGCCCAAGCCCGCCCATTTATTGCTTGGGCTCGGGCCTGGGCCGGGCTTCTTTGGGTCGGGCACCGGGCTGGACCGGATCGACCCTAAAAATTGCTCATCCCTAGTCACCTCCCGCTCCAGAAGATGCGCCATCTCTTGCCTCAGATCTCTCCGAATTCGTCGTTCGTTGTGAAGCTTGTCAGTTGGGAAAGTATCATCGTTCTAGCTTCCCTAGTCGTCAGAGTCGGAGCAATAACTCCCCATTTGAGTTGTTTCATATTGATATTTGGGGTCCGAGTCGTGTTCCTGATCATCAGGGACACATGCACTATCTGGTTGTAGTTGATGACTTTTCTCGTGTATCTTGGGTTTTTCTTTTAAAGAATAAATCTGAAGCATGGGATGTTATTAAAAATCTTATCATTGAAGTGCAGAATGTTTTTTCTTCTTCTGTTAAATATGTTCGTACGGATAATGCATTTGAATTCTGCACTCACTCTCTCTCCCACTTCTTTTCGTCCAAAGGTATTATTCATTAAACCACCTGTGCTTACACATCTCAACAGAATGGAGTGGCAGAGAGAAAACATCGTCACCTTCTTAATATCACTCGAACCCTGCTTATCCAGAGTTGTGCGCCTATCACTTTTTGAGGGGATGCTGTCCTTACAGCCTGCTACCTTGTCAATCGCATGCCGTCTGTTCTTGGTGAGAAAATTCCTCTTTCCGTTATTTTCCCAGATAAGGAATTGTTTTCACTTACTCCTTGTGTCTTTGGTACTGTTGCCTTTGTTCATCACTTGTCTCCTGGACTTGACAATCTCTCTCCTAGAGCCGTCAAGTATGTCTTTGTAGGTTACTCTCGGGCTCAGAAGGGTTATCGTTGTTATGACCCCATAAACAAGAAATATTTTGTCAGTGCTGATGTTACATTTTTTGAGTCCGTTATGCACTTCTCCCCTGCAGGTGACAAGTTGGCTTTTTCCACATCTAATGATGATGTCTATGTTCCTCCTCCTAGTCTGAGTCCACCTGTGTCCATTCCTTTCCCGGTTGTCACGCCATCACCACCACCACCACAACCACCTATCCCTCCATTACTTAAATTCTATACATGTCGTTTAGGTTCTGCTCAGGTGGCACGTCAAGCATCCGTCACGCCTCAGGTATGTTCAGATTCTATTACTAATGATGGGTCAGATAATGTGCATGTGCAGGATTCTTCGTTGCAGGAGGAGGATGCACCATCGAGTACAGTGGACGGTGATCTTGATGTCCCTATTGCTATTCAGAAGCAGAAACGGACTTGCCATCTTATCCATTTGCTTCCCAGGTTTCCTTTCACCGTCTCACAGAAGACTTTCAGTGATTTGCTGCGGCTTTGTCCTCCGTGGAGATACCACGGACTTACCACGAGGCTATGAAAATTGACCGCTGGAGATTGGCTATGGAAGAAGACATGCATGCTTACAGTCCCGCGGTACATGGAGCCTGGTTACCGCTCCATCTGGCGCATCTATTGTTAGCTGCAAATGGGTGTTCACAGTTAAATACCATGCAGATGGCAGTCTTGATCGGTACAAGGCAAGACTTGTTGCGAGAGGTTTCATACAAACCTATGGTGTGGACTATTTGGATACATTCTCTCCAGTGGCTCGGTACTCTACTCTTTGCATTCTTCTATCGGTTGCTGTGGTACGTGACTGGTCCATATTTCAACTTGATGTCAAGAACGCATTCTTGTATGGAGATTTGCAGGAAGAAGTCTACATGCAACAACCACCGGAGTTCACTGCTGAGAGGGAGAATAATATGGTATGTAGACTTCACAAGGCGATATATGGCCTTAAACAGAGTCCAAGGGCATGGTTCCAGAAGCTTTCCCACCTAATTGAATGACATGGATTCAAAAGATCAAATGCGGATCACTCGTTGTTCATTCAGAAGACTTCTAGAGGTACGGTCGTCATCATGGTATATCTTGATGATATTCTGGTTACAGGAGATGACGTTCAGGGAGTAGAGATGACAAAAGCATTCTTGGGCCGTTAGTTTGTCACGAAGGATCTTGGTACCCTAAGATATTTTCTGGGATTGGAATTTGCCAGGAATGCACAGGGTCTGGTGATGACCCAAAGGAAATATATTACAGATTTGCCGGTTGAAACATGCATGGTTGGATGTAGACCATCGAGCACTCCTATGGATCCAAGTATGAAACTGGATGACAATGACACTGAAGAAGTAGACAGGAGAAGATATAGAGAGATGGTGGGTAAGCTTCTTTATATCACTATAACTCGACCTGATATTGCTTTTGCAGTAAGTTGGGTGAGTCAATTTATGGAACAACCAAGACAGGTTCATATGGATGCCATATACATGATACTGAGGTATCTAAAGTCTTCTCCAGGCTCAGGGTTGCTGTTTAGAAAGAATACAGATTTATCTATTTCAGCGTGTGCAGACGCAGATTATGCAGGGTGTCCTAAGGATCATAAGTCTACTTCAGGCTTTGTCGTTTTTGTGGAGAGCTCTCTGGTTTCTTGGAAAAGCAAGAAACAAACTGTTGTGGCGAGATCTAGCGCTGAATATGAATATAGGGCCATGGCGCAAGCTAGCACGGAGATGATGTGGGTTCGAGCCGTATTAGAAGACTTACATATAGATGTACCTTTACCCATGCAGCTTCAGTGTGACAATCAAGCAGCTTTGTTTATTGCCAACATTCCAGCATTTCACGAAAGAACGAAGCATATCGAAGTAGAGATATGATCTAGAAGGGCTTGATTTCTATTTCACACGTTAGTTCAGAGGATCAGACTGCCGACATATTTACCAAGCCATTGCTCAGAGGACCCTTTCAGAGATGTTCTTCCAAGCTGAGCATGATTGATATCTATGCTCCATCTTAAGGGGGAGTGTAGAGATTTATGTGATGCTATGTAATGTTATTTTGTATTGTTTCTTATTTTCTATTTCGTCTGGACTCTTATGTAATTTACCCATGGGTCCTCTCTATATAAGAGAGCCTAGGGTTCTATGGAATAAACAGATTACTCATTTTCACCAACATATGTTTTTGTCCTTTTCGTGCCTCATTTGTCCATCATAACAGAGAGCGAGGTTGATGTTACCCATCTCTTGAGGATATCAAAGGTTTTTGTTCCATCGTCAAGATGGATAAGATAAACTGTGAGTTGTGGGTGCTGCAATCATGAGCTTCATGAAGAGCCACAACAAAGAGTACATCTGGATGGAGTTAGAGTCGGTCGAAAAGACTAGTGCTTATGCTACATAGAAGCAGGACATCGCATGGATGTATGGCTATCAAGTACCATGATGGCATAAATAACCAATGAGATCTTACATCAATCCACTGCAAAAACGATGTAGGACATCCTTGCACCAACATCTTCTCAGACGAAGAATGAAACAAAGATTTTTTAGCTTCAGCATAACATATACACTATCAAGCAAGATGGTCGCCTACACCAAACTTTTTACTCTAGTCTTGGGGTATGTTTGAGAGACTGCACATGTACATGCCTCTAAGTGCTATTATTGAACAAAAGCTTACATTCATGAACACCATGATAATTTATGATTTCGTCGCTTGTATTAATCAAATCTATGGCACAACATACAATCAGCTTCTATCTAGTGCCTCAATTCCACTTATGGAGGAGGCATACAACTGTCTCACCAGAATCTTCATGCCATTTAGTCCTGCACCTTTAAACTTCTCTCCCATGTCTGCTTCACGTAGTGTCTGTGGCAGAGGAAGTGGTTTCCCTTGTTCGTAATGCTTTTAGTTTTTTGAAAGAATCTGTAATGCCATATTGTAATCACTTAGGGCACTTTGAGGGCACATGTTATCAGAAGCATAGTCGTCTTCCTTCTCATGTTGCTGAGCACTCAATGACCACCACTGTACTTTCCAACCTTGAGTACGAAGATCTCATCTCCCATCTGAGGGAGAGATCATGAGACCTACATTTGCTATGAATGGTCCTCCATTATAATTTGACACTGCTCCTACCAGCACCTCATGTATGGGCCATGCTCATATAACCTATCATAACACTGATTTCACCGAACATAAAGTATATTCAAGAGCTTCTCATCATCTCTGAGACAACCGTTTTACGGAAATGCAGTCTGTGCGGTCGCATATGGGGCCACATATTTGTATTCAGTCCCCTTCTCGAAGCACGTATTTAATATGCAATCCATATGTGGATCCAACGCTTAATCGGACTGTATATACCGCCTAGACGTCTGCATATACAGAATTTGTGCGATTCTAGGTTGGTTCTCAATAACTCATTTAGTCTGATCTGTTTATGGATCCAATTATTCGACTAAGCGATTGGGAAGTTGGGAGACAATCCCACGAAGAACACTCTCACGTGATTATCTGCTTCCTGCCTTCTCTCGTACGAAAAACCCATGCATGAAAAACCCTAGCAGGCCCGCAATATCAGTTTGAACCTCCTCGTCGTTCGCCTCCTTCGTCCCTCCTTGTTGTTGGCCGCCTCCGATCCTCCTCACCATTCGCCACCTCCGATCCTCCTCGCTGATCGCTGCCTACATTCCTCCTCGCACTGCCTCATCGTGCAGTCTCTTCCTCCTCTGAGGTATGCGTGTGTGATCCCCTACATGTTTTGGTTCATGGGTTTTGATCTTCAGTTTCTTTTTATGCGGTTTTGGTGAATGGTGGCGAGGCTTGTATGGGGATTTTATCATGTTGGGGTTCTGATCTTCACATACCAGCTCAAAATCTCTAAGGAATGAGAAAGTTTCCTCAGATGCATTCTCATTCAACTTGAGCAACAACGATAGGAAATGTGGCTTCAACTCGAAGTCAATCTTAGGGATTGGTCGCAACCAATTATAATTATGATACATGGACGAATTCTACGCATGTACCATCGACTCATCAACACCCACATTTAACTGACCCATATGTGTTCTAACTAAGGCATTCTACTGCTCAGTTGCGGCCGGTCTGGCTAAGATAACTTACAAGGGATCTTCGTGATCCTCCTCACCTGGTTGTATCTTTGGAGGCATCATCATTACTGAATTGTTATCACCTTCATCAGAAAAAAGGTTGAGATTAAATGAAGATGACGCAGAAATCATGTCACCAAGGTGAAAGTCTTCCTCAGTGAGAAGAGAAGAAAGCAAGGGATTGGTCAGGAGCTGACCGTACCTTAAGTGTGAGCTTGAATTCGAAAAGAGGGTCATCTTAAATCCAAGAAGGTCCAGGAAAGTGGGTTTCCTGGACCTTGGAAGACGTGATATTTGAGGAGTTCAATGATAGGTTCGTGAAGCTCAAACAAACTTCTCCCCAAAGATCCATCTTCGATATTAATTAGATCACAAAGAGTACGAAATAAATGAATGAAGAGATGATTTTGATCTCGTGAGAAGGTACTAAACGTGCGATTTTTGAACACACACAATTCAAACACAATACAACCTCAATTCACCAACTACACACAACGACGTCCGCAAAGGTCCAACTAATTATCTTTTCAGTTTTAAATGGTGATAGAATAGTCTGATATGTCCGTTAATTACCGTGTGTCACCCTGACGTCCAGATGTGGTTCTACTTTTCCTCAATCAAAAGAGTGATCTTCTGGGGATGCCAGGCTATATCACACCCTTAAAGGAGATACTAGATTGGCACACCCAAAACGTCAACTATGGTCGGAGGCGAGCACTTGCAGCTCCCAAACCCGCAACAATCGGATTGGAGACTTAGGGTACGTGTCCATAGATTTGGGCTCAATACCTATGGATCTGTCCTCACCCACTCTAGTATGGAGGTGTACCTGCGAGCAACGACGGGTTTGCTCTCTCGTAGAACAATGTTGATTTTATTTCAAGTTAATTTGATTAACTTGTATTAGCTATCCCTGTTTTAATCTTAAGGTTATCATTTAAGTATTTAGTTGAGCAGAAACAAGGATGTCAGCGGGTCGGATTTGGGACGGGTATCAATATTCTCGAACCCATCCATTTATAAAATAACTACCCCATACCCGTCCATTTATTAAACATGTAATTTCTAACGGGTACTCGTATACCTGTCGGATACCCGTGCACCCCTTAGGTACCCACATATTCGGCACAGTAAAATCTTAAGCTCTTCGTAAATGTCACAACATTTTCACACATAGAGTAAACATATGGAGTTTATGTAATATGATGAAACACAAAGATGTGCAATATGTTGGGAATTTCTAACGGTTTAAATATGTTATGATTAACTCTGTTGGGTTGGTAATTTTTATTTATTTAAGATACAAAAAGGTAGTTGAATATGAATAAATGAGTGGAGATGAGAAGATTGATTTGGATTTTTACATATGTAGATGAATATCTATTAGATATGTATTGGAGTATATGCGCGTCAAGTGTAGATGGGTAAGGATCCATTTACCATATCCGGTTGTTTAGTCCCACATCGACTGTCTGTGGGATGTGGAGACTCAGTTACGGCAATAAGAAGCCCCTTACCCTCTTGTAACAGTTGAGAAAGTCAATAGACAAATAAGCCATTTGAGGCGTTCTCCCGTGGTTTCTTCCCGCTCCTTAGAAAGTAAGGTTCCACGTTAAAATCCCGGAGTTCTGTCATGTTTATTAGTTTTCTCTGATATTCGCTTCCGTATTCGTAGTTTCTAACATGGTATTAGAGCGGGTTCAATTCTCGAGATTTTTTATATTTTATGTTTGAGATTCGGTTATTGTTCGTTCTTGAAAATCGTTCTTATTTCATGAGTTGTTTGAGAAGAATTTTAGGGTTTCAGAAACACTAATTTTGTATGGTTTTACTATCAAAGCGGGTTCAATTTTAATTCTGTCTGTTCGAGATTTGTTCAAAATTCTGAAGACCAGAGCCGCCAACACCAGTTTGATTGGCAATGTTCAAGATCAATTCTAGGGTTCCTAATGGAACCCTAATTTTCAAGATGGTGGGATCCAGTCACTGAATCCAGATCTCCATCTCGTCAAGCATCAATTACTGGCGGCGGTTTCTTCATGAAACATCGAGCACTGGCGGTGGCGATCAAATCCTTTCCATCTCGCGCAGTTAGTCATTCACTTGCGCGTAAGCAGTGCTGCACCGCCTGTCAACCACTTTTTTTAGGGGAAGAAGCGGGAGAAGAAACCCTATGCGACAATAGAATAATCACTGGCATCACCCATCTCACTCCAGCGATCGGAGAAGAAGATGAGCTTGATGAAGCTCTCTAGTTGCAAGAAGAAGAAGAAGAGGCGCCATTTGCGAGGGCACCTCCTTCAAGAGGCGCTACCAACCCCGCGAATCCACTCAAGGTGACGAGCTTCCCTCTTCTCCAAGCACGTAGGCGGCGTACATGCGGTGCCCCCATCTCCTCGTGCACCATCACAGCGCTGCTCCAGGCGGTGGAGCCCCATCGTGTCACCGATCTCTACCTCTTCAGCCACACCACACCTCCTGGAAGCTCCCTTCTAGCGTGGCGTGGCGTGGCGGCGCTCCAATCTCCAGCAGCAACGGTGATAACCACTTTCGAAGAGGAGGGTTCCCGACTTGGGGAACCCTAGGCCCCGATACCCCATTAAGAGGGTCCCGATTATGCCCATATTTAAAAAAATGAGATCAAAGTAAGGGCCCAAGTGGGCCGGTTTGTTGAAAAAAATTCTTTTGAAAAATGTGCATATAAAAGAAAAGTTGTACGCGAAAACAAGGAGGAAAAAGGAAAAGCTAAAAAAATTGATGAACGACTTATTAAAATGTGTCAGCTATTAAAAAATGATGAAATTGCTGAGAGAAAAAATAATTTGAGAATAAAATTGATTAAAAAACCAAAAAATGAGATCGACATATGCTATGTTTTTTCCTCCAATTTTCTTGTCTTCTCCCAACTTAGCCGATGTCATTGTTTTGTGATAAGTATGGGAGAAAGGGGGAGTGTTGTGTAGAGTTACATGTCTGTTTCAGATCCAGATTCTCCAGACCAGTTTCTCTAGAGTCTATAGATGTTCAGACTCGACGTTCAGATTCCTAGTCTTCTGTTTGATGTGCACATGTTTGCCATCATGTGTGTGGTCCCCATCTTGTGTTTTTTGATCTTAGAGTTTTCATGTGGTCCATAGGGACTCCAGAGTAGAGATCCCATTCCCTATGCCACGTGGGCTAGGTTTTTCATTTGGTTTCATAGGGACTCCAGAGTAGAGACCCCTTCTCCGAGTTAGTATGGGAGAGTCCCAGTTCTCCGACGAGGAAACTTTTCAGACTCCATTCTCCAGCTATCGTGGACTTCAGCGAGGATGTCTGCACGGCTTTTTCAGTGAGACGCTTTCAGATATAGAGCAGTTGTCTACATGATGTGGCGGACCAGAGTTCTCCAGGTGGACTCTTTTTCAGTTGCAGTTGCAGTGACTCTGACATGCGCAGTATATAACACATGCTCTCCGACACGGAGATTCTATTTGACTCACACTCCAGTCCGTTTGTTCCTCCTCACCGGCACGGCATGAGAAACAATGTCCTCGACAACATCAGACAATTGCGTTTGCGTTGAGTTGATATTGTCTGTAGTGTCGTGTAGTGTAACTTTGAGTTTTCTTTTTGTTTGTCCAAGCTGAACATTGCATACTCCAGCTTGAGGGGGAGTGTTGGAGTATATGTGCGTCAAGTGTAGATAGGTAAATGGATCCTGGATGATCTATTTACCACATCCAGTTGTTTACACATCGATCCTCTGTGGGATGTGGAGACACAATGAGGGCTATATAAGAAGCCCCTCACCCTCTTGTAACAGTTGAGAAAGTCAATAGACAAATCATCCCTTTGAGGCGTTCTCTCGTGGTTTCATCCCACTTTTTAGGGAGTTCCACGTTAAAATCCCGAAGTTTTGTCATGTTTATTATTTTTCTCTAATATTCGCTTCCACGTTCATAGTTTCTAATAATATGTAATGGATTTGACTAATTTGACTAAAATCCATCACACCCACATATATTTATATGTATTTTTTCGGGGTTGGGGTGGGTTCGGGTACCCACATGGCAATCCCAAACCCATACCCGTACTCGTATCAGTAGTAAATTCAAAACTCAAACCCGTTCAAAAGTAAACAAGATGGGTTTTGGATCCTTAAGTAGGATGGTTTCGGGTCGGGTACCCAATCGGTAGACTCGGATTGACAACCCTAAGCATGAATTGTATGCCTCATGTCTTTCCCGATTCCTTTTTAGTTTATGTTGTAGAAACACAAGAGAGAAATCGTGAAAACTAAATTCAAGCGAGAAATGGATGATGTATGCTTAGTTTTGGAATACTTACAGTGATTCCCATCACTCTCTATATGGATGCTTGACAAAATATAAACATTATCTATATGATATATAAGTCGATGAAGAACACTCATAAGCATAAGTTTTATTAGCGGGTAACAATTGAATTAATTCAAGCTAATCAAAATGAGTTATGGTGCATTATCTAAGTGAATCTTTGTGTGGCCTAAGTTAATGGAGCACAATCAAACCCTAAGAAAGCTCTAAGAGCTGTGTGCCTTCGTAGTTCTTGGCTACTCAAGTCGAGCCACTCCCTTTTAAACTAAGAGTGAAACATGTCTCGACACCCCAAATGAATAATAAAATATCCAAGTCTCTTCTATAACCGCGAGAACTCAAATGAGAATCGCTATAAAAAACAAATAATATTACAAACTTTTACAAGAATGAAATGCGAAAAATTAAATCTAAGTTATACTACACTATCTCTTTATTTAATTTAGCTACTACGTGGTCTTCTCAGCAAGTTGCTCCAAGCATCTTGACTCCACATCACCTCGATTTCCTTGGCTCCTCGAGCCCTGTCCACATAGTAGCAATGTAATATATAAACTCATAAGAGATATACAACAACAACAACAACAAAGCCTTTTCCCACAATTAAGTAGGGTCGGCTACATGGATTCTTCGCCTCCATTCAAATCTATCTTGGGTCAATCCCTGGCTTATATCCACAAAACAAAGATCCCTTCGTATGGTATCTTTCCAACACTTCTTGGGCCGTCCCCGCCGCTCAACATCCCAACACTCGCATCTCCTAATTGGTGTATCAGCTGATCTTCTTTGCAAATGACCAAACCATCTTAAGCGGTTTTCTCGCATCTTATCCTCGATCGGAGTAACACCCACTTTCTTTCTGATTGCATCATTTTGAATCCAATCTTTACGTGTGTGTCAACACATCCACCTTAGCATTTTCATTTCTGCTACAACCATTCTTTGCACATGTCTATGGTTCACAGGCCAACATTCAGATCCATAGAGCATCGCAGGTCTCACGGTTGCTTTGTAAAACTTTCCTTTAATTTTTAAAGGAATTTTCTTATCACAGAGAACAACAGTGGCTCCTCTCCACTCATAAGAGATATAAAAACAATAGTTAAAGAAAAAATAACAATAGAAAAACAAATACAAGATTAAGTATCACAAAATGATGGTTGACTTTTTTAACACTAAAATCAAATCAAATAAAAGCGCAAATCTAATTAAACAACCTAAATACGACGTGTCCCTAGCAACGACGTCATCTAATAAATCACTATTTGGCTATGTTAAAATCGTATCATTGTAATATAGGCCTAAAGCGATAGATCAAAACCACTCTTAAATTATCTCTATGAAGAGGGTGGCTTTGATTTACTTTGATAAGTCTAGGGTCGAAGACAATGATACAAGCGACTAAGTTTTCTAATCTAGTTTAAGTATTTATTCAATCAGATTTATGCTATTAGAGTCAAGATGCAAATGTATTCATATATATTATCTTATTAAAATGCACAATATGATGCGACATAATGAATATTATGCACTATAAAACAAACACAATCGAAGCACCCAAAGAGATATTGAATTAAATGCACAAATATATTGAATTCGTCTACAAAAATAATTCTACAATTAATTCAAAATTGAGATGCTAAAATGACTAATAAGTCAACTCAAATTCAATGCATCTAAGTCCCTAAATGAACACTTTCCTATTTAATCATAGTTAATAAATAATTCGAAGTAGTCCAAAACTCAATTAAATAGAAAGTATATTGAACATGTGTTAATTTGTCTATTTTTATGTGAATTATTAAGCTAAAACGTCAGTGACAAATTAAGGGAGATGCAACACATGAGGAATTTGTTCTGTAAATTAATGTCTAAACGTACATCACTTCAGATCAAACAATGCATTGTTGGAAAGAGAATTAATCTATGAATCCAATAAGATCAATTTCATTTAATTTTGAGTTTACATGCAAAAGTTATTAAACAATCAATGCATGTATCTTTTTGCAATAAAAGTATACTAAAAACTAATTAAAACATATCAAAAAGGTCCACATGGGGACTTATCCGCAGAAAAAATAAGGCGCACATGCTTATATGTAAAAGTCCAGGCGCATGGGGGCGTCTTTGCAAATAAAAAGAGTCGACGGGGTCCAGGCACAAAATTCCCGGGCGGACACGAACTGATGCACTAGGACTAAATTGCAAATAGGAGAAGCCAGAGCTCGGGCATTGCAAATTCACCAACAATGTGCATGATGCACGTGAGGGTGGAGGTTCACGCGATGCGTAGCTCGGGTCATGTGGCTATTTGCTACACCTCAGATGAGGCTCAGTTCCTCTAAGTTTACGAGGGTCAGAGCGAGGTGAGGGTGCGATCTGGACCATAGGATCAACCCAAATTGGGTGTTATCCAACGACACTTGTACGCCTCGATGAGGCCTGCCGTGACATTTCGCTTTGCACCCAAAGCACTGTTGATTCAATGTCTTGTCTTGCAACTACAAGCATGTTCCAAAGTTTGTAATACCGTTTCATACACCTCATTCTTCATCGCATTTTTATCTACTATTGAGGTTGTAGGCTTTTTTACTACTATAAGAGTGGTTCAAGTAGATTGCACAAGCAACTCGTAGTACTATTGAGTTGTCCGCATAAGCAACACATGTTAGTGGAAAGATCTAGGTTGGGTTAAGCCGCAAGCTTGAGTTAGGAGACTTTAGTCTTAATTTTCACTCGAGAAGGTTTCCACGAGACTTTAGTCGTAATTTTCACTCGAGAAGGTTTCCACGTTAATTGGCTTTATCACTTGTGGTTGGCTTTATTGAATGTCTTTTATCTTCTGATTGATAAGTGCTACATAACCATTTTTGTCTGAGTATTGTGATTGTAATGATCCCAATTACATGACCCGATATGCAAGGTTCTATTTTCTTCATAATCGGCTCGCGAACTGCATGTGTGACTGGTGTTTTATAGATATATCCAATTATGGCAGTACTTTAAATCATCAATTAAAAACTGGGAACGATGACAATGTGAAAAGGAATATCAACATCATGCATCCTATCCAAATGAGTAATTTAACCTCTCCAATTTCATCATTTCTCTGCGTGATTCCTGATTAACTACTAAATGTAGTTTTTGAAGAAAATAAAAACTTCAATTTCTTTTGAAGTGGAATCTTCAATTGAAAGATGTGTGTGAAGATCCCATTTCTATGGGATCGATGCAATTATTTATTATATATTCCTTTAAATTTTCCTCCATTAGAAACGGAATATGATTCGACACTTTTTTGCATCCTACAACCCACCACTTTTTAGCCAAGTGATTTTTCACATTATGAAACCTCTTTTATCTTCAAACAAAAAATTACATTTTTTTAATAATATTTCCCATCAAAATGGCATGTTACCATGCTATGTTATTTTTTTGCTTGATATTCTATCAAAACATTTTCTTCTTTTATATTCATTTAAATTTTCCTCGATTAGGAACTGAATATAATTTGACACTTTTTTTGCATCCTGCAACCCACCTTTTTTAGCCAAGTGATCTTTAACTTTATGGAACCTCTTTTATCTTCAAAAAAAGAAATGTATTTTTTAATCATTTTCCCATCAAAGTGCCATATTATCATGCTATGTTACTTTTTTTTTGCTTAACATCAATTCATGATCCATCATCACCAACAATATAGTGAACCTAAATGATGTTCATTTTAATCATATTCCACTAAAAAAATTTATTAGATTATAATCAATAATAATATGTGTACAACTATATCCACTCATCCAAGCACATATATAAGTAATTGAAGCATGTATCAAGTCACAACAACAACAAAGCCTTTTCCCACATTAAGTAGGGTTGGTTACATGGATTCTTTGCCTTCATTCATATCTATCTTGGGTTATTCTCGGGCTTAGATCTAAAAAACTAAGATCCATTCGTGTATTCTCATTCCAACACTTATTGAGCCTCTCTTAGCCAGTTCAACATCCCAAAACTCGCATCTCCTAACCAGTGCATCAACTTAAACGGTTTTCTCGCATCTTATCCTTGATCGGAGCTACATCAAGTTTCATTCTGATTGCATCATTCTGAATCCGATCTGTACGTGTGTGTCCACACATCCACCTTAGCATTTTCATTTCCGCTACTGCCATTCTCTCCACATGTCTATGATTCACATGCCAACATTCAGATCCTAGAGCATAACAAGTCTCACGGCTGTTTTGTAGAACTTTCCTTTGATTTTCAAAGGACTTTTCTTATTACAGAGAACATCAGACGATCCTCTCCACTTTAGGCAACCTGCATTTATTCTATTAGTAACATCTCCATCAATTTCCCCATCATGTTGCAAAATAGATCCCAGGTATCGAAAAGAAAATCCCTCTTCTGGATGTTATCATCATCAATCTTCACCTTGATTCATTCGTCGTTGCTTCCATCAAAAGTGCACTCCATATATTCAGTCTTAGCCCTACCTATACAAAATCCTTTAGTCTCCAATGCATGTCTCCAGACCTCAAGTTTCTCATTTACTCCACTTCTAGTCTCATCAGTCAACAAAATATCACCAACAAATAACATACACCAAGGTATCTCATCCTGAATGTGACTTGTCAACTCGTCTATAATCAAAGTAAAAAGAATGGACTCAAAGTTGAACCTTGATGTAAACCAATGTTGATGTCAAAGTAGTCAGTCTTCCCAGACTGGATCCTTACACAAGATAATGCCCTATCATACATATCCTTTATGAGGTTAACGTATATGACATGCACTTGTCTCTTCTCCAAAATTCTCCACAATATCTCACGTAGAACAGAATCATAAGCCTTCTCCAAATCAATAAAAATCATATGGAGTTTTTTCCTTTTACCTCTATAAATCTCCATTGTTCTCAACAAATGGATGGATTCAATGGTTGAGCGACTTGGCATGAATCCGAATTGGTTTTCTTTTACTTTGGAAACTTGCCTCAGCATTCTTTCGGTCACACGTTCTCAAATTTTCATAGTGTGACTCATCAACTTGATACCTATGTAATTTGAACAATTTTGAATGTCCCATTTGTTCTTATAGAGAGGCACCCCGATACTTCTCATCCAATCTTCATGCATTTTCTTGCTTCGCTAAATGACATTGAATGAATTTGCAAGCCAAGTCAAACCACACTCACCTAAAACTCTCCATACTTCTATAGGAATGTCATCCGGTCCTACACCTTTCTCAGGTCTCATAATCTTCAAAGCCTCCTCTACTTCCTTTCCTTGTATTCGTCTATAGCTTGCACGATTCAAGTAACTTTCACTACTTGCTAGATCACCCAAAGTGATTTCTCTATTTCCTTCCCCAATGAAAAGCTTATGGAAATACTGGTTCCATATAGTCTCTATATCCTTCATGGCCTTCCTCATCCTTAATGCATCTCACTTGAGAAAGGTCTAGATGGCCAAGCATCAAGTTACATGGATTTAAAGCAAGCATCAAGTAAACCCAAAAAAATCAAGTGAAAGATGAAAGTGCATTAGGATACCCTTACAATTGACTAGGTCTAGATCTAGAGAGAGCAACTATTACTATACTGAAACTAGATGTACTATAGTAATTCGAGTTGATTTCCATATAGCTCAAGACCAATTGAAAAATAGTTCCAAGAATTCTCATAATTGATATGGTGAGAAATTTACAAATAAGAAATAGTAACCGGAGGATGTGATGACGTTGAGGAGGATAGACACCGGGAAGTTTATGCCGACTTTACGTTTGAAGGGGAACACAAGTTGTAGGAGGCAGTGATGCCAAAGAGGAGGTGATACCAAATGGCGGAAACGACGATGGAGGGAGTGGTGGATGCGATGACAATATCGAAAGCTGGAAGAACTAGTGGTGGTGATCAGATATACACATGACATGCCAGAACTGGAGTGGACTATTGGCAGTTTCAGGCCTTGTGGAGGGAAAGAATTGTGTTGTAAGAATGTGGGGATGTTAAATGTAAGGCATGTGTGTTTCTAAGATTTTGATAGTATGCAGATGCTGTTCCACATTGGATGATTATCCTTTGGCTTCAAAATAAAAGTCGAGGTTTCTTTTTCCCTGGTCATGGTTTCAGAATCCATTTCCCTGTCATCACCCATTCCACATCACTAACTGAACGCTGGCATGTGGAATCATGCCCCTTGAATTCGTTCTTCTATCAACGAGTTATACTACTTTAGTTTAACAAAATAATAATGTCAGCATGCAATCTAGATAGATGAGTGGGAAAACCCAACGCTAGTGTATTGCACATAATTTTCCCTCTCCCATCTTCTCTTCTTTGAAGAGGATAGTTTTTCTTATTGACTCTACGACCTGATCATTTTGATAGCTAAGGGAAATCGTAATGTAATCATTTTGATAGCTAAGGGAAATCGTTATGTAATTTGGTATCGTTCTCTTGGCGAACGTGGTAGATCTTGTTTTACTACAGTTTTTCCTTGAGTTATCTTCCACTTGGAATGCTGTCTTCCTCCCTTAGTAGGTAAAGGTTCGTCATAATATATGCTACCATCCTCCCTGTACTTCTTACTTCTGGATGTGTTTTA
Source organism: Ottelia alismoides (assembly GCA_037367405.1). Taxonomy (NCBI): domain Eukaryota; kingdom Viridiplantae; phylum Streptophyta; class Magnoliopsida; order Alismatales; family Hydrocharitaceae; genus Ottelia; species Ottelia alismoides. Next base: position 113,002 of record JAZKJV010010703.1, on the reverse strand, counting down.
TTATTCAAAGGTTGTTCCTTGGCTTTTCCATGCAGTTCATGAATAAGATGCTTTATGCAAGAGAAGGTGCGAAAAGCATTATGGATAGGACATTTGCTGATTTCCCTTGGCAAATTCGAGTAGAAGTTGATGGTGTAGAGATTGAGGTTCCAGAGGTATGGCCTCATTTAGTTTTTGACTGAATGTTTTTCGGTTTTTTTATAAGATGTTTGACATATCAGGATGCAGAAGGTGTTCTTGTCGCTAATATCGGAAGCTATATGGGAGGTGTAGATCTCTGGCAAAATGAGGATGAAAATTATGATAATTTCTACCCGCAATCGATGCATGACAAAATTTTTGAAGTTGTCAGCATAACAGGAACATGGCACCTTGGAAAACTTCAGGTGATAATCCTGCCACCAGGATGTCCTCTTTTTTTTCTCTATAAGTTTATCGCACCATGAAGTTGATTTTCTGTGGCGATAGTCTTACCATTCAGATGCATTGGTACCATTTGTTCCCTTCTGAAAGACATTTACAACACCATGATGTTCGATCCTATCTAATTTCTACGTGATGTAAAACCTTTAGATCCATAACAAGTAATATTTTTATCATGTCTTAAAGTGCATAAATTATCACATATATACAAATCAGGTTTCTGTCCATTTAGTACAGATTCATTGTTCTATGGGGTGCATACTTGTTTGGATTCAATTTTCAAGCTTTTACTTTTCTTGGATTTGATAATAGGTAGGACTTTCTCGTGCGAGAAGATTGGCACAAGGACAATGTGCAAAAATCCAACTGTTTGCTCCCTTGCCTGTCCAAATTGATGGGGAACCTTGGCTACAGCAACCATGTACTTTAGTTATATCTCATCACGGCCAGGTCACTCTATCTCTACGTCTCTTATGGTCTTTCAAATTTCAGATACAAAATACATGTCCTAATCTGACTTTATAATTTCATTTACAGGCATTTATGTTGAAGAGATCTGATGAGGAGCCCCTTGGGCATGCAGCTGCCATTATAACGGACGTCCTGGAAAATGCTGAATCAAGTAAAGTGATAACTACTGCTCAAAAACGTGCTCTTCTCCAACAAATGGCTCTGAGACTTTCTTAGGTGTGTCCTGCCATTTTCATTTTCTGTTCAGTTTGCATATGCTACAATGTACAGTTTTTATTCTTTTCCCTTCAGCCTATGTGACAATTGATATGTCCTTTCTTGTATCTTTATATCTGTGCTCATATGAGAATTATATCTTTATATCTGTGCTCATATGAGAATTATGTAATTTCCATATATATTATATAGCTTCTTTCTTACTGATATGTTACAGTTTTTTTGATAGTGTGGGGTATTCATATACGTACAGATACACCTACACAGGTACATTACTTTGTGTACATGCACATTCTTTCTTCCCTGTGTTTGTTCTATTCAAATTAATTTAGACAGCTCTAAAAAGATTGGCTGGTAGCAAATTATTAGAAATTAAGCAACTAATTTCCGATACATATATACGTTCAACGGTGAAAACATATGAGCTAAGCTTAGATGCAGAAGTCTTATTTCGTTTCTGGACAGTCCCAAGGGAGCTGCAACTGCTGCTATCAAAACGTAGATCGATGCCTCTACTTTTGTAGATTGGATGGGCTTTGGACAACTTGCACGTGCACGGAGAATGGAGCGTCATCTCGTGTATATGAGCTACCCATCTCACTTTCCTATCCAGGACTTCTATAATATACCCATTTGTATAAAGTATAATACAGACTTGTGACGTGCTCTCTTGTAAGATCTAAAGAAATGTTACCTTTACTTGTAAAATTTTATGTTTGTTTATTGTAAAAAAGAACTAAGAATTTGTAAATGGTTTTAAAAATGGGGCTAGTTCTGCATCAAGGAAATGAGATTAAAATCAAACTATTAATATCTATGTACTCTAGGTCAAGAATATCATGCAACATCGAATAACGATTAGTATTAGATGATTTGGGATGATTGATGAGCATGTTATTCATCTACTTTCTATTGATTCAAGTTCCCCTCACAAATACAAAAGCTACATAAAATTACAGTTTCATACAAATATCACTATCATACAAACCTTGTTAGTTTTGTATAAATGACGTACAAATAGAATCAAAGAAATAAAATCATGAAAAGAACCAAAAATTGGCCTCAATTGTACATATATACCTATGTAAATAATACTTAAATAAATGAGAAATCTTCTTTACTTTATACACAAATTGTAAAGCTCCAATGTGATTCCAATTGCAATAACTTGAAAAAATATTTAAAACAAATAAATGTCAAAAATCACAAGTACATATATCCAAAAATTTTAATAAGAATGGCCAATTAACCGAATTTGAAAGACCTCATATCCTGAGCACATGAACTCTAATCTTATTCCACTTGCTTTTATGTTTGACCACTACATATTACTATATTATAAGATGCTTTTTGGGTGAATAAAGTTCATATTTGCAAATTGGAATTTATGACATATTGGTACAATGGGTCGTGATTTGTGAGCTTTCATATTTCATTCGAAGGCACTTTTATACTTCCCTTCATTTGTACATATTTTGATGAATATTTTAGGTGCTATAATATTACATTACAAAAAATATAAAAAGTTGAGAACAAGCTAAAAACAAAAAGAATAATATTCATAAAAACAAGTTCATAGGTATATGATACTTACAGTCCACTTTCCTTATTCTCTAAAGGGCCCAAACAATATCTAGGCCCAAAAAATTACCCTCTTAGTGTGACCCGAATTGGACTTTGATCCCAAAACAAAAAAACGAAGATCTAGATATTTCCTATATTTTCATTTTTTGACTGTTTAAATTTGATGTTTTTTTATTATTTTATTTTTAAAAGATTTTTGAGTCTTAGATTAATTTGGCGGTGACGCTTGTCAATACCACATAGGCCCTCCCCCCCACCCGCCCTCCACGCACACAGTATTGCAAATGCTATTACATATCACAACTTCTCCCATCTCCCGGGTCTTCATCTCTTGATTGATGACCTCGCCATCACCTCCATTTGCACTGATTTCCTACATACAGTGTTGTAGTACTCAATTAGTAAAACTGATTAAACCAAATTTATTTTGACACTTACTTTAGGCAAATGAACTTAAGGAGCACATTCTCAAAAAATCTAAGTTGAAGTCTCTATTTCACTCAATAAACATAGATAGAAAAAATCAAGTAATGGATATGGATACCAATGCTAGAGAGAGAGAGAGAGAGAGAGAGAGAGAGAGAGAGAGAGTCTAGAAGAGAAGATAAGTAGTTGATCCAAGGAAATACATATAATTAACTAATATTAAAAATATTTTTTTTTAATAAATTTAGGAAAATATTGAAATATTTTTGCCATTTTTAGGTTTAAAGAAAGACAACTAATCAATAAAAACAGATGCTTTTACACTAGAATAAAGAGGCAAATAAGGACCTTATGATAATATGATTTGCAGCTCAAAGTTAAGTGCTAATATTATACACACTTTTCTTAGGTAGACAAAATAAAATGAACAAAAAACACTTTTTGTTGGATTTTTGAAGCTTTGTCAATTTCTTAGGGTTTTTGGGATTTGGTATTTTTGGACCATGAACGCCAATTTTTAATATGCTATTGTATTCAATAATATAATTACACTTTTTCGGTGATTTCTCAAGGCGTTTTAATTTCTTTATGAATTTGCTAAGAAAAATAGTTCGAAAATAAAGACTGGTTTTTAGAAAATAGTAACAATGATTCAAAAATCTACAAAAAGTACCTGAAGCTCCCTTAACAGTACATTAATCCAAGGCACTTTTCCCTTTATGAAAAGTTGTAAACGACCTTGAAATAATTTAAATAGTCAGTTTCTTGCAAAATTCATTCCAAGCACATAAAGCAATATCTTGAAAAGTTCTTCGACATTTGTTAGAATATAATGAAAGGTATGTGCAGACCAAGTTTCATCCAAAAATACAATCTAAGGGATCTTTTCAAGTAAAACAAATAAATTTTCACTTAAAAATTGTAATAATCCATCACGCGATCCAAAAATTATAAACTTAATGTTAAAAGATAAAGCATAAAAATGTTTGAGTACATAGGTACATTTAATTCCAAAAATATGGTAACGGCTGAAAATAGTAAACGCTCTCAGGGTCCTTTTTGCAAATATTACGTAAATTTAAAAGTACAAAAAGACATGCACAAGAAAATATCTGCAATTATCAAGATACAAGAGGGGTTAAGTACAAAATACATGTGCTTGGCATGTTTTGCACGTGATATTGATGATGGTGATGTTAGGTGGTATAGAGCTGCATGAAAAATGGATGAGTTGAGGGCCTGTTCGTAAAAAGATCGCTTGCGTGCGCGAGCTCTTGGCGTGAGGAATGCGTGTTCTTTCGATGGAACTCCTATCGACGGTTGGGGATAGGTGAGCTCATAATTGGAGGGGCATGATCGCAGATAAGTACATATCCAAATGTGGTTGGTATTCTCATGGCCTTTGTTATTCTCTTGTTCAGCTGGATAATGTGATCAAAGGGGGTGGTTAAGCTGTGGCAATGAGGAGTGCCTTTGAGGGATCTTGAGGGATCTTCTGCAAATGATGGAAGAGGCTCGATCAGTGGGGAACTCAGTCAATCGTCAGACCAAGGCTAAGGCTTCGTTTGGTTGCTGGTGTACACCGGTGTACATCTGCATACCCCTCACTCCAACCCTCCCAACCTAGGTTGAAATTCCATCACAAATCAGTGTGACATCACATCATATTCCTTATTCCAACCTCTACCAACCCTAATAACCATCCAAACAGCTACTATTCACAGAGGGTTACCCCAATCCAACCCAACCCAACAACCAAACTAGTCCTAAAGAAAGTAATGTCTCCTCATGAAGGTGGTGGGTGATCTCCGACCACCGTGAATGGCTGGAGGTGAGCTGGATTGTGTAAGATAAAATGCAAGCGAGAGTATTGAGAAGATAGGAGTGTGCATGTCTCTGAATAGAAAAAATGGAGCGGTGCATTGATATGATAAAGATGAAGGGGATTAGCAAACAAAGAACACGGAGGAAACAAAGGAAGAAAAAGAAGAAAAATGACGACGAATGCCTGTGTATGTAATGGTTTCCTAAAAATATGGAGTAGAGCTCCAGCTTGTCCTTTTTTATGTGTAAGATTTTGTAGTGTATTAATGCAAAATAGAAGAGTGTACAAGGGCAGACCCCACTGAAGGATTACCTATCAAAAGGTGAGAAGTTACAAAAATGTTTGAATAAAGGGAAAGCACTTGCAAGGTGTTGATTATGCCAAGTCAAATCTGGAATCGGAGGAGGCAAAAATCCGGATCCGATATTAGTTCTCTAGACATTGTACTGCGAACAATATTGAGCAGGCCACCTTTTGTAGCGTGGATGTGCAACCAGAAGTCCATCTTTGATTTTTCTCCCCAAATTTCCCAAGAAGAAGAAGCATCAATTGCGATGCTCTAATGGGTTCTTGGAGTGCCCAAAGTTTACATCACGAGATCAGATGTGCGGGTCATTGTGGAATCAACATGATCTAAGCATTATCACTAAGATGGCTGGGAAGCTGGCCCTCAGCTCCTACTATAAAGGTGTAGAGGTTGGAGGTTTTCAAAGGAGCTGGAAAGGAATCGAGAAGGAAGGATGAGAAGTGATGATGAAAGATTACGACTAATGAGTAGCAACAAGATTTTTCATGTTTTGATAAAAAATTAATTAAATTATTTACTATTTATTTTGATTTCACCAATGATTTCTTTATGGGATTTTTCTGATTGGTTCACGTGGACCAACCAGAGAGCTCCCTGTGTTGACCCCAGTCAACACTCCCCTTCTCTCTTCCTCGAGCTTCGATGTGTCAGACCTGGATTTCGTCTAATTATCCGCTCAAGCTTATGATTTTTTGCCTTGGCATGGTGCTCATTTCATGGAGAATGAACATCCATAATTTCCTTCAAGGCCAAGGATCCGATCAATCATCCTTGATTCATTCAGAAATCTCAATCAAAGATCCTCCATTTCTCAACCTAAAAAAGAACTCCTCCAACCTTCTTTAGAAGTCTGATCCCTCTCAATCCATTCTTAGCCCCTCATATCGGTTCCCTGGAGTTGTGCTGGTGACAGGAGCTCGATTCCTCAGTCTGCAGCGAGGAGGAATGGAGGAGGAGACGATCCAAAGCATCACTAGAGCGAGCTCCACCGTGATTCAGCTTCATCGGCCCGTGGTCAGTTTGAGGCCATTTCCTTACGTTCTTAGGTAGTTTCATTTTTACCTTTTAATTTTAGGTTTAATCCAGTCTTTAAATGTAATTTTGAAAATGCCCAAATCGCTTGGATCTTGAGCTCTAGGCCAAATCATTGTGATCCAACTATTTTCTCGACCCGCTCTCCATCTCATTCGCTTCCCCTTTGCATTCTCCACTGTGTGACCACCTTCCCAACCTAGATCCATTGTGGATCTGGTGAATCGAACGTCCTTTCGTTGTACCTCACCGGACCCTCATCGCCACTGCCATTCCACCCCTCTTTTTGCTTAGCTTCGTGGTCGAGGACATAACCCTCGTGCCAAGGAGTCATTTTGTGCAGGATACAGGGCTTTAGTACCCATCTAGAACAACCTGGAAGTCTTGGAGCTGCTCCAGGTCATTTGGAGCTGACCGAGCTCCTAGGGAAACTTTGACCGTTCTGAAGACATCCCCTGCACGGGGAGGAGTATCAACGACTTGTAGCCGATGTCAAATCGAGAGGAGGACGTCAGAGCCAAGATATCCAACAAATTGAAACTCATCAGCCACCTATTCTTCAGTGTTCTTCATCACTGCCCAACCGTCGTCCGGTCACAGGCGAGGCCCAGATCTAATCTGGGCCCTCCATTTTGAAGCGAAGCATTGCAACCCAAAAGATTTAGATCAGCCACGTGTCCACATGAGAGTCACACAATGAAGGGTGCTTAAGTGGTATGATTCCACAGACCTACTCCACTCTTTTTATATTTTATAAATAGTCTTGTAATTATTGAAGTACGTTTAAAACTTTTGGGACAATTTGCATGTATGCCCCTGGTGTTTTTAATATTACAGCTCAGTCTAGTGTTAGGTCACCTCACGTGGAACCCTACATGAGGTGAAATTTTGCAGGCGTACCTTCCGTTCTTGTAATTTGTTTTAAGTCCTAAAATATCAATCTTATGTCTAAACTTTTGGGTTATTTTGCACATGTACCGCTGCCTTGTATTTTAATTACAAATATGCCCCTGGTTGGAATTAATTTTATTATGCATCTCTTTTTATTTAAAATAGCTAACGTGCTCGAAAAATTCTCAAAAATCAAGTGTTTCTGCATGATTGGTTATTGATTCACACTACTATTTTTATTTACCATTTTTAATGCATTTAATATTTATTAAAAATCATTTTGAACTATTGTATTCCTCGTTTGACTTAAAAAATATAAAAAATAATAAAACTTTTTTTGAAAAAAAATCCAAAAAAACATACCTACTATTTATTACTCTATTTTATAGCTATAGACCAAAAATCACAAAAAATATCAAAAGGAACTCTAGAAATTAGCAAACCTTTGTTAACCCTAAAAAAATACAAAATATTTTGAAAATTGGAAAAATATTAATTTATATTCTATATTTTTATATAGCGTATTATCTACATATTAAAGTTGATTTGGAGAAAATTTGAGACCATTTCTTATCTTTAAATCACAAATCAATTCTGGCTATTTAAACAATCCATATTTTGCATTATTTCTGAGTTTAAAAAAAATAAAAAAAATGAAAAATCCCCAAAAATCAATAAAAGCAGAACAATATTTGAAAAAAAAAACCAAAACGATTTTATGTAGCTATTTTTGAATAATTTATTTGTTTTTATATATAGCATATTCCATATAGCCTATATACCCTTATATAGTAAAATATATATAATATATTATTATTAATTATTGTAAATACCTTATAAATATTTTTAAAACCTTGAAAAATTAAAAAGGACTAATGTTTTGGTATTTTTTCATTTTTGCTATATATTATATATATTATACTGTATAATACTTATATTATACATATTTCACCTTGTATATCTATATACTTTTATATACTTATTTACATATATACATATATCTTATTCATATATTATAAATTAAAAATAAATTAAAAACTAGATAATTAAAAATTTAAAAACCATTTTATTTAATTAAAAACTCACATTCACATTGATTGATTTTGTGCATACTTGTATATGCTTGCCTTATTTATTCATTTAAATAATACCTGCTACGTCCCATCTCCCTGTGTTCGACACCCTACCTGCTTGTCACTATACATACTTGTTTTGTAGGGTTATAATAAATTTTGATTCACACCTTGATTTGATTGATTTAATCTTATACTGTGTGGGTTTATTGTTGAAGTTAGCATCGAGATTTGTGAGTGGTTGACACATCGACGCGATCCTGCCTTGTGTGGAGTGTACGGTCCTCCTCCTTAGTCCGATTGCTTTTTCAAATGGCATCGTTGCCTGGGAGAAACAGATAGCATTGCTTTTGTATATACATTTATACATCATTACTTCTCTATTATTTTTTCTACTTATTTTTTTTATAAATATTTGATCTATTTTGACCATATTTCTTTGTTTGTCTTTATTGCTAGGGACCATGAGGTGAAGGCCACTTCTTAGTAGGTGGATGCCCCTGAGCTACGAGGTCAACTCTTCCACTTGTGAGTTGGCCAGGAGAGAGCAAGGGAGACAGACAAGGAGAGAAGGAGAAGAACAACATAGTCACTTAGATTTTTTTATTTTATTAGGAGAGTGCTTTATTTATTTTTGTATAATTATTTATGATAATTTTGGACATGGACACTTCACACCAAATGAGGTCTATCGCACGGGTGTCTGTTCAACTGAGGGCTTCCGATGAATCTCAGGTACATCATGCTAAAATCCATTTATTATTCTCCTAACTTAAACAATTCAATAAAAAACACTATTTAATTCATCATTATTAATTAGCCTTATATTGTGAATAATCTGCATATAATTAACATTAAATTTCTAAGTCTAATTTTATTTATCACTAACATTTTCTTTATTTTCTTTATTATTAAAATTTTTAAAATTAGATTAAATATTGTATATATTTGTTTTGGTTTCAAAAAGAAATTAAAAAGGCAAAAAATATCGAAACCATCAAAATTAAGTGTTTTTAAGTCATAAAAAATACTTGCAAAAAATCTTCATTGTATAAATGACTACTTTTGGAATTTTGACCAACATGAAACTTGTAGATCTCATCAAGATCTACAACTTTCTATTTTGACTTTTTTCTAATTCAACTTCTAATTATATCTTTTCAAATTTTCTTTATTTTCTTCATTTTTGAATTTTCTAAAGCAACCATGTGGCCCTCTTTGTAGCCACCACGCGACCGCCTCTCCTCGCGCCACCTGCTACCTTTGCTCTCCCTCTGATAGACTTTGCCTCACCTAAATCAAAGCCGTTCATGGCCGCTGCTTCCACCACCGTGAAGTCACTCCTGCCTGATCCAATCTCACCCTTTCCTTTCCACCTCTTCCTCAACCACACGATTCTTCCCAATCCATCGGCCCTACTTCCTCCATGTCACCGCGTCTCTCCTCACCACTCGATCTAACATGATGGATCAGATCCACGCTGCTCATCTTCGCCCAAAATCACAACCGTAGGATCAGATCTCCTGATTCATCTCTGCCCTTTGCCAGCGCCCCCTTTAGGTATCGTTGGATCACACGATCCAATGTTACAAGACCTTCATCTTCCTCCAGTAACGCTCCTCCCTGCAATCTGTGACGAGCGTCCTATTGACTAGGGCTAAGTAACAAGAATAAACACATGTCGTTATGACCCCAATCAATAGGACAAAGCTCAACAAGAAAAATTGAAACCACTCAAAAATAAATCAATCAAAATAAGGAAATGTCAGCAGTCTCCGCTATTTATTTAACCTGGTATAGAGACTAGGGTCGAACGCAACAAATATAGAAATGTACGAAGTAGTCGGAAATCAGAGGAATGAAAACATATTTTTGTGGTTTTTAATTTGTAATTTTCTTATATTTTCAAAATTAGAAAACAATAAAAATGATAAGATAAAAACAAGATTTAACAATTTTTATTAAGAATAAAAATATTCAAAAATTAGAAATAAAAATGTTTTTATATTTCTCAAATATTCAAGTGTTTTTGACGATTTTCTAGGGGTTTTCCAATTTTGATATGATTTTATAAAAATGAAACAAAATCAAAACAATGAAATAATGTATAACCTGGAATAAAGGAAAGTTTAAAATAGCAAAAAATGCCTTGATATCCTAGGAGTCATTTTTATGAGAAAGCAACTAAAAATATCTAACTAAAGCAACTAGAATTGTTTTTTTATTTTTCTAGGATTTTTAATGATTTTTATAAGATTTTTAGGGTTTTTAGCTTTTTAAGGTTTTTATAAAGGATAATGCAACAAAAATGGTACTGAAATGAAAACATACCAACAAGCATACATAATTTTTTTTGTAATTTTTAAAGCAATTTTTATATTTTTTGAGTATTTTATAAAACAGACAGAGCACTTTTTAAGGGTTTTTTATTTTTAGAAAATATCAAATAAAACTAAATTAACTCACAAAAATTACCATAAATATTACGTGTTAGCATGCGCTAACTGTAGTTTTTTGGAATTTTTGGAGTTAATTAGGTATTTATTTGATTTAAAATCAAGCACACAACATACATGGACCTAACTGTAATTATGTAAAAGTTTCTAGGCCAAAATATCACACATATAAAAAGCACAGGGCTAATATTGCAATTTAACCAATATATTCACATACATGCTCAAAAATATACGCACAGGGGTATATATGCAATAAACAGAAAAGTTTACTTCAAAACAGAACATTCATGAACTTCAGGAGCAAACATGCAAACAACCCTCAAACTCACATGTACATGCACGTGTCTCACGTCCGGGAGGACTAAAATGCAATCGTTGAAAACTTAGGGGGTCCAAACTACAAATTATTTGAACTACAAATTTATTTATGGGGCTAGATAATAAAAAGTAAAAACTGCAAGGTAGATAATGCAATATACCTTTCACAAGGTGCGTGCGGAACGCGTGAGGGCACATGGCGGGCTCTGGAGGCGGCTCTAGCGTACGATCCTGATCATTGGTGGAGCAGATCTGACGGTTCAGGGTATGTCCCCCTACGTGCGGTCAGATGCATCAAGAAGCGTCAGATCTGATGGCTGAAAAGTTGCGATGGTCGGCGGCTGGTATATAGTCTAGTGGATGAAGGCCAATCCGACGACGAACGAGGATGCTGGAAGAACAACTCCTGAGCGAGCTTCAATCGGGTGCTGGCGGCGATCCACCAGTCCGATGAGCTCCCAAAGAGGTCTGTAGCATCATGGAGATGCTCCGCGTTTGATGGCATGCTCCGATGGACGTGGCGAGGACTAGATGGTCATGGAGGTATAGGGCCACTTGGAGCTGCTCCACCTGAGCAATAAGGGGTCCAGGTGATGCTCCTCTCGCGCTCGGTGGCCTGCAAAGAGTAAAGGGACTCGAGGCGAAGCTCCGGTCCACATTATTGGAGTTGGAAACGAAAGAAATGGAGGGGGGTGAAGATTGATCTCCGGCAAAGGTGATAGAGGGAGATCCTCGCCTTAATCTTGACCTAAAGGTCGAGTCTAAGAATGATCAGGCTGCGGTGCAAGATGGAAGGCGAGGCTACGGGTCGATCTGAACGCCTGGATGTGGATATCGAGGCTCCGACCAGGGTGGTCGGAGCAAGTGAATGTGCGACGGAGGCGAGATGTATGATTGAATCGAACATGACAATAGAGGTGAAATGGGTAATACCTAAGGTTCTGTATGAATTCCGGAGCTTCAGGTGAAGATGGGAGTCAAGGTTATGGCCGCAACCTCGCTGCGGAAGGCGGGAAGGCTGCTCGCGACAGATCTCCGGTCACGAAGGGTGAGCTACATCGTCATTGCACCAAACCGAGCTCTAAGGGGCTCTCCGAGCAGCTGTCACTCAGCTGGAGTGTCTATGGGTCGAAGTGGGAGTGAGGAACGAGCTCCTAGACAATGGAGGCGGAGGAGATATTATATAGGCTTCTTAAGAGGGCGAGAGGATCGGGCAAAAGCACACATCCCTAGGAAGATCTGCGTCTTCCTAGGGATTCACGAGGGTCGTGGATCCAAGGAGAAGCAACGGGCAAAAAATCGGGGTGAGAGGTGGCACGATCCGACTGAGAAAAAGGGGAGAACAAGCTCCGGCGAATAGAGTCGGGTTGGATGAAAGCTTGGAAGAGGCTGTTGATCCACGGTCAACATCTGGTCCCGACCAATCAGAAAAAAGGATTTTACAAAATATTTACAAAATAAACAAAAAAAGTAAATGACTTTAATAAAAAGTGTATAAAATAAAATTTTTTATTATTTTTCAAACTATTTTTTGTGATTTTTATTTATTTTTATAAAAACAAACTAGTGCATATACAATATATGATGTTATATACAAGTATAATATACCTCTGTATTTTATACAATAATTTTTATTTTATTATTTTGACACAAATATCCCAATTTTGTATTTTATTTATTTTTTAAATATTTTTAGGGGTACAAAACAAATTTTATTTTATTTTTATGGTCTTATTATATGTATAGAATAAATAAGGAGTGAAACATATATACATGTATTTTGTACAAGTGAGAAAGGATTTTATTTTTATTTTTCTATTTTTTATTTTATTTTTGTTTTATTTTTAGGACAACATACTAGGAGGTAGTAATAATATTTTATTTTTATTTTATCAAGAATAATCATTTACATATATAAGAAATATGTACAACATAGAGTAGGCCCTATCTCTCTCTACTTATTTTATTTTGGCGATCAGGTCAAGGCTTGACCTTCTCTTAGGGTTCGGATCACTATGTATTTATTCTAAATACCTCCTTCCTTTTTATTTTTCTTTATTCTTTTAATTTTGCACAAATACATGCTAAATATACAATGTTAACACATGCATGTTGAGTGCTAACTTATTATACTTACACCTATTTACATGATGCTTTGCCAAGATAAATAGCTAAAATAAAATAATAAAGAGTGAGAATCAGGGATTCATCACCCCCTATACTTTAGCTTTGCTAGTCCTTTAGAAAACACTTATTTGAAAAAGAAGTGAAACATAGAAGAAAAGAAAAAGGAAGAGAATCAAGGTTGATTATTAAGCTTGTCTTCATTAAATTGAAGTGTGGAGCTTAGTCAGACCTTTGGATTATTAGTTTGTCAGAACCTTATTTGGACCTAGGTTTAAGACTCATCAACCTCTATGTTCTACTAATCTATGGTCAAGACTACTCGATAATCTAGATCAGAACAAGTCTACATACACAAACTCTAATGACCATGAATCTTTTCTTGTACTGTGTAAGTGATATGTAGCTCCCCACCTCAGAAATGACAAGGCAACAACCTCCCTCAACAAGGTAACTCTAATGCCCTAGTCTAGAAGATCTTTCCTCGAGGAGCGGGGTATTCCCTTCTAAGTTCAAGTTCAACCGGCTCAAAAAGAGGGGGAAAGAAGAGAATGGACCGTGGCCAGTGTAGCCATGTATCCCTGGGAGCCGAACCAATGTAGCTAAGTCGCCTGCTGCAAGCTTCATGAGATGAGAATGTGTAACACAAGCCTTGCTTTATTTGGCTATATATACTCTGACAGGCATTTCATTTTCTATCAGGCCTGCCACTTTTTCGGAGTTTTCCTTTCTTTTGCACATTTTGTTTGATGTGCATATGTACAACATATCTACATGGTGAAACATATATACATAAGGACTTTTTCTTCTTGAGATATTAGACTATTCCTCTTTTGAAGCATTATTGCAACACACAACTCCTGTCTTTAGACCTCAACACCGCCATACCAAGTTGAGACACACTTCCCTCCCTTAAGGAAGACGAGAGGTTCCGCCTAGAAGTACTATCCTCATATGCTACCTCAAGCGAAAGGAAACTGCCTCCTCACCACCTCATTCATGTGGAGCTAAGTGTAAGGTGTTGGTCCAAGTAAAGCCATTGTCTGTGAGAGTCATGTGTGCGTTGTTAAGTGTTCTACTTAGGCTCATCAAGATGACATGTGAACATAGCCTAGTGGACTCAAAGAATTAAGTCACTAATGGACCTAAAAAGTCTTAACACCAAATCCTATAAGGTTCCTCTGAGAATTAGGTAGATTAAGGTCTTAACCAAGCTCTATTTTCCAATTTGATTCCAGACTAGTTTAAAATGTCAACTATGATTCAAAAGAATATACAAGTATATACAAAAATCTTTTTATACAAAGTTTTTGAAAATGTGTAAAATTTTTGAAAATGTTTGAATGCATGCATGAATGCAGAAGTTTTGCAAATTATTTACAAACATTTACACAAGGTTTTTGCAAACTTTTATTTTTCAAACATTTAACAAAAATCTTGTACTATATACATAATTTTGATACAAACATATTTACAAACTTTTCACAATCAAACTCTTTTTACAAACATTTGTACAAATTTTTTTTATAAATAGCTATATATGTGCAAGAAAGAATTTTATGTACATGAAATGTTTTTAAATTTTTGTGATATTTAATAAGTGGTTTTTAGCCATTTTATTTATTAACACACTCACTCAAAGTACGAGTTATGGCTAAATTATATATGTAATATATACGACACCCCCTATACTTAGCTCGGACGATGTCTTCAAAGTGATCAAAGAGCAATGAAGAAGACATAACCCATTCTTAGTATAGGGAAGTGAAAAAGAAAGGCTATACTACAACAAAGAATCAAAGAATAGAATGAATAGAGCTTGGTGATTCCCCCTATACTTAGGACCAAGTAATCCTAAGTATAGTAGACTGTACACAAAGGGAAAACCGAGTGAAAGAATGCACATGGTCTACCTCCCCTATACTTAGGGTAAAATATCCCTAAGTATAGGCACCATAATAGAGGTAAAAAGAATAAAGAGAATAACCAAAAATCTGACACCCCCCATACTTAGGATAAAGTACACCATAAGTATAGCATTATCACAAGATGCAGCTGGGATGTTAATGTGATATATGGACATCTGGATCTATACAAGGCAGGAGACAGTGATAATCATGCACGAGATGCGAATGATGTGAGTCAAGGATCATATCTCATGCAAAACGAATCGTGGCGACACCACCAATCAGTGGATCATGATCTAGATATGGCTTGAGGTGCTGACTGTTGACGCGAAAGGTGGACTCAGATGACATCTCAGACATGTCGATACTACCATTGTCATGTACCTTTCGGACCGGGTATGGTCCCTTCCACTTACTCTGTAATTTCCCTGGAAATAGTCTAAGCCTGGCATCAAACAACCTTACTCTCTGATCTGGCTCAAACTGCTTATGACTGATATGAGAATCATGCCACATCTTCACTCGCTCCTTGTATTGTAGGCTGATTGAAAAGGCTGTGTCTCTAAGCTCCTCTAGGGCTGCCAATTCTGCCTTCCTTTGGTCACCTAAACTCCCTGGATCCAATAATATATTAGTAACATCCCATAGTGACTTATGCTTAATATCAATAGGTAAATGGCAAGGCTTTCCATAAACAAGATGAAAAGGAGATGTACGCAAAGGAGTCTTAAAGGAAGTCCGATATGCCCACAAGACCGAGCCCAAAAGCTGTGACCAATCCTTTCAGTCTGAGCGGAATACCTTCTACAGTATCATCTTGATCTCCCTGTTCGATACTTCAGAAGGACCATTGGTCTGAGGATTATATGGAGTGGCAACTCAATGGTCTATGCTGAACTCGTTAGCAAGGGCCTTTACCTTGTCGTTAATAAGGTGAAACCCCCCATCAGATATCAATACTTTAGGCACCCCGAACCGTGAAATGATAGTCTTCCTAAAAAAATTGCAAACAGTCTTAGCATCTGTGGTTCGGGCAGGTATGGCCTCAACCCAACGACTCACATAATCAATAATCAACAGAATGTACTCGAATCCCCAACTCTTAGGGAAAGGACCCATGAAATTGATGCCCCATGCGTCAAAAACCTCACAGAAGTGAATGGGCTGCATCGACATCATATCACGCTGTCCACAAGTACCCATCCTCTGACAGTCAGTACACCTCTTCACGAATTCATCAGAATCCTTGAAAAGGCTAGGCCACCATAGGCCGGATTGGAGCATTTTTTGTGCTGTTCTCCTCCCAGAATGATGTCCTCCTGCCTCCAGCTTGTGGCAGTATGTGAGGACGTTGTGGTGCTCCTCCTGAGGAATGCACCGATGCCAGATGCTATCCCCTCTTTCATGATAAAGGATGGGATCCTCCCAATGGTACGACTTGGCCTTCACAAGGAAGGTCTCAAGTCGCTGCCTGGGCCAACCTTGTGGAACTTTCTTGGCAACAAGATAGTTCACAATGTCAACGTACCATAAGAGCGAGGCGATAACAAGGATCGCCTCATCTAGTAAGTTCTCTGTGATAGGATCAATTTTCTCAGATTCCTTAAGATTTTCCAAATAGGAGAGATGATCCGCCACCACATTCTTGACTCTAGGTTTATACTTAATCTCAATGTCAAATTCCTGGAGTAGAAGGATCCATCTAGTTAGTCTCGCTTCAGCATCCTTCTTTTCCATAAGGTACCTGATGATGGTGTGATCAGTAAAGATAGTCACTTTGGATCCCAAAATATATGATCAGAACTTATCCAAGGCAAAAACTGCGCCTAGCATCTCTTTCTCCATAACAGTATAGTTCTGCTGAGCGGCATCCTGTGTACAGATAGCGTAGTGAATGGAAAATGGTACTCCATCCCTCCTCTGTCCTAGCACGACCTCCACAGCAAAATCAGAGGCATCCGTCATGATCTCGAATGGGAGAGACCAGTTAGGCGGCTGAAGGACAGGGTCCTCAACAACTAGGTTCCTGGGAGTCTCAAATGATGCAAGATAATTATCATCTACAATGAACTCGGTGTCTTTTGTCAGCAAATCAGTCAACGGTCGGGCAATCCGGCTGAAGTCATGAAAGAAACGCCAACCGACATGCCCCAGAAAAGACCGTAAATGTCGCAAGTTGGACGGTGGATTGAGTTTCCTCCATGCCTCTATTGGAGATGATATGACCAAGCACCGTCTCCTGAGTCACCATCAAGTGACTCTTCTCCCAAGACAAGACAAGATGAACCTCTATGCAGCGCTGCAGAACACGGTCTAGGCAATCAAGACAAGCATCGAACCCATCACCGTAGACCGAGAAGTCATCCATGATGACCTCTAAACAGTCACACACCATGTCTGAGAAAATGGACAACATACACCTTTGGAATGTCGTCGGGATGTTACATAGACCAAAGGGCATCCGTATGAAAGCATAAGTCCCAAACGGACAGGTAAATGTCGTTTTATCCTGGTCTTCAGGCGCTATGGCCACCTGATTGTATTCGAAGTACCCGTCAAGAAAGTAGTGGCTCTTTCCAGCTAGCCTTTCTATAATCTGATCAATAAAAGGCAACGGAAAATGATCCTTCTTGGTGTCCTGATTCAATCGTCTATAGTCCACACATACCCTCCAAGAAGTGGGTACCCGTGTAGCTATCTCGTCTCCATACTCACTCACAATTGTAGTGATGCCCGTCTTCTTGGGCACCACATGCAATGGACTAACCCACTTAGAGTCAGAGATGGGGTAGATAAAATCGGTGCTCCACCATTTGAATATCTCCTTCATGACCACCTCTCGAAGATTCGGGTTCAACCGTCGCTGGAACTCACGCGATGGCTTGGCGTCCTCCTTGAGATAGATATGGTGGGATCACATGGTCGGACTTATCCCCTGGAGATCAGCTACACACCATCCTATTACCTTGTGGTTCTTTCAAGAACCTCCATTAATCGAGATTATTGCTCTCCAGTCAAATCCACTAAGATAATGACTTGGTACATCTCATGCTCACCCACAAGGAATCTATACTTCAGGGATTGCGGCAAAGGCTTTAGTTCAGGACAACTGGGAGCTGAAAAATCTGGCTCCTAAAATGTCTGAGTGAATGCAACTAGATCTTAATGAGAGAACTCTCACTGATCATGCAAAACTGGTGAAGATTGCCCTGCTGGTGTATCTGTACTTGATGCTGGCACAGACACCACCCTAGCTGCTGGCTCTGTGGATATCAGACAAGGTAATAAATCATCAAACGCTGCCCAGTCTATGTCTGAATCTGAGGGATCTGAATCAGAATCACAAGATATATATTATGCCTCACTATCCTGAACATGATCGTCAACCTCGAAAGTGTCCTCGACCAAGAGTGTGCTCTCTGAACTCTTCTCTGCTGGAAACTGTGAATCTACGACAACTGAAGGTGAGAGAAGGGCTCGTGAAATGAGATCAGACCAAGCGGCTTCATCATCAGTGATCGCAAAGTAGCACTCCTGGTGGACGTCTCGCTCTGCCTCTGTCGTCTGCTCTGTCTCACTAAACTGCTTTGAGCAAGCTGAGTCTCGTGCTTTGGTCTCATCGATCATCTCTATTTGTATACTCTTGCCCTCGACGCGAAAGTATACCTTCCCACTATCATGATCGGACACCACCTTGGCTGTGTCCAAGAATGGTCATCCTAGAATGATGGGGGTATTAGTCACAGACTCAGGGATCTCCATGTCCAACACAACGAAGTCCACGAGGAATTTAAAGCCTTGAATTGTAATGACCACGTCCTTCAACAACCCCTTTGGTCTCTTGACAGATCTATCAGCAAACTAAAGGACTGTCTTGCTCTGTAAAAGAGAGCCAAACTCGAATCGATCGAGTAAGGATGCTGGGAGGAGGTTGATGGAAGAGCCGCTGTCTTATAGAGTACGGTCGAATCTCTGTTCATGAATGTGGCATCTGACATAGGGAGCTCATGCATCTGGCCTCTTGGCTGGATGATGATTCTGAATAGCGAAGCAGGTGGCACAGGTCAGTACATGGATTTCTGCATGATGGTTCCTCTTTTTTCCTGCGGATAGTGTTCTTCTCTCTCAAATTCTTGTGGAAGAGAGGGATGTGCTCAAGTGCCTCCTTTAGAGTCAGCTAGATATGGAATCTATCAATCATCTGCTAGCTGAAGTCTAACTGCTGGTCTTTTTTTGGATTTTCTTTTTTATTTCCCTTTACCAAGCGGAGTGCTTGAGGGAAGGGAATGGTTGGGCCCTCCTTAGATGGAGGGTTAGGAAGAAGTTCCTGCTGTTGAGAAGGCATGGAATCCATACAAGTATCACCAATCATCACATATGGATTCGAAGAGGAATAAACCTTTCCTTTATTATTTTTTTGGTACTTTTCATAATGTCTCGAGATACAGAAACTGGAGGTGACACAACTGGAATAGAAGGGGTGGCCTCAGTACCACCCACGACATTGGAAGTTGTGACAACAACAGTGCACTCTGGCTCAACATATGGGAAGCTGGTGGCGTCAGTACCACCCTCTACGTTTGGAGAAATGACGGCCTCAGTACCATCGGCTGGATCAACATCCTTGGTGGCATCAGCACCACCGTCATCATCATCCTTAACGACATCAGTACTGCTATGCTCCTCGTCTGGCACTCCTGCATCCTTGTGGTGTCGCCGCTCAAATGAGGTACAGCTGGCTGGCATCATATCACTCCTAAGTGACACAAAATCAGCATCAAATGTATATGAAGCAATGTCACCCAATAAATCACTAGGAGTGGTGGTCTCTGTGAACTATACCTGCTCAGATTTCCTTTTGAGGTTGTTCAGGTTGGACTCAATCTAAGCGAGTATGGCAACCTTTCAATTGTTGATCTCCCTCATCTCATGGCAAAACTCGTCCATCTCTCGCCTGAAGGATGCCTACTGGTCTGAGAGTAGGCGGGCTAGATTGTCAAGGGCTGGGTTCTCATAGTCTGGCCCATGAGAACCAGATGGGTTGCCTCTCTGAAAGTGAGGCTGCTGCTAGAACTGGTGAGGGGGAGGCTGAGAATATTGCTGAGGCTACTGCTGGTGCTGCCTCCACTGCTGTCCCTGCTGGTAGGGATGAGGACCCGACTGATATTGGTAAGAAGGCTGCTGGGAGTAATGGGGTTGCTGCTGAGGCTGGTTGGACTGTCCACCCTGAAGTGGAGGCTGCTGCTGGGATGAGGTACCTCCGGTCGACCACCTGAATCTGGGATGATCTCGGCGGATCCCGGGCTGCTGTCGGTCATACCAAATTCCATTGACTTCCATCAACGACTCCTGTTCATAGGGGGGTGGTGGAAGAACTGCAAGTGGCTGATCCGGCTGGTACACCACCATCTGGGCGTCCTGAGATGGTGGTGACTGAGAGTACTGGTGCTGCAACTACTAGACTGGCTCTGCTTGGATGCGGTGAACCTGTCGATACTGAGCGGAGTGCTGAGACGAGCCACTGCTGCTAATATCAACCCGTGACCTGAAATGGGGCTGAGAAGCCATCTGTGCCTCCTGGAGACACATGATGTGGGTCTTCAGGTCACTCAGGGTCTGTGCCAACTGATCAATCTGCGTCAAGCCCTGGCACTGCTTCTTCTCAATGATCTTGATGCGGTTCAGCTTCCCGCTGATAATGTCCATGTCAACGGCCGACGACTCTGCCTGTGCTGCTGCTGACGAAGAAGTGGATGGACCCGCATCAACCCATGATATCCCATGATAGGTCACGACCTGGGGTGGAGGCTTCCCCTGAGTGTAGAGCCTAGTTTGTTTGGGACATCACTGTATAGTTCTCGGCCATCTTCTCATAGATGGCCCATACCTGATCTTCATCCTTGACGAAATAGGAGCCCCCATAAGAAGCATTCACAAGCCCATGTAGATCCGGTGTCATCCCATAAAAGAAACTCTGCACTAAATTGGGCTTGGAGATGTTGTGATGTAGACACCAATCGATGAGCTCACGGAAACAATCCCACACCTCATGGAACTGCTCATTGGGGATCATGGAGAAATTGTTGATCAGAGCTCGCGCTGCGTTCATCCGGCTGAGTGGGTAGTACTTGTTCAAGTACTCGGTCCGGAGCTACTCCTACAAAGTCACATATCTCCCTAAATGCTTCAATGATGCAAACAGCTTCCGGCGTCGACGATAAAATTAAAATAATTTGGCAGTGGAATATTGGTGGAGAAAAGGAGAGGTTGAAAAGAAGAAAACTCGTCAGTAACGAGGGGTTGAAGAGGGAGAACCACGGAGATCGCGTAGAGGAAGAGAGAAAAGAGAGAGATAATGAGATAACTCAATTTTTCATAATACTTGACGGAAGAAAAATACTGGACTACCATCTCTTTATATAGGAGAGATGGGTTTACAAAAATAGTAATTGACAACCGACTTGCCTATACTGACTCTAACTAATTAATTGACCCACTTTTAAATTAAAATCTATGAAATAAACGTTGAGATCACAAACGATCTCAATTATTTAATTAGACAATTAAGACATCCTAAAAACGTAAATAAAATTGACCACTAATTAATTAAATAAATTATGCCCTATAATTCAAGATCAAACTGCATCAACTCTCCGCCACTTTAAAAAATTCGTCTCCCGACGAATTGGTCGAAGTAGGTGCGTCGTCGGAGAATTCATCTTTGAGTTGTGGTTTCAATTTTCTCCAATTAGATCCCTTTCATTGTTACGTTTGTAGTTCTTTTCAATTGAAGGGCTTCCCTGCAATTTTCGTACCCCTTCAATTTTTCTCACATTCCTATTGTCTTGGACCTTTCTGCAAATATGGGTTTTAGGAACTTTTATTTTGCAATTTTTCCGAAATATTCCTCCCCTCAATTGAGGGGATTCAGTGGGAGGGTCTTCCGCATTCCTCGTTAGGGCTCCATGCCTCCATGATAAGAGGCGGCGTCGGTGTAGTGGGTCTTCAATGGAACGGCCTGGGGCGGCTGCTTCTTGCTGGCGCGGGCTGGGGCAGCAGTTTCGCAGGTGGGGCCAGCACCTACTCAACCGCGGCAGGGGCCTGCGCGGCTCGGAGGGAAGGTGGGGTTCAACCGGGCCTTCGCGCAGGAGGCACGGCACCTTTGAGCGGGTGGAGTCGGTCGGATCTTTGCGCGGGAGGCGCGGCACTGTGGGGGGGGGGGGGCTGCGGCGTGGGGGCTGGCGCGTAGGGGAGGGGCACGCGGTGGAGACAGGGAGGGGTGTGTGCGGGGAGGGGAAAAACGGGGGGCGATTTCGCGGAGATGAAAAGGGGGCGGCGGTGGCGCGTTGGTGTGAGGTGGGAGGCGCCAGCTGGGGTGGTTGGTGGTGGGCGCGGGGTGGGATAGGGTGATGGCGAGGGAGGGGTTGTGGGGTAGCCGGAGGATGAGGGGAGGCTTGGGAAGAGGGCTGGCGGTGACAGGAGACATCGCGGGAAGAAGGGGCGCAGGTGGCTGATCATCCTGGATAGCAACATCGACGGCACATTCGAGATTTTCATATTCCTCGTCCGCGGGGTCTTCATCGAAGATGGGCCCTTGGTCCTTCTCTTCTCCTTGTTTAGTAATTGTATCAAATAAACCTTCGGTATGAATGAGAATACCTTCATTTTTTGCCTCGAAATCGGGTTGAACAGCGGCTGCAAAAAGCTGAATTTTGTCGTTGACAAACAAATCTTCACCGGTTAGCGTGCCCAGCCACTCTTGTACTTTGAGGCTTGATTGGAGGCGATACTTGAACTTCCTCGAGCGTGAACGTGAATGCGAATCATGAGATAGACGGCTCAAGTTGAATTGCGTCCTCCAATAGTTGACATGACCGTCGAATCGTAGGAACGATTCGGTTTCCATGCTCTGATACCAAATGATGCAAATAGCTTCCGACGTCAACGATAAAATTAAAATAATTTGGCGGTGGAATATTGGTGGAGAAAAGGAGAGGTTGGGAAGAAGAAAACTCGTCGGTAACGAGGGGTTGAAGAGGGAGAACCGCGGAGATCACGTAGAGGAAGAGAGAAAAGAGAGAGAGATAATGAGATAACTCAATTTTTCATAATACTTGACTGAAGAAAAATACTAGACTACCATCTCTTTATATAGGAGAGATGGGTTTACAAAAATAGTAATTGACAATCGACTTGCCTATACTGACTCTAACTAATTAATTGACCCACTTTTAAATTAAAATCTACGAAATAAACGTTGAGATCACAGACGATCTCAATTATTTAATTAGACAATTAAGACATCCTAAAAACGTAAATAAAATTGACCACTAATTAATTAAATAAATTATGCCCTATAATTCAAGATCACGCTGCATCATTCAACCAGTAGGTTGCTCTATCGATGAGGGAGAATGGAAACGCCATCATCATGATGATATCCTCATCCACAAATTTGTCGTGGACAGTGCTGCATATCATCTCGAACTCCTGTAGGTGTAGATACGGCTCCTTGGTGGCAAGCCCATGGAACTTGGGTAAGAGCTGAATGGTCTGAGGAGGGAGCTTGAAATCTCGCAGAACCGTCAGAAGCTGGATCCAACGGTGTGTAAGGGTCACACCAGGGTTATGCAAGTCCCTCATCATCCTGGTTCATCGGACTGGCTTCTGTGGCTCCTCTGGCTGTCATCCATCTCCTCCACCCTCTGGAATCTCTCCACGGCCTGCTCGGTGTGGCTCTCCTCTATCGGCTCGCATTTGTGCCTTCTCTTTGCGCACCTATGCCATGAAGGTTCCCTGGTCTCTAATCTGCCTGTGCATCGTCTCCAGGGAGGCTAAAAGTGTGTTATTGATGGTTCTCTGATCTAGAACATATGTGGTACTCTGTGGCTGTCCATCGGTGCACCCCTCGCTGCTAGCCATCTCGTGGGTCTCTGCAAAGGCAAAAGACCCGAACTCAGATGCCGTCAAATGAACAAATATCTGTGCTAGTCTCTTCTCGGGTACCTCAGGACTGGAAGAAGGGTGATCTAGGGGGAACAGGGCGGAATCAAACTCAGGTTCAGAGAGCGGGTCTAGGCTCTCCCAAACCTGCCTAGATGAATGGGGTGGAGTGCTCTGAAGCGGTGTTGCCAAATGCTGCCTAAGGGACCTCTGGTCCATCATTGTGATGTGGAAGAAGTGCAGATGGGATCTGGAAACAAACAAGATCAGAAATCAAACCTCTAATTCACCTACACAACGTTGAGCTGATGACCGTGAAGGTTCGATCATTTATCTGGTCAATTTTATTTAGGTGATAAGTCAGTCTTGTAGAGTGATTAAGTGAGTTGTTAGGAACCCGATGCTCTCAAGAGACTGGCTCAATCCCAAAGCTAGATCTTACCCAGCCAGTACAAGTTGCGGACCGTTTACTGGCTACCTGATCAACTCGCTCTGTTAAGGATATCACGACCCTCTTTACTGGAGAATGGAGCGATCCTCACTGGAGAATGACTAACCCCAAGATCAGTAGTCTAACGAGAGTTCAGGTGTGGCTCTAGCCTTGTGTGCGGGTCACTCTCTCACGCAAGCAAATCAAAAAATGAGGGGATGACTCTCCCAAGACAGATTTTTAAACGAAGTGTTTTTTAGGATCAAGTTTGTTTAGCAGTCCTAATTTTATGGTTATTTCTTTTTAGATCTTTTTCCAGTAATGAAACACCCTCCTAACGAGTTTTTTGATCTCCTAATTCTTTTAAGTCCAAAAATGAGGGGAGAAGTCGAAAAAGCCGATGCGCGATCAAAACTTATGATGCATGCAAAGTAAGAAAGGTGTACCTAACTCCAGAACTCTACATGCAGGGTGATCCGTGCATAAATTTAAAGCCAGAAATGTAAACTAATCTAAATGATGCAATAAGAAAACAACCTTAGACGAGCAATTTCTAGGATCGTGAAGAGCAATAGCTAACTGGTTAGAGAGAGGTTTAAGTCGGGTCTCTGATGCTGATCGGTGTCTGCTAAAACAGTTCCTGCACGCGATGTATACGACCTCTAGCGGCACGTGACCTCTCAAGCGACCAAGTTAACTTTTTATTATGATTTTTAATTAGGTCCAATTATGAACTATAGGTGCAGGCAAGATATTAGGGATTGAGCCTTAATTATTTACATTACAATCAAAGAAATTCCTAAATCTAAGGGCCAAATTCTTCAAGAATCAAAGGAAAGAAAAATGCGATTAAACAAAACCGGTGAAAAACTGCGATGAGGTCCCCCGAGCACACCAGTGCTTGACGAAACAGATCCTGATATGCCATGTCCAAAGAAAGTCTGAGTGTCCAGAGTCTAAGTTATTACAACAATAATAAATTGCTAGAAATAAACTAAGCTAATCTACTCTCTAAAAACTACAACTGTCTCATGTTGCTCCTGCTCCTCCTAGGGCACTTGTCTCCAACAAAGTATCCTCGGGCGGTTCCTCGCACGGAAAGAGAAACAGAAAGCGGGTCAGAAAACCGTTGTAACAAATAGAGATAAAAATAAAAAAATAAAAAGAAAATAAAAAGAAAAAGAAAAAGGTTGAAAAGTGACTACTGCTGTGCTCCCCGGCAATGGTGCCATTCTGATGAGCGTCCTATCGACTAGGGTTAAGTAACATGAATAAACACGGGTCGTTGTGATCCCTATCAATAGGACAAAGCTCAACAAGAAAAATTGAAACCATTAAAAAATAAATCAATCAAAATAAGGAAATGTCAGCGGTCTCCGCTATTTATTTAACCTGGTATAGCGACCATGGTCGAACACAAGGAACACAGGAATGTACGAAGTAGTCGAGAATCAGAGGAATAAAAACATATTTTTGTGTTTTTTAATTTGTAATTTTTTTATATTTTCAAAATGAGAAAACAAAAAAAAAGAACAAGGCAAAAACAAGCTTTAACAATTTTATAAAGACTAAAAAATCAAAAATTAGAAATAAAAATGTTTTTATATTTTTCAAATATTCATGTGTTTTTGGTGATTTTCTGGGATTTTCCAAATTTTTATATGATTTTTTAAAAATGAAACAAAACCAAAACATTGAAACAATGTAGAACCTGGACTAAAAGGCAAGTTTAAAATAGTAAAAATGCCTTGATGTCCTGGGTATGATTTTTATGAGAAAGCAAATAAAAATATCTAACTAAATCATCTGGAATTGTATTTTTTTTATTTTTCTAGGATTTTGAATGATTTTTAGGGTTTTTGTCTTTTATGGTTTTTATAAAGGATAATGCAACAAAAATGGTACTGAAATGAAAACACACCAACACAAGCACACACGATTTTTTTTGTAATTTTTAAATCATTTTTTATATTTTTTTGAATTTTATAAGATAGACAGAACACTTTTTAAGGTGTTTTTGATTTTTAGAAAATATCAAATAAAACTAAATGAACTCACACAAATTACCATAAATATTACATGTTAGCAGGAGCTAATTATAATTTTTATGGAATTTTTGGAGTCAATTAGGTATTTATTTGATTTAAAACCAAGCACACGACATACATGGACCTAACTACAATTATGTGGAAGTTTCAAGGCCAAAATATAACACATATAAAAAGCACATTGCTAATATTGCAATTTAACCAATATATTCATGCACATGCTCAAAAATATACGCATTGGGGTATATATGCAATAAAAAGAAAAGTTTACTTCAAAATAGAACGTTCATGAACTTTAGGAGTAAACATGCGAATAACCCTCAAACTCATGTGTACATGCACGTGTCTCAGGTCCAGGAGGACAAAATTACAATTACTGAAAACTTAGGGTCCAAACTACAAATTATTTGAACTACAAATTTATTTATGGGGCTAGATATTAAAAAGTAAAATCTGCAAGGTAGATAATGCAATATACACTTCGCAGGGCACATGCGGAACGCGTGAGGGCACGTGGCAGGCTCTGCAGGCGGATCTGACGTACATTCCTGATCACTGGTGGAGCAAATCTGACGATTCAGGTATGTCCCCCTACGTGCGGTCAGATGCATCAGGAAGCATCAGATTTGATGGCTGAAAAGCTGCGACGGTCGACGACTGGGATATAATCTAGTGGATGAAGGCCAATCCAACAGTGGACGAGGATGCTGGAAGAACAGCTCCTTAGCGAGCTTCAATCGGGTGCTGGCGGCGATCCACCAGCCCGATGAGTGCCCAAAGAGGTCTGTAGCGTCGTGGAGATGCTCCACATCTGATGGCGTGCTCCGATGGATGTGGCGATAGCTAGATGGTCGTGGAGGTGTAGGGCCACTTGAAGCTGCTCCGCCTGAGCAATAAGGGGTCTAGATGATGCTCATCTCACGCTCGGTGGCCTGCAAAGAGTAAAGGGACTCGAGGCGAAGCTCCGGTCCACGTTATTGGAGCTGGATATTAAAGGAGCAAAGGGGGGGTGAAGATCGATCTCCGGCGAAGGCGATAGAGGGAGATCCTTGCCCTAATCTCTATCTAAAGGTCAAGGCTATGGATGATCAGGATACGGTGCAAGATGGAAGGTGAGGCTGCGGGTCGATCTGAACGGCTGGATGTGGATATCGAGGCTCCGATCAGGTTGGTCGGAGCAAGTGAATGTGGGGGCAGAGGTGAGATGCGTGATTGAATCGAACATGACAATGGAAGTGCAATGGGTAATACCTAAGTTTCTGGATGAACTACGGAGCTTCAGGCGAAGACGGGAGTCGAGGTTATGGCCTCAACCTCACTGTGGAAGGCGAGGAGGCTGCTCGCGGCGGATCTCCGACCACGAAGGGTGAGCTGCGTCGTCACTGCACCAAACCGAGCTCCAAGGGGCTCTCCGAGCAGTTGTCACTCACCTGGAGGTGGCTAGGGGAAGAAGTGGGAGCGAGGAACGAGCTACTGGACAACGGAGGCAGAGGAGATATTATATAGGCTTCCTAGAAGGGCAAGAGGATCGGGTAAAAACACGTAACCCTAGGAAGATACGCGCCTTCCTATGGATCCGCGAGGGTCGTGGATCCAAGGAGAATTAACAGGCGAAAAATCAGGGTGAGAGGTGGCATGATCTGACTAGGAAAAAGGGGAGAAGAAGCTCCGGCGAACGGAGTCGGGTCGGGTCAATCCTGGAAGAGGCCGTTGACCCGCGATCAACATCTGGTCTCGTCCAATCAGAAAAAAGGATTTTACAAAATATTTACAAAATAAATAAAAAATAGTAAATGACTTTAAAATAAAAAGTGTATAAAATAAAAAATGTTCATTATTTTTCAAACTATTTTTTGTGATTTTTAATTATTTTTATAAAAAAATTAGTGTAGATACATTATATGATGTTATATACATGTATAATGTACCTATGTATTTTATACAATAATTTTTATTTTATATTTTTTATACAAATATCCCAATTTTGTATGTTATTTTTTTTTCAAATATTTTTAGGGTACAAAATAATTTTATTTTATTTTTATGGTCTAAATACAAGTATAGAATAAATAGGGAGTGGAACATATGTACATGTATTTTGTACAAGTGAGAAAGGATTTTATTTTTATTTTTTTGATTTTTATTTTATTTTTGTTTTATTTTTAGGACTATATACAAGGAGTTAATAATAATATTTTATTTTTATTTTATCAATAATAATTATTTACATATATAAGAAATATGTAAAACATAGAGTAGGCCCTCTCTCTCTACTTATTTTATTTTGGCGATCAGGTCAAGGCTTGACCTTCTCTTGGGGTTTGAGCTACTCTATATTTATTCTAAATACCTCCTTCCTTTTTCTTTTTCTTTATTCCTTTATTTTTGCACAAATACACGCTAAATATACAATGTCACATGCATGCTGAGTGCTAACTTATCGTATTTACACCTATTTACATGATGCTTTTCCAAGATAAATAACTAAAATAAAAGAATAAAGAGTGAGAATCAGGGATTTATCAATCTGCACCTTGCCGCACCCTCTCCCCCTTCCATTTTTGGAGCGCATATCTATCACTCCCTCCATGACCTAATGCCCTCTCTGCGTATCCTAGACTCCCCCGCCTCACGCGCAATCATTCGTTCACCGCTCCATCACTCCACCTTCCTTAGGAAGCCGTTGCAAAACACGTCCCCACCATAGTAATGAGTGAACCCTCTCCCTTTAAATCCACATCCGCCGTCCCACTTCGACCCCATCCACCAATCATGGGACTGTGACCTAGCTTCCTCCGCCCTCCGATAATAGTGGGGGGTGGTTGTTGAGGCGATCATGACCCCATATCCCATGTATGATCCATGGCGAATCGCCAGGTATGCTCTGCCTCTCTGACGGATGCATGAGCTCTGAGGCACGACTGACCTCGATGTGCGACGACCCCAAACTTCAAGTGAAGCTCATCACAAGCTACTCCTCTGCCCAATAATCTTCTTCGATCTTCCAAGGTATTGTAGTTTTACTTTTCTTCATTTTTCTCCACATTATTCTGCATCTCTCACCTACCTCCACGATTCATCGACCACCCTACTAGCTCTATCGTTCATCCTTCATTCACGCGCCTCACTTTGATCACCTTCCCTCCTCCTCCATAACCCTCTCCGCCTCGCTCCATTTTCTCCGACAAAACGTCGGAGGACCCATTGGGCCTCCAACTTCTCCGCCCTGATTAGGCCACCATTCCACTCCCGTTCGCTCACAACCCACTCATGCACACACACTCTTTGGCTACCTTCCAACCCTCTTGCAAGTACATCCATCAATGGTCGGATATGGAGTGGATCTCAGTTCTTAAGCTCCGCCTCCGATGAACTCACACCTCCTACTCAATCGAGACCTCGTCGGGTCTTCTCCTTGGTCCGAGCTTCCTTGCCCAGGCTAAAGGAAACTTCGTCGATCTTTAGGGAACACGGAGGAGCAAGGCAGGGCCCCGTATGCTTCTCTAGAGTCCAGATATCGCCGCCCATCGTACGACAGAGAAGGAGGATGGATGTACAAGTGTTGTTCGATCCTCACGATCGAACAACTCAGAAGCGGTCACGTCACCCACCAAGCATGCAGGCTCGCTAGACCGGAGCCACTCGCCTGAAGCACCCAACACTAGCCACGCGTCCACTGAAGCTGCCTGAATCCGAATATGTCCCGTGCACGTGCCATGCGCGTGAGGGTGAGGTTATTTGCAGAGATACCCCTGATCATCCTACAAATTACATCCAGGTCCACTAGGTGTATGACTCACGTGCGTGCCTCAGAATTTTGCACAAAAGCCCAGCTAGTTTTAATAATTCCAAAAATGGCCCTACATCCCTGGATAAATTACATAGGAGCCCAATCAATTTTTGCTAATTACAAATAGGTCCCTCCAGGGACGTATTTGTGATTATTTATCTCTATTTTTCATGCATTTTCTCTACATTTATGCCCTACATTATTTTAAACATATTTGGAGCAATTTAAATCCAAAAATGCATGATTTCAATCTCATTTTGAAGCTTGACTCATTCTCTTTCTAATGGCATAGGAAATTTCATGCTCCGACACTGAATTAAAAGGTTATATTTTTATGTGCTTGTGTCTAAGTGCCATTATTGATTCTTGTTGCTCATTTCTCTGAATCTAACCCATGATTTGTTGCTCAATGAGTTGATATATGTAGGGCATATTTTGCACATTATTGTTTGCATATTCATTTGTAGCATATCATTCACCATGCATTTCATTTTAATTGTATTTAAAAATCATATAAAAATACATGCATCGTGCTTTGTGATTCTATCTGCATTTTTGCATCATTTCTACATCATGTTATTTGTGCAACACATCTGCATGAAGACCTAGGTTTAGAATTTAATCACTCATTAATTAAACAATAATTTTTGATAAATTGATGAAGAGGCTCATGTTCCATTGTTCAACCTTGGTAGACTTGCCAAGTAAAATAATTTCCACATATTCGAAAGTGTGGCTTTTAATCGATCGAATTCTGTCTCCTATACGTCAATTATAGACAATTAAAGAGGCGATTTTCGAGTTCATTAAATGGTGTCGTTGCTAGGAACACGACTCATCTTTATTTGTTTGTTGAATTTTATTATATTTTTTTGGTGCGGATAATTTCAAAATTTTAGATGTTCTCATCATGTTGTTTTTGCATCATTTGTTAATTATTTTTCTTGATATTTTTTTATATTTCTTTTGCGGCAGGGCCCAACCGATGACGCTCGATCTACATGGAAGCTTGGAGTTGGGAGCTCCCGTTGCAAGGAGCCACAAAAGAAAATCAAGAAGGATTCAATGAAGATTCGTCAACATTTTATTCATGCATTTTATTGTAAAAAAATGTATCATGTGCATTTATGTCGATCCTCGTTTGAGGGCTCGTTTGTGTAAAAAAAAGGAAAAAAGGAAAAAAGGTAGATCACTCGATGATCTACCCCCACCATCCTTCCATCTCCATGTATTCACACACACCCTCCTCTCCTCTGCACATCCATCACAGTGCATACCCCCCGTCCCCTCATCTCCATCATATTCATTTGTAAAAATTCATCATCCCCCATCTCCAAGCAACCCGACATCAATATAAATGCCCTCTCTAACCCTAAACACAACAGGTCTCCCAACCTAAATTCCATATTCAATACTTAGGCTATTTTCAGCCTAAGTATAGGGGGGACCCGACTCAATCAACCTTCCCTCTATCTGTCTTCTTATTCTTAGGTCATTTTTCAGCTAAGTATAGGGGGACCTCCGAGTCAGTCCCACTATATCACCTTGTATTTAACCGGAGATATGGCTTCATATCACTTGTGCTATGAGGACATAACAAAAGTTAAGTATAGGGGGGTATACCTTATATTATTGTATATATACTTTAGCCATATCTAGTATGTTAATTTTTTTTTGAAAAACTTTTTGGGCTAAGGTTTAGGTATGATGATGAACTAATTTTTGAAAAAAAAGTTTTTAAAAATCTTTTTAAAAATTGAAGAACTAACTTTTTGCAAGATTAATTTTATTCAAAAATTCCATAAAAATCTGAAAAATTGATGATTTTCTTTGGTAGAGACTCTGAATACTAGGCTTAATAATGAGTAGCTACTCTTCAGTGAGGAAACTACGATCTCCCTTAACAGAGTGGGTGGTTTAGAGGACACTGTATATGGATCCGTCCTCAAGTAACACGGGTAGCCGTCTAACAGTCCATACTTACACCCATACAAGCTGAAAGTAGATGCAACTATTCATATGAGCTTGGGCCAGTCATTACCTCTCTTAAGAATTAAAAAATGAAAAATTAAAATTTCATACAAATTTGCAGAAGATGGAAATAACAAAATTCACTAACTCTGGAATCTATTGAGTCGCAGACTTCTTGCCTGTCAAGCATGAAAGGAATAAGAGGACTTCAACAAATGTAGGTACAATCCAACATATAACATGAATAATAGAATTTAGTGTGTCCAAAAGAAAACAAGTAGAGAGGCAATAATATTTAAATTTAACAACTACCTACGTCGAGAATGTTTTTCAAACTGTTCTGTATGTATATCCCATGATTTCCCATCATCCCATGACCTTCCATGTATATAACCTTTATATATATATATATATATGTATTAGGTGATAACCCATCTGCGTATGCTATTTCTTTATTTATAGATCATGTGTATGGATCTTGGTAATGGAATGATAAGGTGTTGATCTGATTCTTGATTCTATCTAACTTCCCAAGTCTAATGGTTAGTCTGTGGTCTTGGTATTTGTGTGTTGGTGTATTCCTGACACAATTACTATCATTGAAGGCTTGAGGATTTAAAGACACTTGATTTCTGAGATCCTGAGAGACTGAGTTAGCCAGCCTTAGTCATTAGGGTTTTGAACTTAATAATCCATACTTCCCTAGTTTGAAAGATTTGAGCGCTATATTGCACTCTTCATCTCTACCTTCTAAAGAATATGATCATCACATCACTTTTCACAACTGCATAATTGATGAGATGAATTGAGTTATCACTTAAGGAACTAGGACTGGAGACTTGAGTTTAGACCTGATTTAATGATGCTTGAGTATGGGATAAAGTTAATGAAGGCTTCAAGAAACTTGAGTGTCAACAAAACCCTAGCCAGTATGTGAACAAATTCGCATGCTATCATTTGATATTTACCTATGTGCCAGGGTGTGATGAAACCTAATATAAATTGTTGATCAGTGTACGCAAACTTTTGGTAAAAGCAATGGAGCTAGCCAAACATTGAAATAAAATTCGAGAGAAGTTCTCTCAAAAGAAAAGCTCTATCATTACAAATATAAATTCAAAAGAGCTTCTACGAAAGGAGAGAGCTCCCACCCATTTCAAAGTGTCCACTTGGACCAAACGCTATTAGTACCAAGGAGTTGGGATAGCACCAAAAAAGGGCTATGCATCGTATATTGATACAAGTTTGGGTGTCGAAGATATCTTGAATACTCAAAAGAAACACACCCCGGTGTACTCCCAGGAAAACAAGTGCAGACGATTCTAAATTCTCTTGACGGACACATTGATTAACAAACTAAAAATATACATGTGTTGAGTAATAAGGCACTCGAGAGGCCCCTTGTTCCAATGTAAGGGAGAGAGAAACATACACAATCGTATGCCCTCCATCATCTAGCCATCCATCTACACGTTCAAGTATGACAAACTAAGGAGACAATAGATTGAAGCAAGAACCAACTTATTCACTAGTGTTGAAGATTATATCTAGAGGAGAGTCTCCTAGACTGGAACCTTGGGTGACATCTCGACTCAACTCTCATGATTACAGTACACTAATTATCATATCCTTATATTTTATGTACAAGCAGAGAGTTTGATAATTAGAGAAGTTGGATTCCTTTTGACTAGAGCATGGTTGAGACCAGAATTTTAGGATAACTCAAATTAAGGGTCTTTGATAAATTGAGCCTTAAATTTTCACATGCACTGTCAGGAATTGATTCGGCTCCTTAATTATTTAGATGCTCGAGAAGAAGCATAGTTTAAATATAGGGGGATGATGAACCTCAGGTACATCATGCTAAAATCCATTTATTATTCTCCTAACTTAAACAATTAAATAAAAACACTATTATTCTTATATTGTAAATAATATGTGTATAATTAACATTAAAATTTTAACCCTAATTTTATTTATCACTAGCATTTTCTTTATTTTCTTTATTATTTAAAATACCTAAAAATAGATTAAATATTGTATATATTTGTTTTGGTTTCAAAAAGAAATTCAAAATCACAAAAAAATCAAAACCATCAAAATTAAGTGCTTTTAATTCATCAAAAATACTTACAAAAATTCTTCCTTGTATATATGACCACTATTGGATTTTTAACCAACATGAAACTTATAGATCTCATCAAGATCTACAACATTCAAGTTTTAACTTTTTCCTAATTCAGCTTCTAATTTTCTTTTATTTCTTCATTTTTGAATTTTCTGAAGCAACCACATGACCCTCTCTAGAGCCGCCACGTGGCCGCCTCTCCTCGCACCACCCTCCCTCTTTCCCCTCCCTTGGATTGCCTTTGCCTCGCCCAAATCATAGTCATTCATGGTCATTGCTTCCACCACCATCAGATCACTCCCACCCGATCCAATCTCACCCATTCCTTTCCACCTCTTCCTCAACCACACGATTCTTCCCAATCCATCAGCCCTACTTCCACCACATCACCACCTCTCTCCTCACCTCTCGATATAACCTGATGGATCAGATCCACGCTGCTCATCTCTGCCCAAATCACAACCCTAGGATCAGATCTCCTAATTTCATCTCTGCCCTTCTCCAGCGCCCCCATTAGGTAGCCTTGGATCGCACGATCCAACGATCCAAACTTTCGTCTTCCTCCAGTAATGCTCCTCCCTGTGATCTGCGCCTCGTCGCACCCTCTCCCCCTTTCATTTTTTGAGCGCACATCTATCACTCACTCCATAACCTAATGTCCTCTCTGCATAGCCCGGACTCCCCCGCCTCATGTGCAACCATCCGTTCACCCCTCCATCACTCCACCTTCCTCAGGCAGTCGTTGCAAAACACATCCTCATCATAGTAACGCCCAAACCATCTCCCTATAAATTCATCTCCGCCATCCCACTTCGGCCCCATCCACCAATCACGGGGCTGCAGCCCAGCTTCCTCCACCCTTCAGTGATAGCGGAGGGAGGTTGTTGAGGTGATCACAACCCTAGATCCTAGGTGTGATCCATGGCAAATTGCCATGTATGATCCGCCTCTCTGATGGATGCACGAGCTCTGAGGCCCGGCTGACCTCGACGTGCGATGACTCTTGGCTTCAAGCGAAGCTCAACATAAGCTCCTCCACCCAATGATCTTCTCTGATCTTACAAGGTAATGTAGTTTTAATTTTCTTCATTTTTCTCCATGTTATTCCACGTCACTCACCCACCTCCACGATCCACCGACCACCCTACTAGCTCCGACATTCATCCTTCATTCATGCGCCTCACTTTGATCACCTTCCCTCCTCCTCATTTCCTCTCTTCCTCGCTCCATTTTCTCCGACAATACGTCAGAAGACCCATTGGGCCTCCACCTTCTCCGCCTCAATAAGGTTACCATTCCATTCCCGTTCACTCACAACCCACTCACACACACACACGCGCGCTTCGGCTACCTTCTAAACCTCCTGAAGGTACAACCATCAATGGCCGGATCTGTAGTGGAGCTTAGTTCTTGAGCTCTGTCTCCGATGAAATCGCACTGCCTGCTCGATCAAGACCTTGCTGGGTGTTCTCCTTGGTCCGAGCTTCCTAGCCCAAGCCAAAGGAAGCTTCCTCGATCTTTAGGGCACTTAGAGGAGCAAGGAGGAGCCCCATGTGCTTCACCGAAGTCCCGATATTGCTGCCCATCGCACGACGGAGAAGAAGGAGGATGGGTGTATAAGTATCATTCGATCCTCATGATCAGATGGCTCAGAAGTAGCCATGTCACCCACTTGGCCTGCAGGCTCGCTAGACCCGAGCCACTAGCCCAAAGCACCCCACACCAGCCACGTGTCCATCGAAGTTGCATGAATCCGAACCTCGCCCGTGCCCGTGCCACGCGTGTGAGGGTAGGGTTATCTGTAGAGGTACCCCTGACCGTCCTCCAAATTACATCTAGGTCCTCCAGATGTGTGCCTCACGTGCGTGCTTGGGAATTTCGCACAAAAGCCTAATTAATTTTCAATAATTCCAAAAATGCCCCGCATGCCTAGATAAATTACAGAGGGGCCCAATTGGTTTTTTCTAATTGCAAATAGGTCCCTCCAAGGACTTATTTGTGATTATTTATCTTAATTTTTCATGCATTTCACTACATTTATGCCCCTATATTATTTGTAGCATATCTTGAGCAATTTAAATCCAAATCGCATGATTTCAGTCTCGTTTTGAAGCTTGATTCATTCTCTTTCTAGTGGCATGTGTCATTTCATGTTTTGAGACTGAATTAAAAGGCTATATTTTTATGTGCTCCGTATCTCTTACTTCTTATTTTAAGTGCCATTATTGATTCTTTTTGCTCATTTTTACTCTGAATCTAACCCATGATTTGTTGCTAAATGATTTGACATCTGTAGGAAATATTTTGCCCATTATTGTTCTCATATTCATTTGTAGCATATCATTCACCATGCATTTCATTTTAATTGCATTCAAAAATCAAATAAAAATACATGCATCATGCCTTGTGATTCTATCTGCATTATTGCATCATTTCTACATCATGTTGTTTGTGCATCACATCTGCATGAAGACCTAGATTTAGAATTTAATCACTCAATAATTAAATAATAATTTTCGATAAATTGATGAAGAGGCTCGTGTCCCTGTGTTTGACCTTGGTAGGCTTGTCAAGTAAAATAATATCCAAATATTCGAAAGTGGGGTTTTTGATCAACCGAATTCCATCTCCTATACTACAATTATCGACAATAAAAGAGGCAACGTGTTCATCAGCCTCGTCATAATTTTTCGTATTTTATCGCCTTTATTTTATTTTGTTTCTCATGTTTTGAGCTGTCCACCTTTATTTTTTCATTTATTTTGTGTGAGTGAAGCCCCTAGATTTAGGATTGCTTGAATCAGTAGCTAGGTCCAAAGCCCTAGTAGAAGTATGTTCCTATAGGTACTTTTCACTTGGACTTAGTCAAATATGTAAATTTATTTAATTTGGAATTGCATGTCGTGAGGGACTCCATACAACACTTGCAGGACCCGTTGTGGCAGGCACCGAGGAGTCCCCAAGATCGGACACTTAGGATCCATTTTTGAGTAGTTACCATTTTGTTCTTCCAGATACTAGCAAGTTTTGTTTAGGACACTTTCATTTCTTGCATATCGCCATATAGTGAAAATTTCAATTATGCCTTGCATCCCGCTTGAAGAGCGTTGGGAAGCATTGTGAGTCTTCTTACTTTGCATGCATCATTTGATACAAGAGTGAGATTTCTACCCTCGTGTCCAATTGCATTGCTTTTTCACCCTCTCCCTCTATTTTATACCACCTAATACTAAAAAGAAAATACAAAAAATCGTTGCTTTGAAAAATACTCAAAAAGTGAAAATCCAAAAATTAAAACAAGGGGACTGCTAATAAAACTCTGACCTTAATAAAAATCGTAATGGACATCCTTCTTTTGGGTTCATAAAGCCCTCCATGCTTTTAGGTACACTCCAGACTGAGTGAGGCACGACCCCCCAAGGATAGAGCCCAAATCCTGATTTGTGACACCTTGATTATCACCTAGGACGATGAAGTATTGGTGCTTCTAGCGTACATGACTGAGAAGGGCCTTATCGATGATGGTGTTCCTGCCTTGTGTGGAGCACCAACTTGATCTGAAGTGTTGAGCTTAGTCCATGTCCTCACGAGTGTGTCTGTCTCATCGGTTTGCGTCTGAGTACCTCGCTTGCAAGGGAAGTAATTGTTTCACCTATTGGCATCCTTTCTCTATTCTTTGGCTAAATAGTCCCCCAAGCACGAGATCAAGGACTTACAAGCGCACAGATCACATGTTAAAAAGGAGGTGGAGGAAGTACAGGGTACTTTCCCGGCATTACACACACTCCTATAGGGATAGCGTTCTTAAGGACTTGTTAAAAGATTTGCCTGCAATACAACCATAAAATTGAAAAGATAAAAAATACCTGAATTGTTACGGCTTCATTTGGGTTGTGTTAGTGAATTCAAAACTTGTCTAGTGTTTATTGGATTTAGTTAAGGTCCAAGATCAAGTCCTGCACAGTGCAAATTTTGACTTTCTTTTTTCTCTTCTTTTAGTCTCATTTGACCCCCTCACACTTTTGAGACATTCTACTGTTTTGCACTCCTTTTATTCCTTGTTGACCTCCGTATCATTCATCCATTCTCAATCTTTCTTTGATCTTCGGGATGACGACTAATGGATGGCCTATTCGGGACTCTACGGACACCCACATCTATTTTATGCGCTCACCGTATCCAATAATTTGGGGTGATTACCGAGAATACAGTTTGGGCTCCATGAACCACTCTTTAGACTCCCTACCTTCTTCAATAAATCGGGATCACTCTTGTCCTAAAATTTGCCTATTTTGGATGGAGATTGATTTCACTCCTTATATATCTACATTCTTAATGACGTTCTATGCTGACCTTAACATAAAAAGATTTTCTATAACTGGTGCTTCTATACAAACTAAACGGGGCATCATTCCTTATGCATATCACAAGCTCGATTTGGAGCTACAGTTTGTATCAGATTCAGAGTAAGAAATGGCTCCTAACGGAAAAGGAAAGGGACCTCAGCACCCACCACAGCCGCAGGTAGGCCAGCAGCCATATCAAAATACAATGAATGCATAGCTCCTTGCCACTATACAAACAATTCAGTGGAAGCTCACCAGCCAAGCATTGGCCCAGATTTCCTTCCAAGACATGCTGAAGAATTTGAGAAGGGAGAGAGAGAGAGAACATATGAGGAGGAGAAGATGAAGAAAGAGAAGATAAACCCCATGGAGGGGGAGCCAATGGACAAAGAGGAGGGCAGGCCAAGATGACCCTCAAGGAGACCTACAACCTCGGTGCTGGACAAACGACCGAATGGATCCAAATTCCTATTGTCCATGCCTATTTATAGTTAAAAACTCAGCTCTTGGAATTGCTTCCCACTTTTCATGGGAATGCAAATGAAGAACCCTACATTCATCTCCAATAATTTGGGTGCATTTGTGGAACCACACACTACCATAACATCTCGTTAGGTGTAGTTAAAATGACCGCATTCCTGTTTAGCCTTCAAGACAAGGCTCTTAATTGGATCAATCATTTAGGTAAGGTCGCCACTACCTGGGAGGAACTCAAATCAGCTTTCCTGCACAAGTTCTACCCTCTCAGGTGACTGAATCAAATGCGAGCTCGTATTGTGAACTTCACCCAAGCCACCCACATATCCATTCATGAAGCTTGGGAGAGGTTCACTGATCTTCAAGAGAAGTGTTCACACCATGATATCCCAAAGACCAACTTGGTCCAAAATTTCTTTAATGGACTGACTATTGATAGTTAGAAGCTCGTCGATGCCGCTTGCAGCATCTCTCATTTCAACAAATACGAGGACATGGTATGGTAGATTTTTGAGGAAATGGCTTAAGGAGAAGCTGCCTTATCATCGTCCCGTGCTATCAACGATAGCTGCAAGTTCGTCAGAAAGCAATGCATATGGAATCTTCGCACGAGCAGGACAAGGATGAGAGCTCGAATCCGAGCATTATTGGGAGACACCTGTCCAAGGTGTGTATCATTGAAAAATGATCGTAGGATCTTGAGAAGCTCACTGTGAACAAACTGAGGAATCAAAACTTGGATAAACTAGATCATGAGTACCAAGCAGTTGAAGCTGCTGGTAAGAACAATCAACGCCTGCAATTCCGTGACTGCATCGATCGTAACTCCAACTGAGATGAACGAGCCAACATCGCCACACCCCCCTAAGTCGAGTCTTGCGTAGCCAGTAGTTTAGCACGCGTATTACATGCAAGCCCCAGAGCCATCTTCGCCCCAACAGTCACATCAACAATTGGTTGTATTCTAGTCAGAACACCAGATTCTCGTAGATCCATGCTTTCCACCACCACCTCTTATTCAGGATGTGAATGGAGTTTGGTCCAATGATGCGTAGTTGGCCCATCTGAACTGACCTTAGTATAGCCAGCCTACAAATTCTTGTCCATTCCCTCAGCAACAACGAGGGAGATTTATCCAAGGAAATAATCAACCTCACCACCAGTAGTCTCATCAATATTAACAGGGCTAGAGACAGATTCACTTCCAACAAGCGCAATACTAGAAACACCAACAGGACCAACAATACTCAATTGCGCCATGTCAACACCCTCCTCCTCATCACCAACAATACCAATCTTCTTCTCAGTTTCATCCTCAGCATTCCTACCAGCAACCTCAGCACTATTCGTAGTCACATCATGACCATCATGTTGAACCATTAGAGGCCCCTCTAGTGAACCCCGTCCTTGACTGCTTGGCTCAGCTTCTCAAGAGCCTATCAGAAATGAGTCAGAAGATTGATGACCTCACTAATTCCAAGACCTCAGTTCCAGCACAGGTGGAGGCAAATCTCAATAATTTCCACAAGAAAGAGCAGGTAGTCTATGATGTCACGTCCAACACTACAGATTCAGAAGCACATAATTTGTTTTATCTAATGTTGTTACTCTCAGGAGCAGTAGGACTCTTCAGCCAACTACAACAATGAAGGGGAAGAATAAAGCTTCCATAGATGAGTTGTCATCTTCTTCTACATCAGCTGAACTAGTAACAGGGCCGGGCGAGGAAGAAGAAGGAGAAACACCACAAAAAATGCAAAAAAAAGAAAAAAAGACAGAAACAATAAAAAGAGGACAACAACGGCCAGAGAACTAGCATGCCAGCAACGGAGAGGACAACACTTGCAACCGACCAGAAGCCAGCTGAAGAAGCCCCGCCTGCTATTTTGGGATGCCCACCATTTCAGACGGATGAAGACTCTACTTTTTGTCATCCGGCTATTCAGCTTGATGTGGGCATAGATTTTGGTTCTATAAATAAGAACAATATTTCTTTTAATTTAGGTTTTGTACATGTTCCTTTTCTAGATGCTTTAGAAAAATAAAAAAAATTAAATTTTAAAACAGCTTTATCAGATCCTGATCTTGTGCAAATTATTCAAAATTTTGTTCCTGAGATGCCCTTACTACATGCCATAAAGTACATGCCAAACATAAAGAAGGGACTTAAAGAGGCATGTACCTCGAAGAACAGTCACGCTTTGCCAGACAAAGAAATGTGAAACACATTATGACGGTGATGACAGTCAATGCAATCAGCGAATCTCCCGAGCAAGAAGAAAGACATGGGTGCGCCTCTCATTTGATGCATGATATTTGATCAAGAGTTTGACCAAACTCTCCTTGATAGTGGATCGTCAAGCAATCTGATGCCCACCTCACTACTGAAGTAACTTAGGTTGGGACCGCTCAAGCCAACAAGGATGATTCTGCGTTCGTATATACTTCAATCAAACGGCCCGAGGAATTTTGGAGGATGTCATCATCACCATTCAAGGAATGTATTTCCCTATAGACTTCATTGTTCTCGATATGGAAACCTCAACTCCTCTTCTTCACACCCCTATTATACTTGGACGGTCATTCCTTCAAACAACCGAAGCAGTGGTGGACTACGGCAACGGACATGTTACCTTTCGCTCAAACAATGATAAGGTCTCCATTCAGACGATCCAAGCGCCGAAAGCTTCAGAATCTGCAGGAGATGAGAGTGTGCTTATAGAGTAGACAGAAGACTATGATTTTCTTGCAGAAATCAAAGACACGAATATTTTCATGGATAACATTAAGACCAATGAATTCCTCTCGGCCGAGGAAGGAGCAGATAACAAATTCGACTTCTTCTCTGTCTTGGAAGCTAAGATTCTTGCTGATGTACCTGAAGAATTTATTGATGGCCACTCGACCTTAGTAGAGGCATATCGGATCATTGCAAATTTCTTAGTACAAGATTCCATCATTGAAGCTTTTCATCGAAGGTGGACAGTATGTAGTCGGCAGATTTGACATCACCAATTCCCTGTGAAGTTCTAGAATTTACCATAGAGAAAATTCAGACTCCACTAGAGCTCAAGCAGCTTCCAGCAAATATGAAATATGCCTTTCTTGTGGATGAGTCGAACATGTTTCCTATGATAATCAATTCACAATTGACTCAGGAATAAGTATCTCATATGCTCGAGGTTCTATAAAGAAACCGCAAGGCTATTTGACTGGAAAATTTCCGAACTCCGAGGGATTAATCCTTCATTGTGCTCTCATCACATCTACCTAGAATAGGATAGCAAGTCGTCTCTTAAATTTCAACGAAGACTAAATACAAATCTCAAGGAGGTTGTTATGAATGAGATCACAAAATGGTGTGATGTGTGCTTCATTTATCCTATCTCCGATTTAAAAGTTGATGAACCCTCTGCATGTCGTGTCGAAAAAGTTAGGGATCATCATCGTGGGGAACGATAAAGGAGAGGAGGTCGCTAGTATAGTTCCTACATCCTAGCACATGTGTGTACTACAAATGCCTGAACTTAGCAACCAAGAAGGATCATTTCCCACTTCCTTTCATCGACCAGATCATTGAGAGATTGGTCGTGAAGGAGTATTTTTGCTTCTTGGATGGATACTCTAGGTACAATAGGTTGCTATCGCCCCAGAAGACCAAGAAAATACTACCTTCACTTGTTCAATCGGGACATTTGCCTTCCGCAGGATGCTGTTCGGATTGTGCAATGCTCTAGCGACATTTCAGCGATGCATGTTGGCAATGTTTGCGGAGATGGTTGGTAGTTTTCTCGCGGTTTTGATGGATGATTTCTTGGTCTATGATGACAACTTCGATTATGTTTATCGTATCTAGACCAAGTCCTGAAAAGATGCTGCGAAGTAAACTTGGTTCTCTCATGGGACATGAGACCTTTTATGGTAACCGATGGAATTGTGCTAGGCCATGTCATCTCGAAGCATGGCATGGACGTTGATCTTGAAAAGATGGAAGTCATTCTAAGCTTGAGGCACCAACAAATCTAAAGCAAGTTTGGTCATTCCTGTAGCATGTTGGTTTTTATCGTCGATTCATCACAGATTTTCAGCAAGATTGCTTGACTGTTGATTGAGCTTCTAAGAAAGGAGGTCAATTTCATTATTGATGACAGAGTTCTCAAAGTCTTTAATCAATTAAAAGATCTGATCACTCAGGCCCCTATTCTACAACTGTTTAATTAGTCTCTCCCTTTTGAGATCATGATTGATGTGTCTAACTATGCCATTGGGGCGATTCTGGGATAGAGGAGAGACAATCTTCCATATGCAATTAACTATGCCAACAGAACTCTTGATGAAGCGCATAAGAATTACACAATCTCTGAGAAAGACCTTCTTGCAGTTGTCTTCTCCCTGGAGAAGTTCAGATCTCATCTACTCGGATCCAAGGTTATTGTTTACACGGACCACTCTGTCATACATTACTTGCAAGCCAAGAAGGATGCCAAACCAAGGCTAATCAGATGGGTTCTTCTGCTCCAGAAACTTGATCTTGAAATTCATGATAAACCTAGAGTTAAAAATGTGGTGGCAGATCATTTGTCCTGATTTCCAGAGTTAGATACTCCTGAGCAAAGCCTAATACTAATCAATGAAAACTTCCTGAATGAAGCAATCTTGTCAGTTACCTCGCTCCCTTGGTTCGTCGGTATTGTGAATTATCTTATGTCCAAGAGAACTCCACAAGATTGGCTCAAGATAAAATTGGACAAGTTCTTATCAGATATACACTACAATCAGTGGGAGGATTCATATCTCTTTCGTGAAGGAGCATATTGCATCTGGAGGAGGTGCATTCCTTAGGAGGAAGTTCACAGTGTCCTCGAGCATTGTCACGCCCAGAATCAGGAGGACACCACTCTGGCAAACATACGACAACAAAGGTACTTCAATGCATCCTCTGGTGTCCAACTTTATTCAAATATGTAGAGGATTTTGTGAATCATTGCACTAACTGTCAGAAGATCAGTGGAACTATCGGAATGAGAGACACAATGCCCCTGAAACAAACTAAGATTTCAGATGTGTTCGACACATGGGCCATTGATTTCATAGGCCCATTTCCTAACAATCAGGACTATGAATGTATTCTACTTGTTGTCGACTACATGAGTTGTTGGGTGGAGGCTATCCGTACTCGAGCCATAAACAATCGCACCATCTGCTGGTTTCTGAAGGAAAACATCATTGCATGGTTCAGGATCCCAAAGATTCTCATATCAGATGGAGGTAGCCATTTTATTGACAAAGAGGTGAAGAAGCTAACTCAAGAAT
Source organism: Ottelia alismoides (assembly GCA_037367405.1). NCBI lineage: Eukaryota > Viridiplantae > Streptophyta > Magnoliopsida > Alismatales > Hydrocharitaceae > Ottelia > Ottelia alismoides. The sequence continues at coordinate 68,503 of JAZKJV010010703.1, read as the reverse complement.
ACTACATAGAACATTGAGTTGCCTCTCCATACCACCCACAGTCTAATGGCTTGGCAGAATGTTCAAATAAGGAAATCAAGGCAATTCTCTAGAAACTTGTACGTCCGGACAAAAAGAACCGATATAAACTGCTTGGCTCAGTTCTCCGGGCCTATAGGACTGCTTACAAGTCAACTCTGGGAATGTCTCCCTACCGCCTAGTTTACAGCAAGCCATATCATTTTCCCATTGAGCTGATTCGCAAATCTTTGGGGGCAATCAGTATATGCAATTTGGATCTGAAGAAAGTTGGAAAGAGCAGAAATGTAGATCTGAACAGACTTCTCAAATTCCATGACTATGCATATGAAAATAGTCTTAAGTACAAGGAGAAGGTCAAGAAGTGGCACGACAAACACATTCACCACAAGACTTACGAAACTGGTCAGAAGGTGTGGTTGTTTGATGCAAAGTTGAAACTTTTTCCAAGAAAGTTGAAAAGCAAATGGACATGGCCGTTCGTAGTGAAGCATGTGCGTGCTAATGACAACGTAGTCATATCTGGTTTGTCAACTGACGCACATCCTTTCATCGTCAACGGGCTGCTTCTAAAGCTGTACCTTGAACATGATACCTTCATGTCTGTAATGAACTCTATTCATGTCGCTTATGATGCAGACTTCCAACCGCAACATTTATTGATTAAGACAAAGCAATCAAAAACATTTTTGAGTAGTTAATCATTTTCTTCTTTTCTTCTTCTTGTTTTTCATTCTTTTATTCTTCTGAAATATTTACTCAACCCATTCATCATTGCTATACTTAGGATATGCTTCATACTAATTATAAAGTGGATGAGTGTATACAGGTGCTCATTCTTTGGTTCCCTCTCCTATGTCCTCAATTATAGACATTATTTCTATATTTAGAGATATTTTACCATAAGTATACATGGAGACATGCCAAGCCGCTGATTTATTCATTTGTTTATACCCTCCCTCGACCCACCTTGCTTTGTGTACAGTCTGCTATACTTAGGATTATTTGATCCTAAGTATAGGGGGGTCGTTTGATTTCTCATTCTTTGTTTGGTCGTTATGGTATGGATTCTCCTATACTTAGTACAAGTTATGTCTTCCCTTTCTCTTCGATCTATGAGGACATAGCTCAAGCTAAGTATAAGGGGGGTCATATATACCTTGTATATATTTTAGCCATAACACATACTGGTGTATTTTCAATAATATGGATAATTAACAAAAAATTAATACACACACAAATTCTTTTTAATTACAGTTAATAAGCTGATTTAAAATATTTTGCAAAATGGTTGGAAAATCTCTTTGAAAAATCTTTTGGAAAACCATTTGAAAAATGTTTTGTAAGATATTTTCAAAACCTTTGTAAAAATAATTTATTTGTAAAAATTTCTTTCATTTGTTTGAATAAATTATTTTGAAATCTTTTTGCAAAAGGTTTGGAAAATGGTTGTAAAAATTGTTTGAAAAATCTATACATATTATTTGAAAAATCTTTGCAAAATGATTTTCAAAGTTTATAAATGATTGCAAAAAATATTTATTAAGTTATTCTTTCAAAATAAAGTTTTCAAAATATTTGTCAAAATATTTGCAAACTATTTTGAGGATTGTAGAAATTCTTTACAAACCCTCTACATAGAACCTGTAAATACGTTATAATCACCTGAATTTTTGTAAATAAAAAGATGCACTCCCATGTAAATATCTACACATAAATATTTTCAAAAACTTTTTATTTTTGAGAGATCACTAAAGATTTGCAAAACCAAAAACCTATAAAAATTGGCAAAATGTTTTCAATAACTGCATAAAAAATTGCAAAACATTTTCAAAAATCCATAAAAAGTTCAAAACCAGAAAATTACATCACAGAAATACTTTATGTCTTGTGCATAACATCTGCACTTTATGGATTGATAATAACCAGTGAATAAGTCTAAGTAAAATTTAAAGATTGAAGCTTGGTTTGACCTTAATATACTTAATTACTGGAACCTCAAGGGAACTGGAATTGAGGCACTTCAGGTCTAATAGACTTAATTCGTTGAGACCACAAGACTTAGTTCAGTGTCATCTTAACTGCCTAAGTAGAATATTTCAGATTGTCGACAACGACCTAGCTTGCACATCCGCACCTTGCACTTTGCTCAACTCAGTTGAAGTTGTAAAGGGCTGGATTTACCGGCATGAGACACAAGCCAATGGAAACATCAGAAGTCACATATTTTTGGCCATTGTACCCCAACCTGATTCATCGGCTATGAGGTCTTATGACATAAGTTGTGGGTTGCATTACTGATTCAAAAGAGGGATAGTCTACTGGCTCAAGAGGAAACAATCCTTATATAAATGTTGTTGTACATAGTATTAAAAAAATGCATATTCAAAAACTCCAAAATGATAAGATAGGAAAAAGTCAACGAAAAATAAATTCCCATCGGAGTATGTATATATTCAATAAGCAAGCTTGGGCTTCAAAGTCAATATGTATGTGAGCCTGCAGCCGGATGACTTGGCTACACCGGTCAAGCATCGTAGGATAGGTGGCTACATTGGTTACCGCCCATTCTTCTCTCCACCTCCTCTTCTTGAGTTGGTCATACTTGAACTTAGAAGGGAATACCCCACTTCTCGAGGAAAGAGTTATTGGATTGGGGAATTAGGTCAACATGTTGGAGAAGACTACTTTTACCGCTTCAGTCGAGAGGAGCTACATATCGATGACACTGTACAAGATAGACTCGTGGTCATAAGGGCTTGTATATGATGTCGACTTGTTCTGACATGGCTTTTGAGGAGACTTGGACAGGGTTTTGTGGTTCTCATAGGTTGTTGTATTGCAAGTCCGATTTCCGAACAAAGTTCCAGCCAAACCAGAAATCGAAGGGTCCGACCGGTCTCCAAACTTTGATATTATGAGGACAAGTTCAAGATTTAAAATCAATCCAATTTCTTTCTTTTTTTCCTTTTCTGCACTTATATGCATAAGTCTTTGTTAGGGACTAGCAAAGGCCACCTTTATTCTTTCATTTTGGCCTTAAATCCCCAGCTAAATGCATGATTATATCACTAATTTGTGAAAAATAACATTCAATTATTAGTTCATTTATACAATATAATATTGTATTTAATATCAAAATAAAAGAATAAAGGAAGAAAAGGAAAAAAAATAAGACACCAGAGGTGTTGAGTAACCCTAGACCCCGAGACCTAGTCATCATGATGACTTGGTCGATAAGAATTAAAGTAGGGGGATATAGGGCAGATGAAATACACATGAAGAGACACAAAAAACCTAAGTCTTAATTCATCAATAATAATTTTTTGGCACCTATTTTATTTAATTAATTTTATAACCTCAAATCAATAAATTTTGTACATAAAAGTTATAGATAAAAATACGAATAACAATACCAAATTTAATTCATACAAAAATAATGCACAGTGTGCCCGGGACACACAAGATAAAAAGTCAAAATAAAAAACTTCACAGATCTATATCTTCTCAATACTGTATCAAAATTAACCAAAATCATCTTTAATTGTATAATAAGTTTTAGTAATCTATTTTATGAAGGTGGTTCCATTTAACATGGAGCTAAGATGCAAAATTTAGGTTTTGGGCCCATATTGTGCAGTATACAAGTATATTTTATTCAATATATTTATTCTTTGTAATTTCTAAATTATTTTATTTTTATACAATTATGAATATTATTTGAACCATATGGATATAATTAAAATAGAATAAAACCATCAAAATAAAATAAAAATAAACAATTCATACAAATACATGGATAAAATATACCTATGTGTACCTATAATGTACACATACAAAATTAATAAGTGTACATCTGAACTCATAAAAATATAATAAAAATATTTAAATTTGTATAAAAATAGATAACAAATATATAAAATACCTGTATATAATAATAAAATATACATTACAAAAAAATAAAAAATCCAAAATACATGTATATATACTTATATTTTACTTGTAAATATTAATTTACAATAAAAAAACCTCATAAAAATAAATAAAAATATGGATAAAATACTACATTGAATTACAAACACTTTTCATGTTTTGATAAAAAATTAGTTAAATCATTTACTATTTATTTTTGATTTTATCATTGATTTCTTCCTGGGATTTTTCTGGTTGGTCCACGTGTACCAAGTAGAGACCTCCCCGTGTTGACCCCATTCAACACTCCCCTTCTCTCTTCCTCGAGCTTAGATGTACCAGACCAGGATCTTCGCCTAATTATCCACCCGGCTCATGATGTTCTGGCTTGGAGTGATGCACATTTCATGGAGATGGAATATCCATAATTTCCGCCAAGGCCAAGGATCCGATCAATCGTCCTTGATTTATTCAGAAATCTCCCTCCATTTCTCAGCCTATAAAAGAACTCCTCCGACCTTCTTTTGAAGTCTGATCCCTCTCAATCCATTCTTATCCCCTTAGATCGATTCCCCGGAGTTGTGCTGGTGAGAGGAGCTTGATTCCTCGGCCTGCATCAGGAAGGAACGGAGGAGGAGACGATCCAAAGCATCACCAGAGCAAGCTCCACCGCAGTTCATCTTCATTGGCTCATGGTCAGTTTGAGGCCATTTCCTTCTGTCCTTGGGTAATCTCGTATCCGTAGTTTCATTTTTAGCTTTTAATTTAGGTTTAGTCCAATCTTTAGTTGTAATTTCGAAAACGCCAAAATCGCCTAGATCTTGAGCTCTAGGCCAAATCACTGTGATCAAACCATTGACTCGACCTGTTCTCCATATTATTCGCTTCCCCTTTGCATTCTCTACTGTGTGACCACCTTCACAACCCAGATCCATGTGGATATACTGAATCAGGGGTCCTTCCACCGCATCTCTCCAAACCTTCATCGACACTCCATTCCACCCCTCTTTTTGCTTAACTCCCCGGATGAGGACATTGCCCTCGTGCCAAGGAGTCATTTTGTGCACGATATGGGGCTCTAAGACCCAATTGGAACCACCTAGAAGACTGGAACTACTCCAGGTCATTCGAAGCTGACCGAGCTCCTAGGGAAACTTCGAACATTATGAAGACATCCCCTGCATAGGGAGGAGTATCAACAACTTGTAGCCGATGTCGGATCGAGAGGAGAATGCAGGAGTCAGGAGATCCAACAAATCGAAACTCATCATCCACCTGTTCTTCAGTGTTCTTTGTCGCTACCCAACTGCCGTCCGATCGCAGGTGAGGCCCATATCTAATTTGGGCCCTCCATTTCGAAGCGAAGCGTTGTAGCCCAAGAGTGTTAGATCAGCCACATGTCCGCGTAAGAGCTGCACAATGAAGGGTGCTTAAGTGGTATAATTGCACAAACCCCCTCAGCTCTTTTTGTATTTGATAAATACTCCCGTAATTATTTAAGTACGTTTAAAACTTTTGGAACAATTTGCATGTTTGTCCCTGGTATTTTTTAATATTGCAGATTAGTTTAGTGCCAAGTCACCTCACATGAACCCCACGTGAGGTGAAATGTTACAGGCATACCCCCCGATTCTTGTAATTTATATTAAGTCCTAAAAAATAAAAGCAACGTTCAAACTTTTGGGTTATTTTATGCATGTGCAACTACCTTTTATTTTTGCATTTTTTATTTAAAATAGTCATGTGCTACAACAATTCTAAAAAAATTTTTACTTGTCCATGATTGAGTCTAATTCACTCTACCATTTTTCTTGCATTTAATATTTTTTAAAAATCAATTTAAGCTATTTTATTCTCTGTTTGACTTAAAAAATACAAAAAATAATAAAACCTTTTTGGAAAATACCAAAAATTACCTACTATTTATCACTCTATTTTATAGCTACAGACCAAAAATCACAAAAATTATCAAAATGAACTCTAAAAATTAGCAAAACCTTGCTAACCCTAAGAAAATGTAAAATATTTTTGAAAAATCCAAAAATATTAATTTATATTCTATTTTTTATATAGTATATTATCTACATATTAAAGTTGATTTGGAGAAATTATGAGACATTTCTTATTTTTAAATCTCAAATCTATTCTGACTATCTAAACAGTCCCTATTTTGCCTTATTTCTGGATTTAAAAATACAAAATGCAAAAATCCCCCAAAAATATATAAAAATAGAAAAATATTTGAAAAACCTAATGAGCTTTTATTTGGTTATTTTTGCATATTTTTATTTATTTATATATATAGTATATTCCATATATCTTATATTTCCTTATATAGTAAAATAAATAGTATATATTATTACAATTTATTATAAATACCTTATAAATATTTTTAAAACCTTAACAAAATTAAAAAGGACTTATCTTATTAGCATTTTACGATTTTTGATATATTTATTGTATATATTACACTATATAGTACTTATATTATACATATTTCACCTTATATATCTATATACTCTTATATACTTATTTACATATATACATATATATTATTCATATATTATAAATTAAAAAGAAATTAAAAATCAGAAATTTAAAAATTAAAAATCCTTTTATTTAATTAAAAACCCACATTCACATTGATTGATTTTGTGCATACTTGTATACGCTTGCCTTATTTCTTCATTTAAATAATACCTGCTACGTCCCACCTCCTTGTGTTTGATGCTCTACCTACTTGCCACTATACATACTTATTTTGTAGGGTTATAATAAATTTTGATTCACACCTTACATTGATTGATTGAGTCTTATACTATGTGGGTTGATTGTTGAATTTAACGTCAGGCTTTGCGATTGGTTGATACATCAACTGCACTCTCACCTTGTGTGGAGTGTACGACCCTCCTCCCTGGTCCGATCGCTTTTTCACCACCCTGAGGGTTGGTGTTATATTTAGTCCCTTAACTTTGTAATTCAGTTTACAACTTTTTGTAATATTTGCATGTATGCCTTGCCTCTTTTTGAAATCAACATTTATGCTCCTATCAATATTGTATGATTTAAATATTCATGGGAAAATTGTGCGGAGGCCCTTGTACTTTGTATTTTTATTTTAGATTGCATTTTATTTAATTATATTTGCATTTCAGTCCCGATTAGTCTTGCTTTCTTATTTATTATATTTAAAAAATACCAATTTGCATCTAAAATTTGTAGAAAATTTATTTTAAGTGTCTTATATTAATTAAAATCACATATATTTTTCGCAAGGCTGTCTAAAATATTTTCCTATATTCAAAAATTCAAAAATATTGCTTTTATTCTATGATTGTATAAAAAACATATAAAACTTTAAAAATGTTATTCTAAAAAAATAGGGTTATTTATTATTGTATTTTGCATCTACAGATCAAAAATCCCTAAAAATATACAAAAGAAAAACCAAAAAATTGCAAACCCTTTCTAACCTTAGAAAAATTATAAGAAATCGTTAAAATTCCAAAATTTCAATTTTCTATTTCTGCATTTTACATATTACTTATATTATATATTAAAATTAGTTTGGATTTTTTTGAGATATTTAACTATTTTTGAAATCCAAAACAATCCGACTATATATTATTGCTCATTGTTTTGCGAAAATAGCAAAAATTAAGATAAAAATAAAAAAATAGATTAAAAAATAAAGAAGACAAAAAGATTTTATTTTTTGCATTTTAAGTATTTATATTTTTATATACTACCCTATATTGTATATTTATAACTATATTTACTTATATTACTAATACTATTATTATAATTATTAAATATACCAAAAAATATTTTCAATACTCTATAAAAAAAGGATTGTAGTTAGGGTATTTTCCTAGTTTGTCTATATTATATATTCATATCCTACTTATCTATTATAGTATACATTATCTCTACACCTTATATATTCCATTAATTAAAAAGAAAATTAAAAAAATCAGAAAATATAAAACTATAAAAATTATAAAATAAAAAAACACAAAACAATTATATAAATTAAAATATAACAAAAAAATTAAAAACCCACAAAAAAAATCCCTACAAAAACATAAAAACAACTATTGTCTTTTTTTTGCCAATTTTTGTTCTCTATTCCCGTTGCTCCTTGTATTTGACCATAACATACTTCACCTATGCACATCTTTGTAGAGTTATAATAAATTTTAACTCCACATTTTTATTTGTGCATTGCTTGATCTATATTGTGAGTTAATTATTGAATTATTTGGGTTGCGTGAGCGGTCTCCTCAATGATAGTGTCGGTCTCGCCTTGTGTAGACCACATTAGACCCTCGCAAAATTTGAGTTTTCACCTGCCATCTCTACACCTGCATCGTGGTTCTCGTCACACCGACACTGTTGAATGCTCCTCCACTACGGCTCTCGTTGCATTGACACCTCACCGGCGTGCTCCGCCAATGTGGCCAAGCACGACCACATCCGCCACCGTTTAGGAAGAAGAAAGGGATATGAGGGGCTCGTTCATAATTTTCATTTTATTTTTTGGACCTTTTTGTTATTTTAGATAACTTTTAATTATCTTTCGTAATTTCTCTAATTTTGTAATTTCTATTCGATAACATTTGCTTTTATTTCATTTAAGTTCTATTTAATTATAATTTAGTACTTCAGGGACATTTTTTGCAAACTATTAAAGTTTTTCTTTTTATCTGTAGTTTGCTAATTAAATATATTTTTATTGGAAATTTCACTTGTGTCTAGATATATTATTTAATTACAATCATGCCCTTAACTTTAATTTTATTTGCATTCAGGCCCCTAAAATATCTTTGGAATTACATTTATACCCCTAGTAATTCAAAAACTCACCAAAAATAACAAAAAATCCAAAAAATCCCCGAAAATTAATATGCAATCCTTATGAAGTTTAGAATCTAATACACATGTTTCTATACATTTTAGAGTCCAAAAATAAAAAAAATAATAGGATAAATTTTGAAACAATAAAGTGAAAATACCATTGTAAATAGAATAAAAATTCGCAAAAATGTTCAAGTCACTGTGGATGGATCCTCTACTTGCCTTATGCTTTATTTGATATCTTTTGCCTTGTAGTTGAAAAAAATATCTGAAATCTATCGGTTTTTGCATGTGCACACAACGCCGCTAAAAATCTCTTCTTAGCGCATGCCAAATTGACGTTTCAGCACCACTCCCTAAAATGTGTTTCATATGCTTCCTATTGTGCAATGCCATACTTAAACTAGTGTGGAAGGATGCACACATGTGAATGGTTTTTTGTGTGAATTCGTGCACAATACCCTAAAAGTCATTTTACATGTTGGGCATATCTAACAAACACATAGTAGACATTTACCTGCAATTAAAATAGTGATTACATCACAAATGAAGTTTATATTAAGCATTGACATCAAATAACAACTAGAGTATCAAGCACATGAACATTCAAAATATTATTTGACTTAACACACACACACACACACTAACAATCACTCTTCAACAAGAACACACACATATGAATTGTATTTCTAAATCACATATGATAACAAATTCGCATATTACAGAAAAAATCACGTTTTAAATTCTATTTAGTTCATCATCTAATAAGATAATATCACTTAGGCATTTCGGTAAATACCTACAATGCATTTATAAATAACATACATACTCAAATCAAAATAAAACTAAACTAATAGATGAGAAAAATTAAAAGATAAGGAATATATCTAAGGAACAAGAGGATGAGATGGGGAGATGTTTGTCGATGGATGGAGATGGTAAAGGAAGAGCCCCTCCACAATAGCAGAGGAAGAGCTTCTCCACAATGATGGAGGAAGAGGTTGCAGGAGAGGAGGAGATGGCGTCGAGGGGAGGAGAGGGAAGGTCAGGGGTGGAGGAAGGAGGATAGGGTATATGAGAGGGAGGAGGTCAGGCAGAGAGGGATGGGCTAGGGCTTGGGTAGGCGTAGGCAAGGGGATTTGGGTTGAAAGGAAATGAGGTTCTGTTCTGGTTATGTCGTTCTGTTTAGAAGAACTTGTGACCACATTATGGGATCACAATGTGGTTGCATAATGAGGTATCAAATCACCCATTGCAATTTTGTGGTTGTACATTTATTTATGTGACTTTAGTTGGGGGATAGTGCTTGCAATAGCTAACGAGACCACAAATCCACTACCTGTGGTCAAGTATGTGCTAGTAGAACAACAAAATTCTTGTAGTGATGAAGGGCGTAATGGCCTCAACCTCTTGATGTGCTCGAAGGGGTTTACATTCATTGGTTTCGACGAAGAGGAATAAGGTCGGTGTTGGGATGGTGTTTGAAGTGATTGGAACAAGGAAGAGGGATGATGCAGTAGTAGAGAAAGGTGACAATAGAGAAAGGAAGAAAAAGAAAAAAAGAAAAGGGGGGAAGAAGAGATTCTTGTAACAGATAGGTTTAGAATGTAAAGGGAGCACGAAGATGAGCTTTGATCATCGCTTTATGCCTTGTCTGAGAACGGATCTCGGGTCCGGCTCCACGATGATGAATCTACGACGACGAGGAGTAATTGGATCACACCACGAAGAGGGAGATGTTGTCTCTCAGAGCATCGTTATACCTCACCAAATGACATGTTATGATTTCTCTCTCTCTCTTTATATATATATATGAGTCTAGGGAAATGGTGGATCTCGTACGAGGTGGGTGCGTGAGTGAGTTTTAATGGAGGTCTGAAGGGTAGATTTAGTGGAAATTGTGGGATGCAGTTGTAGAGTTGGTCATGGAATGAGGAAAGCAATCGTCGACATCATGAGGTGATGACTAGGCACGAGTGAGAGGAGAATATAGTGCAATTGTCTTTGTGCATAGGGAAGAGATTGGGGTGGAAGTGAGAATGTTGATCGGGGATCAACCCCCCACACAAGGACAATTTTGAATGGCTAAGTCGAAGAGGTGTTGAGAGTTGGCCAAGGTCAACAAAGCATCTATTGTGGTGTTGAGTGGGAGGGAATGCTCTAATTAGGAGAGGACAAATGTGCGTTGACTTGGAATGGATGATTAAGCAAATAAAATTAAAAGAAATTAGAAATAAAATAAAAGATCAAGTTAAACCAAAAAGTGGTTAAAATGGATATTTTAAATCTTAATGACATCTACATTGTATATGGAAACCTCATATCCAAAAAAATAAGTATATACAAAATAAAAAATTTAAGGTATTTTAAAGTACTAAAATACCATTTTTTTACTATTTTGTATTTTTTTCCTTTCATTTTTATTAAAAACTATATACAAAATAAAATTATATAGTGTTATAGAAATAATTACACATTAATCTTTTTTATTTTTAATAATTAATAAAAAGTTTTAAGAAAGAAATAAGTACAATACTTTATACATAGTCAAAACACACCAATTTCCTTACTTTTCATATTTCTTTGGATTTTAGTTTTAATGCATTTTAATAAATAAAGAATACAATAAATAAATAAATAAATAAGAGTTAATTATGTACACAAAATAATAGAGTAAAGTTAGCACATGTATACGATGTAGAATTCGGTTTCAAAACCGAAGTTGCACATTTGAACTTGGACCTTTCAATTTGATCTTGTTGTGTAGAGAATATTAACTCAAAGACTATAAGGAGAAAATATGTGATTTTACAGCCTTTTGTCTCTAACTAGGATTTGAGTTTATTTGACACATAAATAAGTTGGTATTTTTTAGCATTTTATTTATTTATGTTAGTAATATCTACACAATCGATTTGATTTTGTATAAATTAGAGTTAACATGAATTTATTAAAAATGATTGAAGTTTGGGCTATTTGTAGAAGTATATATACAAGTTTCAACTCATTATTTTTTTGGCTTTTATTCTGAATTATTTCTTAGAATTATTTACAAAATAAATATACATAATTTATCGAATTTTATTGTAACTTATATTTTATTAATTTCTTGAATCTAGGGTTATTTAGGGATTCAAGCTAAAATTCTTGTATTAAATTAATGAATCACAAATTCATCAAGTCCCCTATATTTGAACTTTTCTAGTCCCTTAGAAAACACTTATTTGAAGGATAAGTGAAATGAAAAGAATTTTGGTTTGGATTCCTTATTCTGGAAGTGGTGACAAGACTCATCGATCATGCTTCAAGTTTCATGAACTCGTCAAGGTTAAGTCTCACTCAACATTCACCCAAAAGAAACTAAAAATGGTTGATTCTCAGACTCTCTTATTATACCATATAGATAACGATATGACTTGATGTTGATTATAGTACCAAGTGCAATATCAATATTTCACCCAAGGTCCTAGTGTATGAGACTAGTTTAGTGACCCAATCATGATCTAGTTTCAGAGCCATGTCTCACCCCACTCCACTATCTCTTTAGATGCCAGACTTATAAAATGTGAATGTGAAAGGCCAATAGTGGAATGAGTATGATTGTGTTTTATTCTTCTCTCCTCTCATTGGACAAGATCATTGGGGTGTTGATGAAGAAAAATCAACTAATCTAATTAAGTCTCGTTGTAATATGAGATGATTAACATGTCATAAGAACAAAGCTAAAAATCTCCACAAAGAGGGCTTGGCTTAAAGTTATACCTTGATAAGTACAGAGTCGAACACAAGGACACTTGCAACTAGGTCTATTAACTCAGGTTTAAATACTAGGTTAAGTAATTAATAATGTATCTAGGTCAAGATGCACAAAGCATATGGATGTGTGGTTTGTTTTATGATTTTATATGCAATAAATGCTATAGAATGAGAATTCAATGCAATTAGATATTCATCACACAAAATTACATGCTCCTAAATTAAATTTTAATCATGAGATTTAATTAATAATCAACGACACTTATGTGAATGAGGTAAGCTGCAATTTCAAGTAATTTTGATCAATACATTCAATTTTAATGAAACAACTAAATTATTCAATGGACATTCATTATTTTATTAGGTTATTAATGACCATGAATAGAGTATGTTGTAACCTAGTTAAATTCAAATTTCATTGAACAAATTGTGATTTAATTTATGCATTTAATTAATTTAATATGCATTTGAGGCATCTAAATCAAGGTAGAATAGTAAATATACTTCTCTGATTTTTTGTTAAAAAGATATATGTCACATCAGATAGTTTAATATGCTAAATAAATTATCAGGAAGAGAGCTTTCAAACGAAAGCAAGATCACTTTAATTGGATATAAGATGTTTAAGATATTAAGTAATCAATCTAGAGGCTTAATTCTGAATAAAACTTAATTTGATACACATAAAATATGCCATACAAGTCCAACATGGGACAAGGAGCAAAATTAACAAACCGATTGGCTTACCTTGCAATTTTCCCATATACGAGGATAGTTCTGTAACTAAGGAAACCCGACTCTACTTCAGAAAGCGTTGGAGGCTTGGGCCACGTGGCTGGCATAGAGGCCTTGGGTCTGGTTCGACTTCACCTAAGGCTATAGGTTAGATCGGTGGCTCACCGTTAGATCAAGATGATCCAATGACACTCGTACTTTGATTACGGATGTCCTCCTCTATATGTGGAGGCCACTGATGGTGCTCCAATGGGAGTGTTGCTCCTCTTCCTTGCTCCTATGACTCTTGTGAAGGATGATGAGGCTTCGCAGCTTCCTGACAAAGATGATGGTGGCTAGGAGAGGGCATGAAGTTGTCTGGAATGGCTAATTAGTGAATGCTTGTCGAAGGCAGAGGGGTTCAACGGAGCTCCATTGAAAGTCTGATCATTAAAGCACTTTATGGACCTACAAGTGTTAGACAGAAAAGACAAATCATGGGGATACATTTGGGGATGAAATGAATGAGTGGAGGGCTATCAACGATGGATGGAGATGGAGCCCTAGATGGGTCAACCTCCTTTGCAAGGAGGTCGACTAGACAGAGAGGCGGAGTAGGGTCTAGAGAAGTGGAGATGGAGCCCTGAAGGGTTGGCAAGAATTGGGGGTGTTTGGTGAAGATGATAGGCTACTCATATGAGAGTGAAAGAATGTGTGCGGGTGTAAGAAAATTGAAGAAATGGAAATAATAAGAAGAGTGGGATTAATTGGAAATTAGAAGGAGATGAATGGAGGGCAAAACATTGGCCTAGGCTTAGAGCTTCAGACGCTCTTGGGTCCTCGCTCGATAGGGTAGGAGGATGTAGAGCTCAAGCAACACACGAATGGATCATGTTACAATGGATTTAATGTGGATCTCGTTGGAGAAGGAAACCATCATCGCTCTACCCCCTCTCTCTCTTTGTCATAAAGGTGAAGAATGGGGCTTGAGAGTTTCTTACACAAGGGTGGATCACCAGAGAAATGAGGTGGAGGCGAGGTTTTGTTTAGATGCAGGCAGTTGAACGAGGTGGTTTTAACCCTTGCATCATGTGAAGATGATGAAGGAAGTGGAGGATAGGGTGAAGAAGAGGGATGAAAGGGCATCATAAAGGTACCAAAATCATGGCTTGAAGCCACGTGGGTCGATGGGGAGAAATGGGTAAAAAAGCATTGGAGAACGGTCAATGTACTTGATGAGGGCACAGATGGACGAACATGTGCCGCTTGATCAAATGATCAAGCAACCTAGATGTGTTTGGAGATGAGTGGATCATTGCCGTTTGGTTAGAAGATCAGACGACCCAGATGAAGGATGTCTCTTAATAAAGAGTCAGGCACGTAGAGGCTCCTTATTAGGCCATGTGGCCTAATGAAAATAAAGATAAGTAATAAAAACTTATAAAAATAAAAAAATAGGAAATTGGATCAAATAAAAAGTGTTCTACATGAAAGTTGTGTATTTTTTAGGATCTACAACTTTCACGTAGAATCAAAACCAAAATACATCATATATGCATATTAATATTTTGTAAGTAATTTTAAGAAATACAATACTTCTTTTTTGTTTTGTTGATTTTTGATATTTTAAATAATAAATAATATACAATATATTATGTACAATATTAAACTGATTTTTATGGAATTTTTAATAATGAGAAACATAAAAATAAAAGGAACTTTAAACACATATATTATGTATTTTATTTATATACAATAATTTGCCTTAATTATTTTCAAAGTGTTAGAAGTTAATTTCAATCAATTAGTTAATAAGTTAAATGATTAGTTAAGATAGAGGGATAATTAATAAGAATAATGTTGATGAATATGAGATTCATCGCCCCATATACTTGAAATTTGTTTGTCCTCGAGCAAATAAAGAATGAATAAGTAAGTTGAATCCCTAATTGTGCATAAGAAATATATGATTTGACATTCAGGATACGAGTTTCATGTGAATCTTACACTGTAAGTTCAACCAAGTCTTACTCAAAATGAATTCAACTTCTCTCATTATCAGACTCTCTATATACATATACATATACAGATTTTGACTTTTCGTGTGGATTACATAAATAAGTGTAAAGCCTGAGCTTCGCCTAAAGTTTCAATCTAAACGATTACCCTTATAACCCATCCCTCAATCTAGGGAATAAATAGTCTCACTACATTCCGCCATCTCTTTAGTTGTCAGACTGAAAAATGCGAGATGGAATGGTCAAGTATGGAGGATT
Organism: Ottelia alismoides; assembly: GCA_037367405.1. NCBI lineage: Eukaryota > Viridiplantae > Streptophyta > Magnoliopsida > Alismatales > Hydrocharitaceae > Ottelia > Ottelia alismoides. The sequence continues at coordinate 52,970 of JAZKJV010010703.1, read as the reverse complement.
TAGCTTTGTGTCATCTCTTTTATCCTCTCATTGGAACAAGGGTCACTCAAGTGCCTTATTAACACGTATCTTTATTTTTTGTGTTAATCAATATGTTCATTAAGAATTCCGAGTCGCTTGTACTTGCTTTTCTGGGATACACTGGGGTGTCTTTTTTGAGTATCTATTATAACTTCGACATCCAAACTTGTAACGCTTATGATGTTGGACCCTTTTATCGTGCTTGCCCAGATCATATGTCCTACTTCGAAATGGTTGGGAGTGTTTGTAAGCAATATAAAGCTCTTTGTACTTGGAATGTTTGTGCTATTATTTTGATACTTTTCTTTTCTCTTTTCTTTTTAGCTAGCTCCATTATTTTCACCACGTTGACGCATAGTGACCAATATTTTTATGTTTATACACACACTTGCACTTAGGTTTTTAATCAAGATAGTACAATAACCTTGTTCTCAAAATGGCTAAAGTGCTAACACTAATGTTTGATAAAATAATCCCTAATTTTATCACATTCTCGAGCGCCATAAAACCATGTCCAAACTCAAACCTCTCGTCCTACTACCTTAGTCGAAATATCGACCCATCGCAATGCTTATACAATCATGCATGTGTAGCGCTGGTCATATTCTTTTGATAATAAAGATTCTACATGCAATATATCATGCATACCTTTCAAACTAGGGAAGTTAAAGTTATTAAGTCCTAAGACCCTAATGAACCGGAATGTTTAAACTTTGAATTAGGTGCCACTCTAAACCAAGTATCATGAACTACACAAGTGTTGTGTGATGTGAAAGTATCAGAGATAAAATCATTTATGAGTTAATAATAAAAAATCAAATAATTTATAAGTATATACAAAACAATGTGTCAAAATCATTTGTACCCTTTTTCAAACAATATGTAAAACATTTTTACAAAACCATGTTACATTTGTATAAGAATTTTCAAAATATTTTACAAATCATTTCAAAATCACATACCCTTAGCCATAATACCAAAGCATTTTAAAGTACGAGCTATGGATAAAGTATATATGAAATATATACTCACAACCCCTCATGCTTAATGTGTGTTATATCCTCATGGCACAAAGTGAAATGAAGAACACAGCTTGCACTAATTATAGAGAAGAAATTTGCATGAGAACTGAGACAAACTCCTCCTCTATACTTAGGCTTTAAGTAGCCTAAGCGTAGGAAGAAAATACATAGGGATAGGGTACCAAAAGAATATAAAGATAGGAAGAATATACAAATAGGGTCTCAACGCCCTCATACTTAGGCTTGAAAATAGCCTAAGAATAAAGAAATAAAGTAAAGAAGAAGGGACAAAGGTGCATACTCAGAAGGAACATAGAGAATAAGTAAAACAGGAGCTCGGCCCCCTATACTTAGGCTTTAAGTATCCTAAGTAGAGCGTAAAACCTAAAGAAAATGGAATTGAGAAACACGAGAACATAAAAAATCAAGTGAAGTGTTAATGTTAGAAGGAAAAGAAGGTGTGGATCTTCAAAGCTGTTGAATCTATTTTGAATTGAATCTTTCGCTGCAATGGCCATGCAGAGTTGATGTGAATGACATCAGAATCATCACTCTGCATAAAGTAAATATGCTCAATATGGACTAACTGTTCATTGGATTCGATGAAGTGCTTCAACAACTGTCCCTTCACCAAGAAAGAACGTGCGCCATCTAAGAGATTAGATACCTCTACACTTCCACTACTGTGCACTTTTCTCACTATGTAAGGACCACCCATTAAGACTTAAGTTTGCCATGAATAATCTTTGACTTAACATTGAACAACCGTACCTTTTGTTCGAGGGCAAAGTTGTTGCAATGATGTGTTGATCATGTCATTTCTTGACTTTATCCTTGTAGACCACACTGTTGTCATATGCTCTGTTGCGGATCTCTATTAGTCTATTAGGGTTTAATTCTCTACACAACTTCCCAAGATGAACTTTCCAATTTATCTTTTAATTGTCCATTAAGATTTGTGAATTAACTCAGGGGAAAATGGCATGAATTGCCATAAATCATTTGGAATGGAGAAATATCGAGCGGGGTCTTGTAGGTTGTCTTGTAGGACCACAAAACTTTATCTAAAATACGAGATTAATTCTTCCTATCTAGACAAAGTAGCTTTTGAAGTGTGCTCATAACTTCTCTGTTGAAAACCTCTGTCATGTCGTTTGATTGTGGGTGGTAAGGACTGGTAACCCTGTGATCAACCCCATAGTCCTTAGTCAAACTTTTCATTTCACTATTCACAAAGTGGCTACCCCCATCTGAAATAAGTACCTTTGGAACCCTGAACCTAGAAATAATGCGATCTTCCATAAATTTACATATAGTCTTATTGTCTTCAATTAGGGTTGGGATAGCCTCCACTCATCTAGATAAGTAATGAACTACTAATAAAATGTGCTCATATACATTATTGTTGGCAAAAGGATCCATAAAATCAATACCCCATGCATAAAAAACATCACAGAAAATCACCAGTTGTATGGACGTCTCATCTCTAGATCTAACTGTCCATCCCATTCTTTGACAAATCATGCACACCAGGACAAAGTCATAGGCATCAAAAACTAAGGTCAGCCAATAAAATCCACATTGGAGCACTTTGTGAGCATTCCAAAGTGACAATGTGTGAGGACACTCTAGTATTCCTCCTGAGGTATACACCTTCTCCAGACACAATTTGGTCCTTCAAAGAAAAGAAAGGGATCCACCCTATGATACTTCCTCGAGTCTGTCTTCAGTCGGTCAATATTGTCCTTAGCCCAATCTTGGAAAACTTGCTTGGAGACAAGATAGTTTATCATGTTGGCATACTAAGGGAGTGAGTCAATAACACAAATTGTCTCATCCGGGAAAGTCTCTCTTATAGATTCAGAATACGGGGAATCCTTCAACTCAAATCAGGATAGATGACATCCACCACATTCTTAACTCTAAGTTTATCTTCAATCTCCAAATCAAACTCCCAGAGTAATAAAATCCACCTAAGAAGATGTGCCTTCACATCCTTCATTTCCATTAAGTATCGAATAACTATGTGATAAGTGTAAATAGTCACCTTATATCGTAAAATGTAAGACAAGAACTTCTATAAGGTCTAAACTACTACAAGCATTTCCTTTTCAGTAACTGTATAATTTTTCTGTGTTGGATATAAAACTTTACTCGCGTTGTGAAATGCAAATGGAATCCCATATCGCCTCTGTCCTAACACAACTCTTATAGCAAAATCTGATGTGTCAGTCATGATATCAAAGGAAGAGACCAGTCATGAGCTTGCAAGATATGTGAATCCATTATATTTCTTTTTAAGAGCTTGAAGACCTTAAGACACCTGTGATCTACAACGAACCTTTTCTCTTTTCCTAAGAGCTCAGTCAGTGACCCGTCAATCTTTGAAAAATCTTTGATAAATCATCTATAAACTCCAACATGCCCTAAGAAGGAACGCACTGACTTCACGTAGGTTAGTGGATCAAGCTTCTTGATCACATCCACCTTGGCAAGGTCAACCTCCATTCCTTTTTTGGAGATGACGTGCCCCAACATGATACCCTCCTGAACCATAAAATGACTTTTTTCCCAAGAAAACACCACATTGACCTCTGTACACCTCAAATATTCAAGACATGTATCAAAAGAATCCTCATGTATCGAGAATCATACATAAATACCTCCATGAAATCTCACACCATCTCGACAAACACATCAATCATGCATCGCTGAAAAGTGCCAATGGCATTAGACGACCCGAAAGGCATATGCTTGAATGCATATGTGTCGAATGGACGTGTAAAAATTATCTTTTCCTGATCATCGGGAGCTATGGTTACTTGATTGTAGCCATAGTACCCATCAAGAAAACAAAAGAACTCTTTACCTGCCAGTATCTCTAAAATCTGATCAATAAAGGGTAAGAGAAAGTGATCTTTCTTTGTCACGGCATCCAGGCGTCTATAATCGACACAGACGCACCACGATGTGGGTACTCATGTCGCAATCTCTTCTCTTTTCTCATTAGTGACCATCTAAATTCCCGAGTTCTTTAAGACAACATGCAATGGGGCCATCCACATAGAGTATGAGATGGGATATATATAACCTGCTCCACACCACTTTTCTATCTCTTTCTTATCTACTTTCCTTTGATTTGGATTCAACCCCCTATGAAATTCAAGGGAAGGTCTAGCATTTTGCCTCAACATAAATGTGATGTGAACAAAAAACAGGATTAATCCCAAAGAGATCTGATACTCTCCAACCTATACACTTGTGGTTCTTCTCTAAAACTTTAAGTAACCTAGACTCATGTTCTACAATCAACTTAGAGCTAATGATGATAGGATATCTATTATTGGTCCCTCAAGAAAGGCGTACTTCAATGTAGAAGGTAATGGTTCCAGCTTTGGCAAGGATGTACCATCAAGTAAATCATGCTTCACCATATTTGAATCAAGTTCCGTGCCACATAAAGGTGGATCCGGTTGTGCTGTACTTGCCACCAACTCTGTTATGTCCAGAGTCAGATTGCCAAAGATCATCGGTAATTCGGTCAAAATCGTGTCCGACTCATCATCATCAACCCTTGACTATCTTGTGAAAGGAACTGACAAGTCTAGAGAGACCTCTGTGTCATCAAGGGAGTAGGGGTGCATCTATCAAGAAGCTCATCAATACCTGGCAAACTGCTTTATTTACATTGTCCTCTCCAGATGAGAGGTCCTGCTTAGTACTACTGGGTTTTGTTTCCATGCCCAACTATGCTTATCACTCTGTACTCTACCTCAGAAGAAGAATAACATGTGCTAGTCTCTGAATCAGATCTCTACCACTCCATTTGTTGCATCTTAAGTTCCACTTCTCCACCTATAGAATAGAACTTCATTATCCTGGTCTGGTAATTAAATAATGAAGCTATGAAGGTCCTAAAGAAAAGACACCCTAAAATTAATGTATTAAAGTAGTAAATAATAAAAAATCTAACAAATAATGATACATGACTAAGTAATACATTAAAAAATAATTGAACGGATACATCTAGAACAATGAATGTATACGTAATTCTTAAGTTCATTATGCACAATTAATGATAAATACATATAACAATTACATAATAAATGAAGATATACACAAAATGAATAATACATTAAAAAATAACAAATAAATTCTAAGTGGACAAATACATTAAAAAGTTGTAGACGAACAAATACACAAAATGAACATCACAAAATAAATTAAGAAATAATAATTTAACAAATACACGACAAAATACATAATAAATTAACACACATAAAAATAATGAATTAATAATGATTTAATTACATAATACATAAGAAAGAGATGAAACATTTATTAAATATTTAATTCTAGAATAATAACATAATTAAGATATTACTAAGAAGTAAAACATAATTATATTATAAATTTGGGCAGGAGAGCAGCAGGATGCCAGACGGTTTGACACGCCCCTATCATTGGAGCACCAAACCGTTCGTTGCGCCTCTACCGGCGCTGCCACGTAGTCATATGCCGTGGGCCTTGCCACATAGACGTGCGGCAAATGGTTTGGCGATACACACCTAGAGTTGGAATCATGCCCGTGTGCATTAGTTTGCCTGGGGTACCCCCGAGAAATGTCTCCAAATTTGACAAGTTTGGAGCACACAAATCCATGCTGCCAAATGTACTAAAGTGAGAAAATACTTTGTTATTAAGGAGATCTTGATGCATACATTAAGATTTGTCATCGTCATTAAATTATTTTTTATTTTAAAATAATAGCTTCAAATTTGTCACCATATTTGAATTGAGATTCGGAATACTAGAAGAAACAATTAACATTTTATACGAATTCTGAATAGAATTGGAATACTAGAAGGAACATTTAACATCACTCTTCTCAGACTCAAACACAAAGTAGTCAGATAGACGTAGTAGTCCATCATACAAACAGCACAAACTTTATTACGAGGATACAGACCATGGCTATTATAAGACTCATCATAGGAAACCAAAGCGATCTTTGGTAGGGCTTCCCATAAAGTACTGACAAACTTGCGCGATACATGAGCATGCTGTCTGTGGTTAGCTTCTGATGCATTAGCAATTTAGAAACCTGGAGGTATATAAGGTGGCATTCTTGTGGAAAGAGACAAGCTAAACAGGAACTCGTATAGTTACGTATTTGCATCTCTACCTTGCCAGCCTACTTAGTCAGCTCATCAAGTCGACGGTCCATGATTTTGGATATTGTTTCCATGAATGCAATTTCACTGCTTCCAGGAAGAACAGTTTCCTTTGCCTCATCGATGATCTCCTCAATCACGGACTTCTTTGTGATAGTTTCTCTGCACAAAATATTTCCTATTGTAAACGGGGTAAGGCCCCTCTTCACACCCTTTTTCAGAAGCATAGTCGAAATTCGAAAAGTTTGAGCACATTCGGTCGATAGCTCCCATCCATAAAATTTTAGGAGAGCTATGTCCAGCTCTGCATCCAATGAATTTATGTATTGTACAGTTTCAGAATTGTAATGTTCCCTTGCTTGCGGCCAATAGAGCCATTCAAAAGTGCAGTCCTGGAACTGATAAAAAAAACAGTGTCGGTCGATGATAAAAAAGATTATGTGCATTAATTCCCTTGAAAAGGATCAAATTACTGGAAAGAATATTTTTTTAGGATGGCATTTTAGTTTAAGCATGTAGCCAACTTCTGATTTCTTCAGTTCACCTGCATATATCAACTGCAAAAGAAAATATGCAAAAGGATTGCCAAAGACACCATAATTTGTTATTGAAACAGATAATGTTGCTAGTCAATCTAATGACCAAATTTTGGCTATACATCCATATATTAACCAGAAGGAAATAGTAAATTTCCAAGCAGAAAGGCAGATTAATGGAAAGAAGATTTTCGTGAAAAAAAATAATACTCACAACTATTTTAACTGCTATAAACTACCTGTTTGGACAACTATCACTCCATGCCAACAAACGAAAACAATAACAATAGAACTGCAATGAACAACAGCTAAATAATATTTGCAATGGAAAATGTTTTCCACATTGTCTTAGTTTCTTAACCAACCAGTTTCAGATACATGGAATTCTGCGGGCATTCATACTCCCAACTAAGATAAGCTCATGAACTACTACTGATAGAACTAAAAGTTAAGTCCAGGATAGTAGTGATCATATTCAGCAAAGATTAGGACAATTAAGATTTTAATTCCTCATATCATTGATCAGACCAGGGCAGCATAGAGCATTAAGATTATATGCAAGGCACCAGAAACTCACATTCTCAGGAAGGCAGTATCCATGGTCGATGGGAACCAGCACGATCCGTCCATCTCCACCATCCCTGCATACCAAGATATTACCCCCATGACGATCAGCATTCGCCAATCTTATGTCCAAGACAGAGATTTTGTGAACCTCCTCCACTGGGAAAAATTTAGGCCCAAAGTCTTCACAACTCCCCTCATTATGCGCAAACATCTGCAATGATCCCATCTTAAAATTCTCTGCTGCGTATTCATATCCTTCGCGATAGTTAAATCCCTCGTGCGAGCAACGAACCATGACCGTAGGTGGGACACCAGCAAAGCCAACTTCACTGCTCGCATATGATCGACAACCACTCAACGGATGATCCAATATGTAAGCCGCAACCTCCCGAAAAGCACCCTGTCCAACACGGGTACCTCGCTTCAATCCTTCCCCATCAGTTGAAATGGGGAGCTCCTGAGGATTGTTCAAAGCCAAAGGTTCCTCGTCCATCGGCTTAAACACAGCAACATAATTCTCACCCAATTCATCCGGCATAAAGTACACTCCACCGGAACCAGCAGCTGATCGTACCGGTGAATTTCCCATATCCAATCCAGCTAAGGTAGAACTGATCAACTCCTCGATGACAGGAGGGAGCACGACCTTTGGATTTACGACAATGGGCTCAATCCGGAATTGGGGCTTACTATCGTCCGAGATTGCCTCTTCATGGAATTCAGGAACCACGATCAAGAGTTCGACGTCCCCCTTGACGGGCTTCCTCTTAAACTTGGCGGGCCTCCGGACGAGCAAATGTATCACGGCGTTACTGTTCTTACATATATCGTCAACCACAACCCAGTCGTCGAGCTCCTCACCGGCACAAACCAGCTGGTGCCCCCTAAGGTCCACAACGCCTTCCGCCTCCTGTACCACACGATCCCTGACATAGCGGACGCTCCGGTTCCTGCCCACACGGAACTCGAAGGTCTTTCCACACACGGTCCTGACGCTGATCTCGCGCAGTTCGGAGAGGCGGAGCACAAGGTGGAGCACATTCCCATCCCGCACGCCGTAGTCCCGCACGCGACAGCCGTTCCTGGCGAGCTCTCGGCCGCCGTGAACGAGGCGCTGGTGGGAGGCTTGGAAGCCCCTGGAGTTCTGTATCCGGAGCTTGACGGATGCGACGGAGTCCAAGGGAGAGAGGCGCATGGGGAGCGGGGGGGATCCGGGGACGGAGAGGTAGATGACGATGGAGTGATCGTGGAGGAAGGGGGAGGTTGGCGGGGGGGAGGGGGCGATGCCGACGGTGGACATGGCTGCTACGGAGATGGAAGGAAGAAGCCTAAGAAAAGCCTAATCTGCAGGGAAAGGGGGAAGGAGGAGGGGAAGACGCTACGCCTTAGGAATCGAGGGCGAGCCCAGGATTCCCCGGCGAGCAGCGGGGCGGGGCCGCTAACTAAGGGGCGGAGGATTGGAACTTGGGGAGAAGGGGAAGAAACTTCTGGAGATGGGATGGGGGCGGGGACGTGTATTCATGGAGGTGGTGGTTATGATTGGGAGGCCCCGAGGTTGTCTTGGGCACTTTGACGGGGTGATAGCCGTTGGTGAGCTCTCTCTCCTTCTCTCTCTCTCTCTCTCTCTTTCTCTCTCTAATGAGGTTTAACATTTTTAGCACATCTAAAAAATGTCCTTTCTCGAATGTTAATTTTGTTATCATTGTTTAAAAAAGTGAACTCCATTCGACAAATCAATCTGTACATACTTTGTAGATTGGAAATATTGATTTTCTATTAAACCTAAGGTATACACATAAGATAATATTGAAAACCTCGATATCATGACAACGATTATGAACTACACATCAATATGAACTAAAGCAAAAACCAACTTAATCAAAAGCTGACTTTGAGTGAAGATGATCAGATGGTGGAAAAAAACTCCAGTGATGTTTCTCGAGTTAACATGCACCGCATTGAATGGTAGTGTTGGTGAAAGTTAATGGAAAATTTACTTAGATGGATGACTCAAGATCACGTGCTAAAGGAAACTAAATGCATTAGACATATGAAGAGACACATCATAAGTAGTAGGAGATCAAAGAAGAATAAAATACTGAGCTGAGGTGTTCTTGAAGGAGTGAGAAAGGAAAAATATTCCCTTCTCTATAAGGTATTCTTTGAATTCATCTGATATGTACTGGCTACCTCGGTCAAATCGAAATATTTGGTTCTCAACTAAAATTATGAAGTCTTCGAATATTTCGAACATTTCTAATGTGTAAGGAAGAGATCCCATACTACGAATAATCATCAATCACATGTCATTAATGTTTAGGGATTTTTACCCAGCAAACCTTATAAACATTTTAAAATGCCTCTACGACCTTTTGCACAATGTAATTACCCCATCAACCCTATAAATTACCCCAAGAACCCCCACGGGCTTAAAACATATTACCCGAAGGGTTCATGGGATAAGAGTTGGCAAGTTTACGGGGTCAAGGGGGGAATTAGGTTGTTTCAAAGGTCGTGAAGGTGATTGACAAAGTTTATAGGGTATGCTGGGTAAAAATCCCTAATGTTTATTATGGTATAAAGGGTCCACATACATCAATATGTATGAGGTCTTGAATACATTGGCATCTTACACAATTCCCAGAGAAGGGTGCATCAGACATACTACTTTGAATACGATGTTCACAAGTATCTAGGCGTTGAACTTTCAAATAATCTAAAGTTATATCTCTTAATAGTCCTTTGATCTTATTAACAAACGTATGGCCTAGACTTGATGCCATATTATTGTCAAATGATTTTCATCCTTCATTTGATCTTTTAAGATTTAATTTTCAGTACTAGAATTTTCAATGAACCATTCATTAATATTCTAATTTAGTAAAGTCCTGTAAATATTATATTACCATCTGAAATATACCCACCATAACTCTTTATTATAGTCTATCTCAGAATGTATGTCTATTTCTAACAAGTTTAGAAATAGTTAATGAATCTTTTCTAATATCTAGTCATAAAGATATTCTTTAAGATTAAGTGCTCTTCCATTCGAAAGAAGTAATCTATCTGTCTATCCAATGGTAGTTGTCGCAAAAACTACATCAAATCCAATATGGATGGCTGTGAACCTTAAGATCAAGTTTTCTACTCATCTAAAATATGTGCAACCGATTGCAAATGTTAATAGAAGAATGAGATAAAATTATTGAACTTTAGTCTTATCTAATAAGTAAGTCATTTTCAATGATGATATGTATATGTAGGATACGCCGATGTACTACCTGACTCCTCCTCTATGGATTCTAGATAGTCTGGATAGTTATACTTCTGGTATATCGAGTTGTTGTAGTATTGGCAGTCATCCAACTTCTTGGATGTTGTAGGTGTGGATGTCATAGAAGTACCATCAACTCTTTGGCTTTCCTTATTGTTACCATGGGTAAGGTCCCAAGCTTCCACTATACTTCCTTGAACCACAAACGACCATTGCTTAAGATAAAAGATCTCATAAACTGAACATTTCTTCAAGGAACTTCCATATAAGAGTACTTCAACATTTATACTTACTTCATCTCTTTAATAGAATATGAAAAAATACTATGTTTCATGAAGGACTTAAGTAGAGATAGTAGATAATAGAATGATGACACTCATCTTATCCACATTCATCTCATCTCTTAAAGACTTTTGTTTAGGCAGATACTCAAACATTTTAAGTACAACATCTCCTATGGAGCAAAATTCTGCATAATATAGAGAACCATGTCATTCATGATTAAATGATTAGAGCGCATATGTTTGCGAAAGCATCTCCTTTGATTTTAGAAGGATCTTGACAATTACGATCATTATCGACATGTTACTTCCAAAGCACACACGATGAAAGATCATAAATATTTATACATACAAACCCTTGGTTGTTATCTTACTGTCTATTTAATTGTCAATCTTATTATCATGAGGAAACTTGCACGTTGCAACCACATACACTAGGTGTCCAATTGCAAGTACTACATCTTAATCATGGATCCAATCTATGATATTGGTTTTGAGTATACATTTGAATGGATTTAGTGAAGATCACCTGAAATTAGTGATAATTTACGTAAGTATGTTTACTTTGATTAAGGTTAATATTATTTTAAATTAAAGTTGTCTCGCTTTTTATTACCTTGAAAGTCCATTCCCTTTCGAACTTTCAAAGCATGAGGTATGCTAAGCAAAGTACATCAAGCGAGATCGGTAATCTCCCTTCCACCTTAGTCACACCCTAATAGCATGAGAAAATTTAACTTGGATGAAGGAAACAATACATATTTCCATCTTAGAAGTCCAACTTGCATTTCCCAATTTGGTCTTTGACTCCTAATCCTACTGCCCCTAAGGTGATGTTGACCCATTGTCAATTGAATCAACCGTCAACAAGAATATAACTCGCTATGCACAATCCAATATTCCCGTAATTATATGGGAAACAACATTGGGGTCACTACACATACAGCATGTTTCTTTAGAGAAGTAGAAAGCCAGATCCATGTGCACTTGTACATTAGAGTTATTACTTCACATAAGCATCTCAACTGTACAATCCATGGCAACGTACGATACCCTCTGCCTTGATGAGAGACCATAGATGTCATCTTATGATCCTCCATATCCCTTTTAAATTTTATTTGATCATTTTAAATTACATTCTCATGATCAACCCTTCCCAGAGAAATCCAATCTTATTAATTATAGATTGAATTTTTAACTGTATTATAATAATTTAATTATGTTAAATCAACAATAATCCAATGCAACCAACAAACAAAATCTTGCTTGATGTTACTATATAGTATACCCCTCACTTAGTATATTTTATTCCAATTTAGTAGGTACAAGTACACAGAGGCTTCTCATGCCGCCATTACTTGAAATGGATTTGTCCAGGTCGTACAAACTATGCTGACAGGAAGCGCTTCCATAGTCAATGTGCGGGGTGCCAATTAGGTAACCCATCAACATGTCCAGGCCTAGACACCATCATCGTTGCAATTCTGGGCAATATAATTGGTACAAATTGTACTAAGGGATTTTATCAATCTTTTCAATAGTGTTTGGTACTATATATTAATCACTCAGAAATTTAGGAATTTTAATATATTTTTAATTTCCTTGAATTTCTAATCATATCAAACAATCAAATTATTTTGCATGAACATTGTTGAACTATAACTATTGTAGTTTCCAATTTTGGGTTTGTCATCAAGCAATCATTCAATCAAATTGTTGTTTATGAATTGTTTATATAAATAAATGGTACAAAATATGACCAGGGAAAATTCCAAATTTCTATGATTTTTATTGAATTAAAAATACAATAACATTCATCATCTAGATGATCTAATCACCTTCCAATCCAATCCTACTAAACATTGAATATCTAGGGCAATCATACTCATAATAATGTGAAAGAAATTCATGTTGTTTGATGGTTTAATTTGTTACATAAATAATGTATTTTAAAAAGTTTCATGATATAAAATAGTAACTAAAAATCATTAAGTTACAATTATGAAATTCATAGAAAAATAAGACATTGCAGGAACTTTTCGTATCTGAATCAATGCACGATCGTTGCTAACTCTTAGCATGACTTTTGCGGTCACATCTAGAAATTCTAAACTCGATTATATATTATAAAATTCCTTTATATTAGGGAAAAATGGTATCCATATCATATATGCACAAAATTGATTAGAAATCACATAAATCGTCTACATGGATTGTTGCTTAAATCCATGTTGAAAGATCCGAATATTTTTACGTTGGTTGTCGTCTACCTAACACAACCCCTACAAGGAGGAGTTTGTGAAGGGAGACGAATAGGCCCCGTGCATCATGGAAGCGTAAGAGTCGGATAGTATCTAACAAAAAAAAAGTCTTGTTATACATGTCGCACTAACAATGGAATTTAAAAAAAAATCGATGGAAGTGCATGGCTTATGAATCTTTCCCAATCCATTCCATCAAGATCACATAAGCATTAAGTTTACATATGCAAGTGTGATTATGATATCTTAATCTCTAAGCAAGGAGACCTCTTGTCTCAAGTCTGATCTGATGGAGATAACACTTGCGTGTACAGCGATGATTCGCACAATTCCTACAACCCACCAGGATGATTTGAACTGTGAAGCTCCTGATTTTGTCATATGAAATCATTCTCCTTCTTCAAGATCACGGGGCATTGAAGAAGTAGAATCCATGTGAGATCGATCAAATCGATCTAGCAACATGACAACACTGTGATGACTATCGTAGACTTCAAAACCCTAGGCCAAGGGGATGGTCATGGAGTTGATGGAGAGAGAGAGAGGACATGTGGTGTTGAGGGAGAGAGATATGTTGTAGTTACAAAAATTGCATGAACTGAAGAGGTCTAGGGTTAGCCTCTCTTTCATAACTAATTGGATTGCTAGGATGCACTCCTAATATAAATCAATAGTTGAGATTAAATTGTAATATCCAAGATTACATGTAATCTTTATTATTGCAAGTTGAGAGACAATCTCCAACCATCACAATCAATTAGCAATACACATAATACAATCAGAAGTAGCCTCCTTCCCATTATGGTGTGGATGACCACCTTGGTGGGATCCATCATGGCCGTCAACCCATATTAGGAAAAGGAGTCTTCTCCTTTTCCTAATATGTGGCACAATCAAATACACCAATTTTATTTGTGTTTCATATTTTCTAATTGATTTATTACCAAAATAATTCTAAATTATTTGTGACAATTACAATTAGACCATTGATTTTCATGAATCATATTCTTCCATCCAAAATTAAATGTAAATCACATTTACATTTAATTGTGCAATGTGAATCCAATTCACATTAATATTTAAATTGTGAATCCTCTTCACACTTATTTGTCTATATGATTTTATGGATCGTATCCATATTATCAACAATTATTGTGGATAGTATTATCCACGCTAATCTCATCTATTATAATTTAATTTAATATAATTATATGAGATGTCTCTCTACACATGTCTAAATATTGTGAATCACATCCTCATTATTTATAATAATTAAATCCAATTTAATCATCATCATTATTATCATTATTTTACAATGCTCAGATATTATCTAATGAAACTATTCTTGAAATCTTTCAAGGATAGTATCCCTTCTCCTCGGATACTTGAGATAAGGATAGTGTGATTTTATAAGCCATATATAATGACTTGAACAGTAAGATCTAATCTCATATCTAGACATAGAAGACTTCTCAGAGATGTCTGACCATATCAGACGGTATATCCAATCTTCTTATTGCATCTGAATCCTATTCAAATCAATGTTCAATATTTAGACTAAGATTGGATAACTACTCCATTGAGTGGAGTCATAAAAACTTAAACAATTTTCATCACTCACTCGAAATATTAGCATCATGATATAAAATTGATTAATATAACATCATGCTCGAGTAGTCCTAATATCCGTACATCTTGTATTTTGGAAAATTGTGATTAAACCTGAAGTTCTAATCCTATTTATGATTGTCTCCTTCATTGTTTTATCGGTAAGTTTCTTATTCAGTCATTGGGAGTTGGTATGGATCGCATGCTTTCCAAAAACATATATCATACCTTCAAATCACGATTTGTTTCCAAAATAAGATGACCAATGTTGGAATTTTGTTTATCCCAATATCTCTTGAGTGAGCTCATATTTTTTAGTTCAGTAGTGAACCTGTATGATCCCTATGAGAGAATGCATTACTCATATACCCATATGCACACCCGCTCACCGATATATAGACCTTGATTAGATCATCAACCTAATGATCTGCCTAATGTACATATTTGGACATATAGTGACATATATGTCTTTGATTAGAGGATGTGTACCTGTATCTGATAGATCCCTGATGTATCAGGTTATTTATTGATTATTACCTCTTTATCTTAAGCTCTTTCATCTAATTAATAATCAATTAACCTTAATTAATAAATAACCTATTGTAAATAATTAACCTAAATTCTTGTATATAAATAAATATATTATTGTGCATATATTTTATGTGTTTCTTTAGTTATTAAAATCCAATAAAAATTAGTATTTAATTGATAACATTAAATATTAATTAAAAATACAAAAAATAAGATAAGAAAAATAAGTTTTTTAATACTTTAAAAATACTTGCAAAAATATTGTCTTTATATATATATATATGATGTTTTCTCTATTTGTTTCTACATGAACTTTCATGTTTATCACTTTTTCTAATTCGTAGTTTTTCTATTTCTTTTTGATTTTATTCGATTTAATCCATTTCTTTGATTTTTGATTGGGTGATGAATCCACGTTTCATCATCTTTATTCTATCATTTTGGCCTTAAAAACCCTAGTAAATGCGTGTAAATAGGCATAATTCATGCATTTTAGCATTCATGTATATGTATGTAAATATTGTATAAAATGCGGTTTTTAAAGCCAAAATTATAGAATAAAGAAAAGAAAAGAAAAAGAATAAAATATTGTAAATATTTTATGACCTGAAACCCCGAGACCTAGGCATCTTGATGAATAGGTCGACAAGGAATAAAGTAGGGGGAGATAAGGTCAAAAATACAGATAAAATTCCTTTTATTTCATTCATTCTTTATTCATTTTGGGACCTATTTTTGGTTCCACTTTTTATACATCAAATAAAGAAACTTTGTAAATGAAAGTTGTAGATAATTTTATAAAGAAAAATACAAAATTGATTTCATAGAAAAATAATGTACAGATAAAAAGTTATGGTCTGAATAAAAATCTAGAATCCCAACTTCCCAGACCCGTATCTCACAAATAAAAAATCCAAATGCAGCGTACTCACCTTTAATTGTATATATAAGAAAATAAGCTATTTAATGGCGGTGGTTTCGCATTTGGCGGAGCTACGGTTTGAAAGTTGAGTTTTGGACCCCCGTTGTATAGCTATATTGATTAAAATATTCAATTTATTATTTATTCATTATTTTTATAATTTTATATTTTTATAATGTTTTAAATATTAGTTACAATAATTGTGAATATTAAAATCAGAATAAAAACATCATTAAAACTCAAATAAAAATACTTGTATATATTTGATACATAGGTATTATACATACACTTATACCTATATAAAATACACTTGTATTTTATTAAATATACAAAACATATCAGAAAAATAAAATAAAAATATATTTATGTATATAAAAGTATTTTATAATTTTATAAAATAAGAAATAAAAATAATAAAATTAGATACACAAATTAAAAATAAAAGACTACAATATATAGATATAGAGACCTATAGGGGTATAAATGCAAACTTGTAAAAATAAGTCTCATAAAAATAAATAAAAATCACCATAAATTAATTCATAAAATAATAAACATTTTTCATTTTATAATTAAAAATCAATAAAATCATCTTCTATTTTTAATAGATTTTATAAGTATTATTTCCAGGGATTTTCCTAGTTGGTCCACGTGGACCAACCAGGTGGCTAGGAAAGTTGACCCGCTGGTCAACTCTCCTGCCTCCTCCCTGTTGTGTGTCAGAATGGTTTTTGACCCGTTTTCTCAGTTTTTTCGAGGCTCGTACGCTCCTCGTTTCACTCCAATGTCTTCTTGACTTTTCTTCATTGTGTATCGAGGATGCTCGCCCATATCTTCTCTTGGGCGTTGGACCTCTGACGCGCCTCTTTCACCTCGATTTTTGGTCCTCGACAACCACATTCAAAACAGCCCCCCTCACTTTCCTTCTCCCCTTGAACCCTCTTTGACCAAGCTAACACCTTCCCCTTGCATGCTCTGGACTGGAGACGGTGACAGGGTCTCCTCCAGCTGCTTAGGAGGGCCGCGCGAGGCCAGGAGCGGCTCCACACCCCCATCTCCGGCCGCCGCCGTGAGGTCACTTCCTTGGGCTTCCTAGCCCTCGAGGTTGAATTTTTCTTGTTTATTTTGGCGTAGATACCTAGCTGTTAGCATTAGGAACCTGTTAGAGCATTTGGTTTGTGGTATCACCGATTGGTTCTCTCCGATCTCACGCCGCACACCTCTCCGGAGCTCTTGAGCTCCGGGCACTGTCATCAACATCACTCCTCATCCCCATCTCTCCAATAAGATCCAAGGGCCTTTTATTTTCGCTATTGAGCTTTCTTTGCAGGTCCCAGGGTCAAGGATTCCATCTGGACCCGCATCTGGCTCGGAGTATGGTTCCTGGACCCATCTTCTTTCCGGATCTCGCGGCGGCGCGCTTAGGCTCGACGAGCCATTTTGGCACCACCTGCGGGACGAGGACTCATCCAGGAGCGTTGGAGACGACTTTTTGCCGCGAAGGAACACAGGGGGAGGTGGCGCGCGTCTGAAGAAGCTCGCCTCGCCGGAGGCGGAGCTCTGTTCTTCCACCGCCCCTCTGCGCCGTTGGATGCGTGTTGTTCCTCCAGCGTACCCAGCCACCGTTGGATTTAGCAAAGCCCACGGCCGTTCGATCACCAGCTTATCATCTAATCTAGGCCGTTGTGCGCGAAGGGGCATCGGCCCCTGTGGAGCTGCCACGTGGTTTAAGTGACTTCTCATCCACCGTCGGATGCACCCTCTTCGTGGGAATTTTGCGGTACTTTCCCGCCAACTTTTGTAATTAGCATCTGCTACTTAAGCTTTCATAGGCCGTTTAATAGTTTTGTAATAATTGCTGCCACGCCCTTGGACTTCATAGAATTGCAGAACTATCCTCCCTGGCGCACGTGCTTAGGCACGTGTTTCTTGGGAATTTTGCGGATACAATCTCGTGGATTTTGCTTTTTATATTCAGTCCAGTAATATTTTAATTCAGTTATATTTTTATGGACAAACCTCATTTGTGCCCTTGAGCTTCTCGCATATTACATAAATACCCATGGCAGTGTGCTTTTTCTCTTTGCTTCTTGTATTTTACGCACGCATCTACAAAACCCCAAAAAATCCCCAAAAATCAGTTTAAGTCTCTGTTGCATCATAGATTCAGGCCTATTTTTATTTTTCATAATCATTGCATTTTTATATTTATTAAAAATCAAAAACATCTATTTTCAGCACTGACTAGCTTAAAAAATCCATAAAAAATATAAAAACATTTCAGAAAAATCCCAAAAAAATATATTTTGTTCCCTTTAGTGTGTTTTAACTCCAGACCAAAAATCATTAAAAAATACAAAACCAAACTCCTAAAAATTGCAAAACTCTAAAAACCTTCATAAAAATTTATAAAATTCATAAAAAAATCCAAAAATAGCGTTTTCTTTTCCTGAATTTTCTTTGTTTGATTATCTTTAAGTGAAAATTAAAGTGGAGAATTTTTGCTACTGTTTATTATTTTATTTCCCCATTTTAGTTTCAGACTTGCATTTTATTCACTGTTTTGCTTTATTTTGCTAATTAAAAATACCAAAAACATTCTAAAAATTACCCAAAAATCACAAAAACAGTAAAAAAGTATAAAAAGACCAAAAAGACCTTATTTGCTATTTTTTGAGTATTTTTATCTATTTTTATAAATACTCTAGCTTGCCTTTTATCACATTGTCCTTATCTTCCAATATCGAAAAAGAAAATATAAAAAAATATAAAATATAAAAAGAAAATAAAAATCAGTAAATTAAAAATCAAAATACAAAAATATAAAATTAAAAATTAAAAAAATATATAAAAATTAAAAACCCACAAAAAAATTAGCTTAGTGGACTCTTGATCACATACACACACATTTTGAGCATTTTTGCCCCGTTCTACCTGTCTGCTCCCTGTGTTCGACCTCTACACATACTTGCACCTATACACATCTTGTTGTAGAGTTATAATAAATTTTAACTCCGCACATTTACTTTCATTGCTTGATATATTTGTCGTGGGTTAATTGTTGTTTTAATCCGAATTTCGTGTGGTCGATTCAGCGACTGAGTTCCCGCCTTGTGTGGAACTTAAGATCACCGATTTTTGGGTTAAACAAATGGCGCCGTTGCCGGGGAGCAACAGCGCTTAGTTCGGGTCTTGTTTGCGTTTGTGATTGATTGTCTATTTCGCGGTTTTTATTTTTGCTTATTTTTGTTCTTTTATTTTGATATATCATTTGAATTGTCTAACCACCCTCTTGTTTGACTTTGTGCGAGGTACGCGGATCGAGGGAGGCACTCCTTTCTAGGAGCACTCGTGCAACCACGTGAGGCGGCTTCGGCTTCGCACCAAGGCGGACTTGGAGGGAATTTTGAAGACAACTTCTGAGCTTTTGTTGCATTTATATCTTTGTAATTTTAAGTGAGAGAGAGACCACTATTATTTGTAATAATACAGGTACACCCGAACTTGGACTCTTGAGCCTAATTTCCAAGTGATTGTTCACTTGGGGGCTCACCGCGGTTTTATCGGCTTTTCTTCGCATTTTTTATTTTGTTTTCCGGTTTTATTTTTCATTTCTTTTGTGTGATTGAGCCCTTAGTTTTTAGGATTGCTTGCGATAGATTAAGGCCAAACACCTAATACCTTTGCATGCACCTATAGTCTCGTTTGGACTTAGTCAAATTTAAACAGTTGATTCATCATCTTCGATCCGCCGCGCCGCGAGCTCTCCCCGCAAAGCGCTTTCTCCTAAACTCAAGTGTGTTGAGCAGAGGAGGGGTGAGCCTAGACCGGACATTAGGGTTGAGGATTGGTGGTCAGCTTGTGGTTCTTCCCGCTAATAGCAATTTCTGAACTTAGGGCGATTTCATCGGCTTTTGCATTTGCATATAGATAGGTTTCAATTCTGCTGAGCATCCTTGCATGTAGAGTGCTGGAGGCAAGGTGAGCATTTACGCTTTAGCATTCATCATCGTTTTTGCCGCTTGCATTGCTTTCCCGCTCCTCTACCTCTGATTTTGATCACCTAGGAGCTTAAAGGAATTGATTCCCCGATAGGAACGTGCATTTTTACTAAAAATCCAAAAAAAGTGATAACCAAATAAAATTGGGACTGTTAATATTACTTGGCCCTAAAATCCACCAAAAAGAAAATCTTGTATTGGGGCGAGTAATCCCCTCATTGTCTTCGTTTTACTTGCTCGCGCACACACTAAGGTTAGTGCCCAAATCCCATATTCAGCCCCCTAAGTGTTTGTGCAATTTTGGACTTCTCGCCTAACTCTAAAACAGACAAGATAAAAAGATCGCATTTGTGGTCTTCACCGAGTTGAGTAGGTGAATTGAGGGGTTTGTATTATTTGCATTTTTGTTTGTGATTGTTTTGTGTGTCCTAGATCGCTTCTGCGCACTTGCGCCTTTCTTCTCACTTATCTTGACTTGACCATCGTGCTCTCCCCATCATTTTTCCTTTGTTTTGAGATGGCCGACTGGAGCGTATTTTATCCGGACTTTGCGGATCATTCGTTCACTCCAGCCGGTCCACCTCCTTTTTTCCAGGAGGACTTTGCTCCTGACTTTTGTACATATCCGCCTCAGCCACA
This sequence comes from Ottelia alismoides, assembly GCA_037367405.1. Taxonomy (NCBI): domain Eukaryota; kingdom Viridiplantae; phylum Streptophyta; class Magnoliopsida; order Alismatales; family Hydrocharitaceae; genus Ottelia; species Ottelia alismoides. The sequence goes on along the minus strand of JAZKJV010010703.1, from coordinate 32,133 downwards.
GTATCAGACCTCGGATTTCTACCCACACCCACCTCCACTTCCGTGTTATCCACCTTCACATCCACCCGAGGCCGAGCTGTTGGAGTCACCTTTCATGGAGTCCACCCTTGAGCACTTGACCCAGATGATGGATCATATGAGACAGAGGATTGACCACCTCACTAGTACCAATAAGAGCGACCATGATGTTCCACCATTTGATGATATGGGTTCACTCGAGGATTTCCATGAGAGCTTGCAATCACCCAAAATACAAAAAAATGAGAAAAATTTAAAAATACAAAAAGAGATTGGGAGACCTTTGATCGAGTCAGACTGTGAGGAGAGCGTCCACCTGCCAGACCCTTTGACCACACAATCTCTCACATCCTGTCCCACCTTCGACCCCGAGGATGCCGCTGTACAGACTGCTCTTGGCATGCCTCATGTATATGCTGATTCCGGCCTTCTCCCTTGTATGGAGGAGGTCCAAAAATTCAAAAAAATGCTGACCGAACCCGAAGTGGTGGCCACCATACATGAGATTATCCGTGCCCCACTTCAGCAGGCCATGACCGATTTATCTGCTCCTCCTCCCAAGAAGAGAAAGCGGAGGAGCAGATCTGAGCGTCACATTTTGACCATGGTCACTGCCCACGCCATCACACATCGTCCCATTCCTCGGAAGAAGAACACTGCCACACCATTCATTAGCTGCACCATCTCTGACCACACATGTGATCACACTCTCCTAGACGGCGGTGCATCGATCAGTATCATACCCTTCTCGCTGGTACAGTCTCTTCACTTAGGGCCTCTCAAGAAAACCAGGATGATCGTACAGTTTGCTGATGGATCAATAAAGAGGCCGAAGGGTATCCTTGAAAACGCCGTCATCTCGATTCATGGCATGAGCTATCACGTTGATTTTGTCGTATTGCCCATGGAGACCTCCACAGGGGAGTCATCTCCAATCATCCTGGGACGACCATTCCTCGCCTCTGCGAGGGTCGTTATTGATTACGGATCAGGAGAGATTCGCTTCCGTCCTACTGACGAGGGCGAAGCAGTGATCACCGCACCCACTGTTGACCAGAGACCCGCACCTGATGTGACTTCACCTATCTTGGCTGACCCCGAGGACTATGATCTATATGAGGATATCAGAGAGACCTTCTTCATGACCGATGATGAGACCCGAGAATTCCTCTCTAAGGAGGAAAGCTCGGAAAGCATAGACCTTGGTGTTTCCGCTTCCTGTGATTGGCGATGTGTTGATGACATCCGCGGGATCTACACGATTGATACCATTGAGCGGAGGGCAGATTTAGAGACTATACAGGATGGACATGCTCTGATTACTCCCACTGATGAGTCCGCTCCTGCCCATGTAGATACTGATGAGACTAAGGCCGAATTTGATTTAGTTGCTTTTCTTCAGAAATTCGGACCTTTTGATGAGAAAGATGATCCAGTTGAAATTATAGAGGACGACCAGAGTTCGACTACTTCCACTGATGAGTTCGTTCCTTTTAGTTTTGACCTGGACGAGACCTCGCAGGATGACTCTTATTACACTACTTCCGATGATGAGGAGTTTGTCCCTTTTCACTTTGACATCAGCGAGACTCTTAAGGCCGGACCTAGCCGTACTTCTTCCACTACCCCGTCTGTGCCTTCACACCCTACGGCCCCTGAGGATCTACTTTCTGTCGACCCTGATCGGCTTCCGTCCACTGTGGACCCCGATGTCGACCTGCATCACACTAGATCTATTCCTCCACGGTCCCGCAAGAAGGTTCGCTTTCTACCTTCTTGATCATGTGTACATTCATCTCTGTTGTATATTCTCTTATGTGTACTTCGGTTCTCTCTACCGTATTGCTCGTCTACTCATTCCTCGAGTCTGCCTTACTTAGGACGTACTTTGTCCTAAGTATAGGGGGGTGGACGAGCCAAGTGCTCTTTCTTCGTTCCGTTTCATTACTCCTGTTGTTGCCTATACTTAGGGCTTCTTCTACCCTAAGTATAGGGGGAGTGGTGTGTACATCCCCATGATCTATTTCATCTCTTGATTTATTTTCTTCTTTTCTTCTTTTCTTCTTTTTCTTTTCTATCTTCTTTATCTATCAAAAAGGTGTCGCCCCTTGTAGACAGTCTTCTATACTTAGGACATACCTTGTCCTAAGTATAGGGGGGTGTGCACCCCGAGTTTCTCTATCCTTTTCGATCCTCTCCATTGTCTCCTCTTCTTGTCTATACTTAGGGATATCTTACCCTAAGTATAGGGGGAGACAACCCGAGTACGATCTGTTCATTCCCACCCTTGACCCTCCCTGCTTTGTGTACAGTCTGCTATACTTAGGATTATTTGATCCTAAGTATAGGGGGGACGGTCAACTTCTCATTCATTCATTTATTATTTTATTCTTTAGATTTTCCTATACTCAGTACGAGTTATGTCATCTCTTTTCTCTCTGATCTATGAGGACATAGCTCAAGCTAAGTATAGGGGGGTCGTATATACTACGTATACACTTTAGCCATAACTCGTACTTTCATATTTTTCCTAATAAATATGGCTAATAATTCTTTAAAATTCATTAAGAATTCTTAATAAAAAGATGTGGTTATTCCTCAAATTCTTTTTGTAATTACTGATTAATAAATCAGGTGAAAATGTTTTTTGCAAAATGTTTGAAAAATAGTGTGAAAGTCTTTGTGAACATTTATTGAAAACTATTTTGAAAATATTTTGTTACATGTTTTCAACCTGTGTAAAAATGTGTGGTTTGTAAAATTTATTTTCTTTGTGTGAAATAAAAATGTTTGAAAAAATGATTTGCAAATGGTTTGAAAAATGGTTGCAAAAATGTTTTGAAAAATCTATATATACTGTTTTGAAAACCTTTGCAAAATGATTTTCAAATGTGTGTAAAATGTTTGTAAAAATTATTTTGGACTATAGTTTTCAAAAATTGTGTGTAAAACTGTTTTCAAATAAGTTTGAGGAATATTCACATCACACCAAAATCCACTATATATATCTATATGTATAAAATTGATCACTTACCCTGTAAATTTCTAAAATCCACTTCTTGTAAATATAAGAAGCACTCCCGTGTACATATTTTAACCTATGTTTCAGCCAAAATCTTTTTGTTTTCAAAAAGCCCAAAAACATTTGCAAAATTAAAATCCAAAAACATTCGAAAAATCTTTTTGAAAAATACAAAAAAATGCATCTGCATATGCATCATCATCATATTTTCAAAAATCCATAAAAAGTTCAAAACCTTTGAAAATTGTATCACAAAAATATTTTCTGCATAGCATTGCATAGCATTCGCATTTTTCAGATTGAGTTTGATAGTTGAACAAGTCTGAGTAAAATCCGGAGATTGGAGATTGATTGGACCTTAAAATCTACCTAATAACAGGAACCTTATAGGAATTGGATTTGAGGTACTTCAGGTCTAGTTGACTTAATTCTTTGAGGATCACGAAACTTGGTTCAATGGATTCTTGACTGCCTAAGTAGAGTATTTCGGAGCACACGTACGACTCTTGTTGATAATGACCTAACTTGGACACCTGCACCTTTCACATGGCTCAACTCAGTTGGAGTGGTGAGGGGATTGGATTTGCCGGTATGAGACGCACACAAGTGGAAACACTTGTCCTCCTCTAGGGAGGGAAGTGCACCCCAACCCGTCCAGTGATTAGGAAGTCTAAAGACAGGAGGCTGTGGGTTGCGATAAAGCTTCAAAAGAGGGATAGTCTACTGGCTCAAGAGGAAAAACTCCTTATGTAAATGCTGCTGTGAATAGTATTTCAAAAAAAAAAAGTTCAGGCATGAACAAAAATAAAAAGCATGCAAAGTATGTACATATGTTGTAAAGTCAATAAGCAAGCTTGAGTTCCAAAGTCATATCATGTGAGCCTGCAGCAGGATGACTTGACTACACTGGTCTTGCATCCAAGGATAGGTAGCTACACTGGCTACCGTCCATTCTTCTCTTCACCCCCTCCTCTTGAGCTGGTTGCCACTTGAACTTAGAAGGGAATACCCCGCTCCTCGAGGATGGAGTCATTGGATTGGGGAATCATTGGGTTGTCGTACTGGAGAAGTCAGTTTCTTTGTCATTCTAGTTGGGGAGAGCCACCATCACTTACACTGTACGAGTCAGATTCATAGTCATAAGAGTTTGCGTATGAGTTGAAGTATTTCTGACCTGGCTATTGAGGAGACTTGGACAGAGTTGTGGGATTCTCAAGGGTTGTTGAATTTCAAACACGGTTCTCACTAAGGTTCCGCCCACACTAAAATTCCAAAGGTCCGACTTAAGCTCCAAACTTTGATTTTGTGAAGACAAGTTTGATGATCAAATAAAATCCATCTTTCTTCTTTTTCTTTTCTTTATTTTTCTTTTTCTGCACTTATTGCATAAGTGTTTGCTAGGGACTAACAAAGGCAAGTATAGGTGGATGATGAATCCACGTTTCATCATCTTTATTCTATCATTTTGGCCTTAAAAACCCTAGTAAATGCGTGTAAATAGGCATAATTCATGCATTTTAGCATTCATGTATATGTATGTAAATATTGTATAAAATGCGGTTTTTAAAGCCAAAATTATAGAATAAAGAAAAGAAAAGAAAAAGAATAAAATATTGTAAATATTTTATGACCCGAAACCCCGAGACCTAGGCATCTTGATGAATAGGTCGACAAGGAATAACGTAGGGGGAGATAAGGTCAAAAATACAGATAAAATTCCTTTTATTTCATTCATTCTTTATTCATTTTGGGACCTATTTTTGGTTCCACTTTTTATACATCAAATAAAGAAACTTTGTAAATTAAAGTTGTAGATAATTTTATAAAGAAAAATACAAAATTGATTTCACAGAAAAATAATGTACAGATAAAAAGTTATGGTCTGAATAAAAATCTAGAATCCCAACTTCCCAGACCCGTATCTCACAAATAAAAACTCCAAATGCAGCGTACTCACCTTTAATTGTATATAGAAGAAAATAAGCTATTTAATGGCAGTGGTTTCGCATTTGGCGGAGCTACGGTTTGAAAGTTGAGTTTTGGACCCCCGTTGTATAGCTATACTGATTAAAATATTCAATTTATTATTTATTCATTATTTTTATAATTTTATATTTTTATAATGTTGTAAATATTAGTTACAATAATTGTGAATATTAAAATCAGAATAAAAACATCATTAAAACTCAAATAAAAATACTTGTATATATTTGATACATAGGTATTATACATACACTTATACCTATATAAAATACACTTGTATTTTATTAAATATACAAAACATATCAGAAAAATAAAATAAAAATATATTTATGTATATAAAATTATTTTATAATTTTATAAAATAAGAAATAAAAATAATAAAATTAGATACACAAATTAAAAATAAAAGACTACAATATATAGATATAGAGACCTATAGGGGTATAAATGCAAACTTGTAAAAATAAGTCTCATAAAAATAAATAAAAATCACCATAAATTAATTCATAAAATAATAAACATTTTTCATTTTATATTTAAAAATCAATAAAATCATCTTCTATTTTTAATAGATTTTATAAGTATTATTTCCAGGGATTTTCCTGGTTGGTCCACGTGGACCAACCAGGTGGCTAGGAAAGTTGACCCGCTGGTCAACTCTCCTGCCTCCTCCCTGCTGTGTGTCAGAATGGTTTTTGACCCGTTTTCTCGGTTTTTTCGAGGCTCGTACGCTCCTCGTTTCACTCCAATGTCTTCTTGACTTTTCTTCATCGTGCATCGAGGATGCTCGCCCATATCTTCTCTTGGGCGTTGGACCTCTGACGCGCCTCTTTCACCTCGATTTTTGGGCCTCGACAACCACATTCAAAACAGGCCCCCTCACTTTCCTTCTCCCCTTGAACCCTCTTTGACCAAGCTAACACCTTCCCCTTGCATGCTCTGGACTGGAGACGGTGACAGGGTCTCCTCCAGCTGCTTAGGAGGGCCGCGCGAGGCCAGGAGCGGCTCCACACCCCCATCTCCGGCCGCCGCCGTGAGGTCACTTCCTTGGGCTTCCTAGCCCTCGAGGTTGAATTTTTCTTGTTTATTTTGGCGTAGATACCTAGCTGTTAGCATTAGGAACCTGTTAGAGCATTTGGTTTGTGGTATCACCGATTGGTTCTCTCCGATCTCACGCCGCACACCTCGCCGGAGCTCTTGAGCTCCGGGGACTGTCATCAACATCACTCCTCATCCCCATCTCGCCAATAAGATCCAAGGGCCTTTTATTTTCGCTATTGAGCTTTCTTTGCAGGTCCCAGGGTCAAGGATTCCATCTGGACCCGCATCTGGCTCGGAGTATGGTTCCTGGACCCATCTTCTTTCCGGATCTCGTGGCGGCGCGCTTAGGCTCGACGAGCCATTTTGGCACCACCTGCGGGACGAGGACTCATCCAGGAGCGTTGGAGATGACTTTTTGCCGCGAAGGAACACAGGGGGAGGTGGCGCGCGTCTGAAGAAGCTCACCTCGCCGGAGGCGGAGCTCTGTTCTTCCACCGCCCCTCTGCGTCGTTGGATGCGCGTTGTTCCTCCAGCGTACCCAGCCACCGTTGGATTTAGCAAAGCCCACGGCCGTTCGATCACCAGCTTATCATCTAATCCAGGCCGTTGTGCGCGAAGGGGCATCGGCCCCTGTGGAGCTGCCACGTGGTTTAAGTGACTTCTCATCCACCGTCGGATGCACCCTCTGCGTGGGAATTTTGCGGTACTTTCCCGCCAACTTTTGTAATTAGCATCTGCTACTTAAGCTTTCATATGCCGTTTAATAGTTTTGTAATAATTGCTGCCACGCCCTTGGACTTCATAGAATTGCAGAACTATCCTCCCTGGCGCACGTGCTTAGGCACGTGTTTCTTGGGAATTTTGCGGATACAATCTCGTGGATTTTGCTTTTTATATTCAGTCCAGTAATATTTTAATTCAGTTATATTTTTATGGACAAACCTCATTTGTGCCCTTGAGCTTCTCGCATATTACATAAATACCCCTAGCAGTGTGCTTTTTCTTTTTGCTTCTTGTATTTTACGCACGCATCTACAAAACCCCAAAAAATCCCCAAAAATCAGTTTAAGTCTCTGTTGCATCATAGATTCACGGCCTATTTTTATTTTTCATAATCATTGCATTTTTATATTTATTAAAAATCAAAAACATCTATTTTCAGCACTGACTAGCTTAAAAAATCCATAAAAAATATAAAAACATTCCAGAAAAATCCCAAAAAAATATATTTTGTTCCCTTTAGTGTGTTTTAACTCCAGACCAAAAATCATTAAAAAATACAAAACCAAACTCCTAAAAATTGCAAAACTCTAAAAACCTTCATAAAAATTTATAAAATTCATAAAAATCCAAAAATAGCGTTTTCTTTTCCTGAATTTTCTTTGTTTGATTATCTTTAAGTGAAAATTAAAGTGGAGAATTTTTGCTACTGTTTATTATTTTATTTCCCCATTTTAGTTTCAGCCTTGCATTTTATTCACTGTTTTGCTTTATTTTGCTAATTAAAAATACCAAAAACATTCTAAAAATTACCCCAAAATCACAAAAACAGTAAAAAAGTATAAAAAGACCAAAAAGACTTTATTTGCTATTTTTTGAGTATTTTTATCTATTTTTATAAATACTCTAGCTTGCCTTTTATCACATTGTCCTTATCTTCCAATATCGAAAAAGAAAATATAAAAAAATATAAAATATAAAAAGAAAATAAAAATCAGTAAATTAAAAATCAAAATACAAAAATATAAAATTAAAAATTAAAAAAAATATAAAAATTAAAAACCCACAAAAAAATTAGCTTAGTGGACTCTTGATCACATACACACACATTTTGAGCATTTTTGCCCCGTTCTACCTGTCTGCTCCCTGTGTTCGACCTCTACACATACTTGCACCTATACACATCTTGTTGTAGAGTTATAATAAATTTTAACTCCGCACATTTACTTTCATTGCTTGATATATTTGTCGTGGGTTAATTGTTGTTTTAATCCGAATTTCGTGTGGTCAATTCAACGACTGAGTTCCCGCCTTGTGTGGAACTTAAGATCACCGATTTTTGGGTTAAACATTGGGCCATGTAGCTGCACCTTCACCTGCTACGTGGCCCGCTCCCATTCAACCATCTGCCTTTTATTAGGGCCATCTGATCAATTCGATCAGACGGCTCCGATTTGTTTTAGCCCACCTCATCCCTGATAGTCTGATCATTTGATTAGTGAGATCAGGGCCCTTAACTCGTGCCCCTTCCTTAGCTGTTGGATCGTAAGATCCAACGACATTCACTCATCTTTAACCTCCGATGCTCTTCACTCCCAGCCAAACTGCCCAACTTATCCCTATTATCCTAATGCTCTCAGTTGTCATCGCCGTCAACCTCTACTGCCAACCTCTTCCTCTAACCTCCCTCCTTTACACCAAAACCTAACCTCCACACCAACCTATAGGAGATTAAAATCATCAAGACAACTACCTGGAACAACCACCCCCTTCCATCAAATACACGCCATCCTCCACTAGAGATGATCATCCACTTTTACGAGAGATGTCCTTAGCCTTCTCCACCCCTTCGTGATAGGAAGGAGGTTGGATTGAAGTGTGATAATGGGCTCCATCTCCGATGAGACCCTTGCTCGAAGGGGAGCATGATCACGACCATCTCATAACCATACAAGCTTTCCAATGTTGTTGCTCGGGTGTGAAGCGAAGGCCATGCATCAAAAGCATCATCCCCAAGCTAATGCATCCACCCTGGTGACTTTCTCAAAATCCAGGCAATAAGGTCTTGGTTAGTTTTTCTTGTGTTCTTCAATTTTTTTGTGCTATGTACATAAGCTTTCAATTGATGCGTGCCATGTCGCAACCTTCTCTGTGCATAAGTGATGCTTGCAGATGGTTCTACTCATCTGCTCATATCCTCCAGACCTCCCTCCACTGTGATTCCTTTCTCCTTCATTCATGACAGAGAACCTACCGTGGCTACCACTTTCTCCGTTCGAATCAGCCCTCATTTTGTTCACTTCTTGCATGCACGCCTGATTATTTTGCTTCATCTATTGTCCTCTAACACTTGTAGGTGATGAACCTTCAATGACTGAAAATCTGAGCAAGCTCAAATCTAGAGCATATCCTCCGTTTCCAAGTTTTCGTCAGTCATTTCCAGATGCTCCATCACCATTATTTAGCTTCGACGACCTTGCGGACCCTCAAGCAAACTTTTTTGATCTTCGGATTGATCAGAGTGTCATAGAGAAGGTTGCAGTGGCTTGCCGAAGCACATTCTACGCCATCGCAAACCATAGGAGGTGGTGTAGTTCTCATCTTATAAGTATTGTTAGATAATCCCAATCAGGGATGATCTAACGACTCTATTTCAACCTCAGTTATCTTGACTCTCTTCGCCCCATTTCTCCATATTTTTTAATTTTTTAAAAAATGAATCCGTGAAAATTCATCACTATATCCCTATATTGTGTCATTCAAGTTTTGTTAGAAACATAGATGTCCCGCCACACTAATAATCCAAAGGTTAGGTCCAGTTCTATTTTCACCTTATGCTTAGGATCTTGGTATAGAACCTAATCTCATTTCACCTCATTGCATTTCTTTTGATGATCAGGGACGAGCATGGTTTAAGTATAGAGGAATGATGAATCTCATATTCATCACTCTAATAGTCATTAATTAAGATCTGATCCCTAAAAATCATTGGCATTTCTTCATTTATAGTGCATAATTAGCATTCATGCATGTTTTGATAAGAATGACATTTTATCACTTATTATTGCACAAAATAAGAAGCCAAAAATCCCAGCCAAAATGACCTGTAAAATAACCTAACTTCATCGATTTTTAACTAATTCATGCTAACTCCAAATGACCTGAAACGACCTCCACTGTGTACATATCATTAACAAAAATAAATGAAAAATACAAAAAAAACACTATCCTAAATAAGTGGACTAAAAACCCAAACCCTAGTTCTAGGATTTTCAGATTAAAACCTCAATATCTTCCTCATCCAGTGTCTGATTTGTTCCTAGTCACTTTTGAACTAATGTACATTCAATTACCTTCAAAATAAGATCAAGTTCAAGTGAATCAGAGCTCATATGTGAAAGTTGGGTTTTGGGCCTCATTTGTACATTTTGTATTTTAGCAGTTTTTGGCCTATTATATTATGTACATAATTGGCTCATTTTATTTTATTTATTGTTCATTTGTCTTTTTTGATAAACTTTTATTAAAATACGGAAAAATCCAAATCCAAACTGAGTTGAATTCAAAGAAATTAATTAAGGTCGAGTCTTCACTAACTGATTGTACAAAAATTATCTTTTCCGTATTTTCTTTTATTTCTTCTTTTTCATAATTAATAAATATCCAAAAAAAGACTAATATGTAAATATTTATCTTTGCTTTTATTATATTTTTCCGGCTTTTTATCTGGTTTAAAAATGATAAAAAAATAGAAAATCTAAAAATCAAGGTATTCAATGTACATGGGATACCCCAAAAATATCACTTTACACAAATGATCGATTTTGTTGTGGTCTCTTCATGAAAGTTGTAGATCTCATCGAGACAAGCAATTTTTATGAAGAAATATTTTCGATCTAAAGTCATTTACTACTGTTTATGTATTTATTAATGTATTTAATTTTTCGAATTTGTGGGGCTGACACGTGACAGCTCCTGGAGCCGCCACGTGTCACCCATTTTGGGATTTTAAATTTCATTTTTATAAAAAATTTTAAAAAGTTACGCACATGCGGAGCACGTGCCTTCTGCGCACGTGCCGTGCAGGTGCTCTGCCTGCCCCCCATTTACTACCACGTGGCGTGACCTGGGCCGCCCGATCTCGGCCGAGGACGGTCCCAGGTCCGTCCCCTTCCTTCGTCCCCCTTTCCCAATTGGGAGTGGTGCCACCTTCCCAATCAGGCTGCTGCCCCAGCCCACCTCCGCGATCTTCGCCATCAACCGCCCGCCGCGAATCTCGTCCGCACCGCCTTCCTCTTCTGGCATCGTCCTCCTCCTCCACGAATCCCTCTCTCCTCCAATCTCCTTGAATCCCCTTCAAACCAAATCACCGCCACCTCTCCAAATCAATCCCGCCGCCGTCGAATCCCTACGATTTCGATTGGCAATATCCTTCCACCTCCGTCGACCCTCTCTTCTCTCCTATTTAAACAGCATCGCCCCCCCTCCGCTATTGAGAACCATCCACCGATAAACCTACACAAGAGAAACTCCCCGATGTGACATCTCAGTTCACCCTCCAGACCGGTGCGATCCAAGGCCTCGCCTTGACACAGCTTGACGCCTCGCCGCCGCTTCTAGTTCCGGCTTCATTGTCGTCGAGCTGTACCTTTAGGTATTGTCCTTCTACCTATTTCTTCTACTCTTCTCCATCTCTGCCTCGCGAATATCTCTTCCATCTTCAAACCAACACACCGCCTCTGCGTTCACCCACCCCAATCTCCTTCGATCTCCGCGTACATCGGAACACTACTCCTCTGTCGTACCTCCTGCCACTCTGCTATGCTCCTCCGTTCCACAGTGTCTACACCAGCTTCCACGCACCATTCGTCATCAACCAGCGGTCCCCAACTATGCTGCCTCATCCCCTCAGCCGTGCTCCATCGATTACCACCAGTGGTCACCCCCAACCTTCGTACTTCACAACTATTGCGACCACCCCAGCCGCACCGACTCCAGCTCCTCCTCTGCTCGCCTCCACCGACAACTCCTTCGCGCAAGCATCATCGCCACACCTTCGTCATCGGAGTCGTGCCCCTCCTCCGCCTCGACCCCAGTCAACCTCGCCATCGGGCTCCCTGACCCGAGACCTCCCCATGTGAGGCGCACGTGCGGGGATGGTCACATGAGATGCATCACCCTCCTGGGTGATTTTACAGAAAAACCCCAGGAGGTCCGCTTATTTCCAGGAATGCCCAGCTACCCCCGGGGTCACGTGTTACGCACGTGACTGCGTGGGAATTTTGCATATTCCCCCCAGGATTTTAGGTAATTGCATATTAGCCCTTCTATTGCATTCTTATTTATTTTAGATTGTGTTATATAGCAACCAGACCCCCGTATTCCCCCTTGTTGTGTACTTCCATTGCATTATTTTTATTATTCAAAAATAGCACTATGTTTTTCAATTAATTCTCTCCGATATAATATGCTTGTGATCATTTTGTGCTCGGTGGTTAATTAATAATTAATTGTTTTGTGGAAAATTGAATATTTTTCCCATTCTGTGCTTGAAAAATCATAACTAATTAACCACTTCTCTGAAAATTATCAAAAAATCATTGATTGAAGGATTAGTTGTATTTCACATCGTGCCCAAAAAGAATTGCATTTGCATGCATCACTTTCCCTCAAAAAATCATTTTGCATACGAGGTTTAGGATTTTTCTAAGACCAATCACTTAGTGATAGATCTTGGATAATTTTATCTTTGGGAAATAATTTAATTTATATTTATTATAATTATTTAAATTCATTGTGTTTGCATTCATAAATTCATAAAATACTTATTTTGCATCCAAAAACTCCAAAAATAATACAGTGCATTCATTTCATCGTTATTTACATCTTGGCCAAGATTCATATTTTTCGGACATCGTTTGATTGATATTCATTTTCTAGTCCTCAAAATTGGTCTAACTTGCATTTTGCACCCCAAATTTGCATTAAAAATACAAAAAAAGAACGCCTCGAAAATCATGCACGAACCTTGATAGATAAACTTCTAGGTTGTTCCTTTGCCTCCTTGAGTTTGACCTTGGGACTTGCCCAAGTAAAATAAACATAAATCTGCACTGATTAAAATTGACTAAATTTCTTGTGGTAATTTCGTGACCGATTCTGATTGCCTGCCTACAACAAAATGACATTAATTTAAGCGCTCGATAATTCACGCAAATTAAGCAGGGTATATCAAGACTCGTCAGTTCACCAATTCAACACAATGAAGTGTGAAAGTTCGACTATTAATCTTGTCGGTTTTTATTTGTTGTAATCAACCAATCTTTCCACACTTAGCTTAGCACTACCCCTATAGGCGAGTGAGTACTACCAGACAAGAGCCATGTACTTCCCATTGCCTTTATATCTAGTAGCCTATGCTTTTTAATGTCCCTATTATCGGATATGGGTGTGCTACTCAACCAAATACAAAGAGAGTAAGTCAATGTAGCAAATCAAATACTTCTGCTTGAGGGGTACTTGAACGTTGCACGATGAGACATGGACCTACAATCATAGTTTCCCTATGCTCAAGTAATTCAAACTAAGTAAGCAAGCGAACTTAGCCCTACTCTCCCACATACCAGTAGACACGATATTACTTCATAGCCCAAGCGATACACAAGGTAGTAAACAGATTGGATTTTTGGCTCTAATCATTAAGGGTCATTCTTGATTCTGTCTGGAGTGCACCTGAATACAATGAGAGCTTTTTGAACCCAAAAAATGAATTCCATTAATGAATTTTCATTATGCTCAAGGTTTTCTTAGCAATCTCTTTTGTTGGATTTTTCGGGTTTCACCTTTTTTGAGTATTTTTCAATGCAATTCACCTAATGACTTTACCAATTTCCCTTTTTAAGTCATAGAAAACATGGGGATAAAGTCAGAAAATCTGGTGCATGTGAAAACTATGCATGCATGCACGGGATAGAAGGTGTACCTTGCTACATCACTCTACATGAAAAATGATACGTGTATATAATTAAAACTAATCTATTTGCAAATGCGAGTGAGACTATCCTAAACATGAATTTATGTTAGCGGGAAGCATCGACTAATTTGACTAAGTCTAAACATAGATGTTTATAGAAGCAGATAATCAAGTTAGGGTTTGGACCTATTTAGTTACCATGCTAAGAAAAAATAGAAGTCCTAAGTCTAAGGGTTCAAGCACAAAAGATGTAAAATGAAAAATAGGTCGAAAAACACACAACTCGAGAAATAAAATAAAAGATGTAGAAAATAGGGAGAATAAAAATAGAAAGTGAATAAAACCATGTAAAAGCTGAACATGTCCCCCATGTGAACAATCACCTGATGAAATGATCCTGTGAGAGTTTAAATATCTAAGTTTCAAATTATTACAAATTATATAAATGTCTCTCTCTCACAAGAAAATAAAAAATATACTATGAAACATTACTATTCTTCTCGGCTCCTTTTCTTCTTTATAGCTCTCTACTGCCAGCTCATGAAGAAGGTGCCAGCCTCTACCTCGCTCGGGTGCCATGTACTCCTAAGAAATCTCCCCACGCTTCATGGGCCTCGCAACAAGTTCAAACAAGAGAGTGATTAGGAAAAATTAAATAAAGAGTAAATGAAACACAATGACACAAAATAGATAACTACGTACAAACTATCCTTACGCAAAACATTGCTCCCCGACAACGACGCCATTTGTTGAATCAAGATGTGGTCTGCCATCTTAACAAGATAAGCTGACAATCGTTCTGTCAACCAATCTCTAATTCAAACATCAATTAACCCACGAATAAATAAATAAATTGATAAATGTCAGTTAAAATTTATTATAACTCTACAAAAATGTGCACAGTGCAAGTATGTAGAGTGTCGAACCACTGAGAGAAAACATGATGGTAGTAATTATTATTAATTATTTATAATTAACAATAAATATATATTTTTTATTTTTCTACCTTTTTCTTAGTCTTATATGGGTTTTTAAATATATTTAATGTTTTTGGATTTTTCGTTTATTATATATTTTTTATATTTTAATTTTATATATTATATTTTGTTTTTAATTTTGCCAAATTTTAATTTATTTTTTATTTTTAAAATAATAAATAAATAAATATTAATATAAAATAATATAGAAATTATAAGTTATATAAGTAATATTTAGTATGCATGAATAATATAGCTATTTAGATTTTTATTTAAGTCAAAATAAAGTCAAACTACATAAAATGAAATAGTTTTGTGTTTTATATTCTTCTCTATTTGTTGTGAGTTTTATATAATTTTTCTAATTTTTATGGACTTTTAAAAGCTGTGAAATATACAAAACAGTAAATAAAATAAATATCCGAGATTTTTTGGGTTTAATAAATATTTATAATCCTAGAATAAATCAAAACTATTTTTAATATATAGTATATATAATAAAGAAAAGTGATAAATAGAAAGAAATATTTATAGGATTTTTAGATATTTTTTGCTATTTTTATAAGAATTTTAGGGTATTGTGATTTTTAAGTTTTATTTTTTTGTATTTTTAGTGATTTGTGGATATGTGATGTAATATGATATAATATATATAGTATAACTTTTTGGAATTTTTATAGTTTTTAAGGGTTTTTATGTCTAAATAGAAAGAAAATGCATGTTTTTGTATTTTTAATAAATATAAAAACTAATTTAAATGCCAAAATAAATTTATACATGAACATAGAAGATAACATGTATTTATATTATTTTTCCCTTTAATTTTTAGAGTAATAAAAATATTTAATATGACTAAATTACAAGAAATAAAAATATCGAACTAAAAGTGACCTATTTGTGATTTAAATAAAACTAAACCATTTTTATAACATGTCCAACAAGTTAAGGAGTGCACATGCAAATTTTACAACACCTCATGTAACACTACACATGAGGCTTAAGGACCAGTACACAAATACATATAGGTACAGAGTCGTATTTGTAATTTTTACTAAAAATATTGCATAATATAAGATTTACAGTACTAAAAATGAAATACAAAGGCAAGAGGGCTATTATACAATTACCCCAAGAAGCGTGTATGCTTAGCACATGAGGCGAAGATGAGCGGTCAGGGTCTTCCATTTGTCTTACTTATGGATGAACGACTGCAATCATCTATTAATCCAAGAGCCCAGATTAGATATGGGCATGGTGCTCGATCGGATGTCTGCGATGGTGGGGGGAAGGGTAGGGAAGAACACCGTCCCCGTTCTCCTTCGATATGTGATTCCTCTCTGCTCCAACCGACTAGCATCTTGCTGATGAGCTCTCCTTGCTCCTGTGATTATCTCGTAGCTATAAGGGGCACCGAATGGTCCATGCCTCATCAGAGGAGGCCTAGAAGGGGCTTCTCCATTCAGTACCTGGGTTATGTCTTTTTCAATCAAATCAAGCTCCAAGTGAGCTCTCAAGTCCTAGATTCTATACGAAATAATAGAAGAGCTCGAGGGATATATCCTCGACTTTAGTTGCTATGCACAAAGAATGAAGGTGGATGGTAGATCACTGCGAGCGCCGGAGATGAGATCTGATTCGTCGATTCTTGTAGAATCAAGTTGAATTCGGCGAGGCATTTTGATATAGAGAAACGATGGAATAAGATGGGGTGATCAATAGGGCCAAAAAAAGTGGGTATCACGATGGAACAGGTGGTTGGAACACTAGCTTCGATGAACTACAATTAGGGAATTTATGTTATAATTTAAAGAAATTGAGCTAAACTAAGACTATCACTATGTTAAGAAATGAAAATGCAATTAATCCACACTAGTCCTATGCCTCAACAGGGGTGTACCAGGATGTTAGGGACCTTTTATCGAAGGTGGTTCAGTGAGATGGATCACTGCTCCGGTTGCCCTTCTCCATACCGATGGAGCATGGGAATCGCTTGCTGTCACAAAGGACTCAACTTAGAGGGGCTCTTTGAGGTTACTGGTAGGCTAGATAGGATCAAACTCAAAATGGAGGAGAGGTGCAGATTTTATATACAAGGTGAGGGTTCATATCATGACTGAGATGGCGTGCGGAGGAGAAGGGGTTGGTGAGGTCTAAGACCGTGGAGTGAGAGAGTGACATGGGAGGATCAGTGATGTGAGAAGCTCGAGGTGGAAGAAGGTGAGGAGGAAGTGTGAGAAAATAAATAAGAATGGGGCCCAATGCTTTTGATAGGGTCAGAAGCTGCGGGTGGTACAGTTTACCCGAGGTCAACAAAGAGTGAGTCTTGAATGGTCTACATGGACCAAGTCAGGACAAAAGAGAAAAAATATGTATGTTGTTGGATAGATTTTATTATTTAAATTTAAATCAGTGAAATGTTTTAATTTTATAAAATATTTTTTGTGAGTTTTATTTTGGTTTTATAATAATATTTTGGAGATGTTAATATTCACAGTGTGATTATAGTATGCTGTATTGGTTTTTTTTGTATTTTTATATACATAATATTATATTTACATTTTTTATGTATTTATATTATTATTTATTACCTATTTACATTTTTATTGTATTTATATATTTTTTACATATATAAATAAATACATATATATAAATTATAGGTATAGTATGCCTGTATATTTTACTTTATTATTTATTTAAGTATTTTTATTTGCTTTTTAACTATATGTATTTTTAATATGTATTATAATATATACAATTATTTAAAAATATAAAGAAGTCAATCATTTAAATAATTAAAATATATTATTTATATATATAGAAGCTCAGTACAATGATGCTCTAGAAAGCTAACTTTTGTATCTTAACTCCATTTTTAATTAAACATCTTCATTAAATAGATAATTTAATTTGAAATACACTGGAGGTGAGTTTAGTTCAATTTGACTTTATATGGAGGAGATATTGGTCTGTGAAATTTTATTTGTGGCTTTTTCATTTGTGTGTACAAATTGCACTATGCTCTATTTTTAGTGGTAATTATTTTTGTAAATTTATATATATTATTGTGTACAAGTTTCATGTAGGATATTTGTTATTTAAGGTGTATAAAATGAATGATTAAATAGTGTAAAATTGGCTATATTTAGAATATGAATTTAGGGTTTCTCTGTGTGTATATGGCCCTTATCTCCCCCTACTTTATTCCTTGGCGACCTAGTCAATATTGACTTGGTCTTGGCATTTAGGGTCATTCAGTGTCTTTGGTACTTCGTTTATTTTTCTCGTATTTTCTTTATTCTTTAATTTTGGATTCAATTCACATGTATTTACACACTCATTACAGATCAATAACGAATGTTAATTTGAGCAAGTTAGTAGTACTTACATGTATTTAGATAGGGATTTAAAGATAAAATGGGAGAATAAAGGTAGACGAATGGAAATTCATCAATACTCCACCCAGATAACATAATAAGCGAAGAAATCACTAATGGTCCACATGAGTCTAACTCTCATTTGAAAATTTTCCTTTCGAACTGCATCGTAAGATTCCTTACGAAATTTCCTAGAGATCCTTCAACTCATTTATTACAAGTTGAAGATAAACATCCAAACATCTATAAGGATGGGTCAGATATGGAACTAGAAGAGAAAGAAACATGTCGGGTCGTTTGTTACATAACCACATCAGTAGATTATACGATGTTATAATGACAGGCCAATGATAATAATCCTTACTTCGTCCATGTGGGTTAAACTCATCAATCGACAAATCGATTACTACGTTTCTCTTCTCTATAGCAAATCTGGGTGATGAATCCATCAATGCATGCCAACATTGGGAAACACAAGGATGCTCGATGGTTCCATCATATCTATGTTCGACATGCAATACCATCTCCTTTGTGGTTTCCCTACAGTAATATAGTTATTGAAGCCGCGAGCTATTGGAAAGTAACATCATATTTTCAATGGGACATTTGACTTCAAATCGACCCTGTAACGAGCCTCACCACAAACTTGACAGCTCGTTGCATTTTTATATTCTCCATAGTACACCATATGGTAACTAGGGCATGCATCAATCTAGACCTTAAACACACCCAATTTACTCATCATTGTCTTAACATTATAGAAATTATTTGATAGTGTATTTTATTTGTCAACATTCTCTTTATCAATTTGATCAAGGTATCAAAACTAGAATTTGTCATGTTTTACTAATTCTTCAATGACAACAACTCGGTAATAGTAGATAATTGGAAAAAAGTAAGGCAACTAGGCCATAATGTCTCCTTTGCCTTATGTAGAAAGTCCTCAGATTATTAATTGTCTACATTATTCTCTAATTCATATGCCTGGTTGAATTCAGGTCTGGCCACGTCTCTAAACATTTAGGCAAATATACTATCAGGACTATCACAAGTCTCAACATTAGAATGATGTGAGATCCCTTGTATTAGGACTCAATTTTTTTACAAAATTATGATCTTATCCACTAACCAACGAGAAACTAATCATATCATTTTGTAGTGGTCGTCGAGATCTTTCCAATGAGCACAAGAATGATGCAATCAGAGTTCAATGAGAGAGTTATTTGCAAAATATGGGTGAGCTATGGTTATTTAGATTTGGATACGAACTAGATCCATTTTAAGTCTAAATCCCTATATAAGAGGGGGGCTGAGTCAAGTGGTCAAACCACTTAACCACTTCGCCTGAGCTCCTTCCCTCTCGTTGGAACCCCGATGTCGAAGCGGGTTTCAAACCATTGATCGAACATCCAAGTACACCATTTCGAAGAGATCAATGCGAGGATCATCGTGGACAAGTCTGATTTCCATGAAATGCTATAGAACTCTCATTCTAGGCAAAGGAAGCTTGCAAGAGAATGTTCCTATAAGTACAATTTTAGAATCCTTTTGCTTTTGGATCTGCGTGGTTTTCGCTCCATTGGTGTTTGATAGAGTAATCAACCTATGTATGGCTTCAGAATCAAGATTAGGCCGGTTTCTATGCTAAAATATGACTCATATGGCACCATGTTTTTAGGATTTCTCGCTGGTATATGGTGTGCATGTCGATGAAAAAGCATTTAATGGACATGGATAGTAGTAGTAACTACATGTGAAATCAGATCGACGATCAGAGACCTTTCCCAACTAAAATGAATAATCATATCCAATTGAATTATCGATCAGTTGGTAGATGATTGATTACAAACAGTGACATGATCGATTGTACAAATTACAATGATTGATCAATGAATTATCGATCATGCAATTTGCAATGATCAATCAATTGGACCCAAAATGCTTTATCATACTTCAATACTAGCTCATCAATCCTGATCGATCAACAAAGTGAAATGATCTATCATTCTGGGACAGTGGACCCATTTGGATCTTAAAATGATATAAAATAATTTGAAAAAGATGTAGACCCATGTAGGATATTAATAACTGAGGGATCGAGCATAGGTGGCTAACATCCGGTCTTAGACAAGCCTGCAGTTTGGATAAGTCGGATCTAGCAATCATCGTATTGGCCCTCTCTCAGCTCTCGGTACATATCTCAATCAACTCAAATCAATAATCAACCCACGATATATGAAATAAAAACCAAGTGTGTGGGGGTGAAATTTATTATACACTACAAAATATGTGTATAGTTAGCAACTGTAGGGGTTGAACTACTGAGAGCAAACTGAGGATAGGTATTATTATTAATTAATTAATAATATCTAATAATAATAATTATTATTTTTTATGTATTTTCTATTTTTTATTTTTTGTTGGTTTTAAATTATATTTATTTTTTATGGATTTTATTTGTTATATATATTTTTTATTTTCAATTTTGAAATTTTATTTTCTTTTTAATTTTGCATTTTAGTTTATTTTTTCTAAAATATAATATATATAGCAATACTATATTAGAGATATTATAAATAATATATAGAGTATATGGTCTATTTATATATAAAAAGAACAATCTATTTTTTAAAAGTTTAAAATATAATATATATTTATAAGTAATAATAATATGTAGAATATAAGTATTATAAAGTATATAAAGTATATATATGTGGTTATATAATTTTAAATATGGTAAAATGGGGCTGCCCCCATAGGAGGAGCTAACTTGACTCCCCCCGTGCCATTCCGTCCGATTTTTTTTATTTTTTTTGAAAATTTCTTCCGTAGATTTTCATTAATATATCCTTATATTATGTCATTAAAATTTCACACGAAATAGAGACTCCTACGACCTCCATCCGGAAGGCTCATTTTTAGCAATTCTGTTACCGTTAAAAAATGCATGTCTGGATGGAGGTCGTAGGAGTCTCTGTTTCACACGAAATTTGAATGACATAATATAGGGATATAGCGATGAATATTCACGGAAGAAATTTTCAAAAAAATAAAAAAATGGGCAAAATGCCGCAGGGGGAGCCAAGTTAGCTCCCCCAGGGGGCATCCCCATTTAACCCTTTTAAATATATATATATACACACTAAAAAGTGATAAACTATTTTTTTATGTTTTTAATATTTTCTCAATTTTTGGGATTTTGTTTACCAATTTTATGTATTTTTAATGTATAAAAATGTACAAAATGGTGAGTAGAATAAATAGGCCAAATAGTTTTGGGCTTTGAAAACATATAATAAGTCCAAATTTTCCAAAATTATTTTTAATATAATATAAAGAAAAATATAGAACAAATATCTATTTTTGGATTTTATATTATTTTTTCTGATTCTTATACTATTTTTAGGGTCTTATAATTTTAAGGTTTTATTTTTATATTTTTGGTTATTTTTGATCCGGTAGAATATATAATAGTATACTAGCTCTTATTTTTTGGAATTTTTAAAGGTGATTTTATTTTTTTATTTTAATAAGTAGACATGGAATAAAATGCTCTTTTTTATTTTTAATTGATGGGATAATACAATAAAACTATTAACAAAATATGTGCATGAATAAGCATCGGGTCAGGCATCTATTATATTTTTCCCAACATTTATAACATACAGAAGAACCTAAAAATAATATATAAAATAAGAAATAATTTCATGTTTTAATATTTATTTAATAAAAATCATTTTTTATTTTATTTTACTTTTATTTATATTTTCAGCCTTATTTTGTCCTAACGTGGTCCAATGGACCAATTGGGAGGTACCTATGGTTGATCCCGGTCAGCTCCCCTGCCCCCCTTTGGACTGGTATGTGCCATGTCCTTTCCCCTTCTTCGCTAAAATTTCTAGATTAATCCATGCCTCTTCTCTATTTGATTCCTTCATCAGATTTCTTCGCAACCCACTGATCTTTCACATGGACCCAAGCTTCGTTAGAGTCAACCTTTGATTTGTGTGAAAACCCTTGACGAAGAAGGCTCCTCCAGTCAAGGTGTATCTAATATCTTTTCCTCCATTTTTGAAATTCAATCTCTTTTCCACCATGTAACCCCGAAGATCTGGTCCTGGAGTGCGACCATTATGGCAGGAGGCAAGCCCCATTGATTTGAGGCAAGGAGAAGGCATTTGGAATTAGATTCACCCATCGCTAGAGTAGCGCCGGTGGTTCGTCTACTCCCAGGTCCTCTGACCAGATGAGCTATTCTATCGTACCATTTTCAATAGCTAGTGTCATCAATAACTTAGTGTGCCTTTTATATCATTTGATTTCGCCTCATTTTGCTTAAAATCCCAAAAAGAACTCTCATTAGAGCCTTAGGCTTCAGCCTTTGTTCCATATGTACACCTCTTGTTTTCGACCCAACTATGCTCCCATATCATTCCTCATCGCGCCTCTATGCTTTAGATCACCTCCTCTCATCCTGATCTTGCTCATATCAGGTGATCAAGGCTCCAACTCCACTGTCTCATTAAAGAATGTGGCCACACCTCATACCTCATGAATTTTGACTGTTTTTTGGACCGAGGCATTCTCCCTTGAGTCGCAAGTTGTTTTGTGCAGGTCTCAGCCCTCTTACGCACAACCTAGGGGTGAATCAAGCCCATCTTCTTAGTCTAGGTGCCCGGACTTCGCTTGAGCTCTAGGACTGTTCCGATGAGTCCTGGGCCCATTTGAGGTACCCACACAAAGAGGAAGGCTCCCAGGAATCCAACGAGACTTGTAGCAGTGCATGAGGTAGCTGGAGCAGCGTAGGAGATCTAATCGAAGCGAGTCCAAGTAGTTGTTCTTCCTCGTTCTTAGAGAAGAGCAGCAACAGTTGGATTAGACATATGCTCCAGTTTTCATCGTGGTCGTTAGATCGATCCCATCGTTGATGTTGATCAGATCTCATATCTGACCTCAACCACCCATCTGTGAAGTGGTATCAAGCGCCATTATCCGTTAGATCAAGATAAGTGGATTGTTTTCCACGAATGGATCCAGTGCACCCTCATGTGCCGCACACGCTTGTATATTTCATATTCTACACCCCCTATTTTTTTGTATTTAGCATTTAGACCTTAAACTTTCATCTGCAGTTGTAATATTTTTATAATATTTAACATTTGGACCCCAAGCTTTTCCATATTTACATTTAGGTCCA
Organism: Ottelia alismoides; assembly: GCA_037367405.1. Classification (NCBI taxonomy): domain Eukaryota; kingdom Viridiplantae; phylum Streptophyta; class Magnoliopsida; order Alismatales; family Hydrocharitaceae; genus Ottelia; species Ottelia alismoides. The sequence goes on along the minus strand of JAZKJV010010703.1, from coordinate 8,828 downwards.
ATGTCAAGTCAAATCACGTCTCTCCACATGAGTCGCCTGGGATTTTTATGCGAAACCCCTTTCGAATTAAGTTATTTTATTTTAATCTCAAATTTTATCGAATCAATGTAATACTTTAAGCTAATTTACATGTTCTCCCTTGGAATATAACCAAGACAAGCGTATTTAAATTTAAAGTTGATTTTTAATTGGATAAATTACATGTTTGACCCTTGTATTATGTATGTGTGTTATTAAATGTATTAATACTTCCTGCAAATTGCATTTTGGTATATGTATTGCTGATTTATTTTATTTTTTGTATTCTAATTATTTAAATAGCCTTTTATGTCCAAAAATTGTAGGAAATTTAAATTTAGTGCTTGGAACCCATATTTATCACATATATTTCAAGGTATTTAAAATTACTTTTCTATTTATAAAAATACAAAAATATTGTATTTTTCTCATGTTTACTATTTAAAAAGACATAAAAATTCAAAATGTTTTGAACATTCCAAAAAAAATCATGTACATTTATTTGGCCAGATTTCATCTTCTATTCAAAAACCATTGAAAACTATAAAACAAAACTAATAAAAAATAAAAACCTTATAAAACTTGCAAAATGTCTAGAAAAATACAAAAAAATTCAATATTTATGGTATATAGTATTTCTAATTTTTTTTATGTTATATAATATATATTGAAATTAGTCTGTTGTTATTTCATCACTGATATATATCTGTTGTTATTTCATCACTGATATATATATTTATTAAACCATAAACAAAGCAACATAAATTCCATATTCAATGTTTTGACTTATTTTGAACTTTAAAAATCCATAAAAATTACAAAAATAACCTAAAATAGAGAAAATACATAAAATCCAAAAACAATTTATTTGCTTAATTTTGATTTTATTTAATTTATTTGACATATATAAAATACCTTTTTCTTTATACTATCTATATAGAACATATAATAATTATATTTATATTATATATCTTAGTTTAAAATTAATTAATAATTAAAATTTTGTAAAATTAAAATATGAGAAATATATAAAACTAAAAATTATAAAAAATGAATATTATTTAAAAATTCACAAAAAAATAAAAGAGGAAAAGGACATAAAAATACAAAATAAAAATACAAAAATATTATTAAGTAATTAATACTAATTTTGCACTCTATTTCCTGTTGTCCTTGTGTTCGACACTCAACCTATACACATATATATATTCTAAGTTATAATAAATTTTGTCTCACACATTTTGATCACTGAATTTCATTGTGGGTTACTGTGATTAATTGAGGCTTTGGTCGACACGACAATTTTAACTTAGCTTGTTAAGTCAATAGATCAAAGCCTTGTCATATGCTACCCCAAAGGGGGAGCCAACTTGGCTACCCCACTCTTATTTTTCTTATTTCTTTAGGCATTTTCTAAAAATACTTGGGTATTTAAATCACTATATGACACCATATTCTTGTTCATCGGCTCAAGACTTCTATCCACCTATCAAGTTTGTCACTCTGAAGTGTTGAAATTGGTCCACTATAAATGGGTAGACAAGTTAGTCCCCCCTGCCCCGGTGAATAGCTCCGTTAAACCATGTATGTGAGCGTGCATGTGTGTGTAGGATAAAATGTGTTCGTCCCTATGGGGAGCTAACTTAGCCTCCCATGTCTCTTTTTTATAAACTTTTTATGGTATTTTTTCAAAACACCTGGGGGTTTTAGATCATCTAATATTAACATGTTCTCATTAAAAAATCATTTCATTTCGAGATTCTTATCCCATCCATCCTATCAAATTTTAACGATCTCAAAATTACTGAAATTGGCCCCTTCTAGATGGACGGGTAGGATTGGCTGTTTTTCACAAAATTTGAATCTTGTATTTTTCTTATTAAAATATTTTGATCTCCGATGTGCTTTGAAAAAATATCACAAAAAATTTAAAAAAAACTGATGGAGGAAACTAACTTGGCTCCAACTTGGGGGTAGCCCCATTTTACCTATGTATGGGTGTGTTTATATATGGGTTTAATGAGACTACGTCTAGTGGGGAGCCAATTTGGCTACTCCCACCTCTATTTTTCTTATTGCACAAGGTATTTTCTAAACAAACAGGGAGGATTTAAATCACTATATTACACCATGTTTACATTCAAATTTTGACTCAATTAGAGACTCTTATCTAATCTATCAAGCTTATCAAATTTTAACAGTTTCGGAATTGCTGAAATTGATCCCTTGTAGATGGATGAGTTAGGAGTATTTGTTTTCTATGAAATTTGAATGGCAATATGTTGTCATCTAGTGGACTAAATCCCACTAGTTGTTTTTAGAAATACCTTACAAAATAAGAAAAAATATGAGTAGAGATAGCCAAGTTAGCTCCTCCTAACACTTTGTATGTATGTGTCTACACACAGGCAACCATGAACGCATTCACGCACGCAATCGATGCATGCACACACGCACACATGCACACAAACGATTGAACATGATCGTTAGAAATTCAAATTAACTAGAAACAATGTTGATGGTCAATTTTAATTCCAAACAGGAATCAGGTGCATGGTTGTTTTTGCTCAGCAACATGCACCGAATATAATACGACAATGAAAATCGGATACCTATAGATATTACTTGCCAGCTCCGTTCAGATAAAAAGATAAAAAAAAATAAGTAAAGTTCATCTATCATTGTTCTTGTTGGTTTAGTTTGAGAAACTGATCATTGTAAACATATGTAATTACTTTCTTATTCAAGGATGGGATTATCTATGAGAAGAGTAAAAAGGTCCTGGGAAGCTTGAACACTTGAGAGATGTTTGGCACCATTCAACACCAATTGGGTATCCTCCATTTGATATTGCTCGTGTCCCTTCCCTCGGCTAGCGCGGCCGTGAAGTTACCGTAATCCTCCAACGCCACCCTCAGATAACGAAGCTTGTTGCGAATGCCACGGCAGCAGTTAGCATGCATTGTGCAAACCTTACTCGGGTCCTTACCGTGCGCGCAGAAGCCGCTGAATCGATCTGTATCGAGGAACCAGAACTTCATGCCGAGGCGCCGGGCATAATCGTCTCCCTTGATCTGGCCGAAGACGTGCTGTTCATGGTGCCCTGGGAAGCGTCCTCGCGATTTGTACCAGTACCTGTAGAATTCGATCGTCCTCTTGCTGGACCTGACGTAGTTGAAGCCTGTGTTGGCGTTATTGCCGATGCTGCTGTGGTTCCCGCGGAAACGATCGCATGCGATGACGATGTCCGCTGTGGTGTTGCGCAGATGGACCATGGGATTTCTTAGCCATATCACGTCGATATCCTGTGAGTGAGATGTGGAGGGAGAATATCAATCAATCATTCAAGTTTACATGAAAATCCATTCTATAACATATACCACATCTTGATTAATTAACCAGAGTTTGCAAGGAAAGTGTGATTTGATCAATAAAAAAATATTCGTGCAATGGCCTCAAAAGTGTTGGGTAAGTAAAATCATTTACTTTTTATGTTAAGAATTATATTGGCGATCTTCAATTGTATATCTCTTGTCGCAAATACTTTTATTTTTACAAGAGTCTGTAATCATTTTGAGTATAATATTTATTAGTTTACAAACGTTATACCATACTATTAATATTACTGATCATTTTCACAATACACAAACAGTTAAATTAATATAAAATGATTGTAACTTTATATGTTTTACAAATATCTTTTCTATTGAACTTATAGCCCATTGGAAAATTTATACACACATTCATGCGCGCATACACAAATACAATGGGAATGGAAAGTATATATGCACCGGGGTGCACAAACATATGCACATTTATCCATTTCTTCTTTCAAACTTTTTGATCTTTTTAAAATAAAACTTTGGGGGATTTAATTTAAATAATAAGGGAAATATGTGTTCAAACTTCAGGTTAAACTAACATTCCTAACATGTCTATCTAGAAGGAGTCACATTCAATAACGTTAAGTCCGTTAAAATTTGATAGTATTGATGGCTCTTAGTTAGGGATGGCTATCGAACCCAACGAGCCGAGCTAGGCCCTAGCTCAGGCCCATGCTCAATAAGCCCAACTGGGCTCAGGCTCGAGCTCATTTGAACCTGGTTGAGTTGGCTTGAGCTTGGACTCGGTGTGCTCGAGCCTCTTATCGAGTCAACTCAGGCTCGATAAGGCTCGAGCCGAGTTAAGGCAAGTATGCATGTAGATCAGGCACTCCCTCTGCTTATATAGACTCCCCGCTCCATCGGAGTTCAGCTTTATCAAATGTGGGACTAACGTAAAGCCCCTTATTGAGCCCAAGCCCTTTGCCAAGCCCTTATCGAGTTATTGAGTCAAGCCTTATAGAGTTATAGAACCCAGCCACTTATCGAGCCCCTTATCCAATTATCGAGTTGAGTTAAGCCTGACTTAGGCTCGACTCATTAAGTTATCGGGCTCAAAATTCTGACCCGGGCTCGGCTCAATAGCTTAATGAGCCAGGTTCATGATCCCTAATCTAGTCAAGCCCGAGCATGGCTCATCGAACCATGACTCAATGGCTAGCCCTAGCTCTGGTATAGAACTCTCGAATTATGTTGAATTTGGAATGACACAATGGTGTTATATGGTAATCTAAAATCTCTAGGACTTCATTTAAAAAAGATCAAATCACACATGTATATGTATGTATGTACATCCACATGCGCACATATTGTTGTACATACAATATATACATACATTGCACACACATACATATATGCATACATTGTATATATTGTATGCATATATGTCTCTGTGTGTAGACACACACATATACTTGATGAATATCCATTCATTCACCTTTGTTCCTTTATTTTATCTTTAAATACCTAATTAAGTACATGTAAATGCACATAACTTGTACAAATTAATACATTAATCTTTCTCTATAAATAATACATAAATACATTTATTTAAGTCCAAAATAGCATAATAAAGAAAAGAAAAAATAAAGGAAGTATTATCAATACTGACTGACCCTATATCCCAAGACCAAGTCAATACTTACTAAGTTAATAAGGAATAAAGTAGGGTAGATAAGAGCAAAATAAGATAGATAATTATACACAGAACCCTAGAAACCCTAGGTGTTAGCTCATATTTGCACTATTAGATACACATACACACGTCAAATTAAATATTTTCAACATGAAACATGTACATAATAATGTATAGAAAATTACAAAAATAATAGCCAATAAAAACTATGCACAACGCACATGGTAAGACCTCAGACATAATTTCATTGATAAGTATCCATAGGAACTCAAAATTTATAAAAGTTACTTTCATTGTATTTCAAATTTAGTTATCTATCTAATGAATGTGATTTCATTCAAAATGGAGTTAAGATACAAAAGTCAATTTTCTAGGGCACCATGGTACTAGGACGTCTTTATATTATATTATACTAATTTAATTCTTTGTATTTTTACTATCTTTGAATTTTTAGATATCTTTATGTATTATTTACAACATAGTAAAAATATAAGCATAAATAAAAAACATGTAAAATAAAATTAAAATAAATAATGAAGTATATTACATAGGTAGCCTATACCAATAATATATACACATATAATTAATTACATAAACATACAAATAATAAAAATAAAATAAAAATATGTAAATATATAATAAATAATACAGTAAAATATATAAATTATATAGATATATTAATATGTTTATAAAATACAAAATAAAATTAATATGCACAAAACATAGGAATATATACATATATTTACACGTGTAAAAATTAACATATAATAAATGAGTCAATATAAATAAATAAATTAAAATCACATAAAATAATTCATAAAATAAGAAACAACATATTTTAAGATTTATTTAATAAAATCATTTTAAAATAACATATTTTTTAATATTTATTTAATAAAATCTTTTTCTTTCTTATTTTCCATTTATTCACATTTTACCCTATTTTGTCTTCTAGTGTCTTACGTGTACCAATCAGGAGGCGTGTTGAATAGCCATTCATCTATTTTTATTCTTCCATTTTGTCTTTAATTTCCTATCAAAACACCTGTAAATAATGCTAACTTGTACAAATTAACATTGATTATTTATTTTTAAATAATATGTAAGTATAAGTATTTAAATACAAAATAAAAGAATAAAGAAAAGAAAATAAAAATAAATAAAGTATCAAAGATATTGAATGACCTTAATCCCCAAGATCAAGTCCATACTGTCTTGGTCGACAAGGAATAAAGTAGGAGGAGAGAAGGGCAAAATACTATATATATAAAACCCGGATGATTCATACTGCAAATGCCCATTTTTACACTATTTTATTCTTCATTGCACATTCCAAAAAACAAAATATTGAACATGAAACATGTACATAAAAATATATGAAATTACTAAAATAATAGACTTTAAAAATAATGCACAATGCAACTGGGTCACACAGATGAAAAAGCCACAAACCAATCTTCACAGATCAATATCTTTTCCATACAAACTCAAATTGAATCAAACTCGCCTCCATTGTTTTCCAAATTAAATTATCTACCCAATGAATGTAGTTTTGTTAAAAATAGAGTGAAGATAGAAAAGTCGCTTTCTGGGGTACTTTTATACTTTGTATTTGTATCTAATATTTATATATTTTATTGTTTATCTGTTAACTCTCCTTATATTTGTAGATAATTGGGTATATTGTTTATAAGATATTTTAAACATAAACTATAACCTTTAAAAAGATATTAAAATAAATAACACATTAAAATATATGTATACTATACCTATAATATATATACATACAATTATTTTTTCATGTAAATAAAATCATAAAAATAAAATGAAAATATGAAAATATGTATTTAATTATATTATAAAATATATAAAATATGTAAATATGATGATAATGATATTAAAAACATAAAATAAAAGTAAAATACATAGAATATAGGTAAATATACCTATATATGCACATGTAAATATTAACATCTCACAATTAAGTTGTAAAAAACAAGAATCATAGGAAAATAGTTTGAAAAATAATAAATATTTTTCATATTTTAAGTTTTATTTAATAAAATCATTTTTTATTGAATTTATACATTATTTTAATTTCTTGCTTTGTCTTATTGATCCTACATGGACTAATCAAAATCCTTCTAAATGTTGATCCCCCGGTCAACTATACCCATCCCTACTTTTACTTTGTTAGAGAATGCGACCACCCTGTTTTCTCTAATTTTTCACGCCTTCCCCTTATGCTTCATCCCTCAAGATCTTCACCATTCCTCTTCCCCAGATCACATCACCCTCCATCTCGCTACATACCTAGCTTTCACCAACTCCCTCTTGTTCACACACAACCACCTTCACATGATCGCCTGCATGTAATCCTATAAAACTAAACCTCCAGCTTCCAATCGGAGTTTAATCGACCCTTAACCACATGTATCCCCTTAGGATTGATGGTGGAGCTTCTCCCTTATGACAGGAGGTGAGCCTCAATGATCTGAGGTAAGGAGAAGGGGGTGGAGGTGATTCAATCTGTCATCGAAGACCCTCCGACGAGCCTCTACTTCCATCCACTATAGTAGGTGAGCTGCTTCTATCTTTAGAATTTCATTTCATTTTGATTCAAGTAGATTACATCCGCAAGTTTCATTTATTTTGTCTTGATTAGCAAAAATCCCAAAAAGAAATAGCTTGTCGGAGAAGTAGTCTTCGGCCCTATGTTCATCATATAAACCTGACTATACCGACTCATTGACCGCCTCATTTCAACGCCCATCTCCATCCATCCTGATCTCACTCAAATCAGACATCTAACCTCCATCTTCCGTTACTTCATTGGAGGCCTTCGTAACGCTTCATCCTCGACCATTTCCATCCAATAAGAGACCCGAAGCCTTCACCCTTGTCCTCGTGTTTATTTCATGTAGGTTGGAGCATGAAGGACCCCTGCAATTGGGGAGATTCAATCCTATGTAGGCTCTCCAGGTGATCGAGCTATCTCCGACCTCTAGGACCCTATCGATGGGTTCCAAACCTTGTTAGCACCTCCACCAGCTGCAAGATCTTCCCAGGAAACTTTTGTAACCAAAATCGAGGAGATTGCCAGAGAGAGGAGGTAGCTCTGATAGAAACAATCACACTAGGTTATTCTTCCATGTTCTTTCTGAGCAGCAACCATTATCCGATGCAGATTTGGGCCCAATTCTAATCGTAGACATCTATCAGAGGAGGGCATCAACCGTTGATATGAGTTGAAGATCTAATCATCACCCTTAATCTACTGATATGATATCTTGGATCTATGAAGGCTTAATTTGACATATTTGTACATCAAGCTTTGAGGAAATACTTTTCTCTTCTAAATGGCTTCATTAAGGAGGATTGAAATCTATATCTCTGATATTTTTTATGATTAAAATTTATTTGAGGATTAAATTACAGGAAAAACTATGGGTTAGCTATTTTTTAGGATCATCAAGTGTTCTCATTATTTGCAGGATTATTAATTTAATGATTGCTCTTCTAGCTTGCATCTTGGATTTATTGTGATACTTATTTCTTGAATATATCTCATTAGGGTTGTGATTGATTTAGATGAGTAATTGATAATTTTCGTTGAGGGTTGAAAATAGATATAATCACATATCATGTGCTTCTCTGACTCATCTGCCTGCATTTTCATTCTTCTGCATTTCCTTTCTTTTATGATTTATTTTTCTGACATAGATATTAATATTGCAATTAGATAATTATTTAGATTAATTTGAAACCAAGCAACTAGAAATACATTGTTCCCA